>CM031243.1:739504917-739772128 GCA_018340775.1 Taxus wallichiana var. yunnanensis
AAAGTTATACAATTACCATCGCTATGACCTTTAACACGATGATAGTTGCAGTAATCATTTTCTTTATACCATGTAAGAACGCATAGGATGAGAGGGGTCAAAACCAAGTATGTGGTTTGATGGGTGGAAGAGTGACTGCTCCATTTTAGAAGTTTTTCTAAAACCAAAGAGTAGGGTTCTCCTATGGGAGTATATTTTCATTTCTCCCTTGAACTAAAAATCCTGAATAGGAGAAAGATTGGAAGAAGGATTTGATTGGTTGGATGGGTGAGATGGGTTGGCTTTCAAAAACTACTATGTTGGTAGATCCTTTTTCTTTAGAGTAATTATTTTACAGTTTGGAAGAAGAAGAGGTATCATTTGATTTAAACACAACATTCTTGTTACGCAATTGTATCTTCTTCTCTTCAATGGCATGAATTTCAAGTTTCGGCCATGGTGAATGCCTCATCAAATGTGTGGAAGGTTTGAACTTGGAGAGTTGTGCAAGATGTGTCTAGCACAAGCCCTAGTGAAAACTCTATTAACTTGGTTTGAGGTAGTTGGAATGTGAGCGGTTGATTGATCAAAGCTCGCCAATGAGTGAAAAATATGTGATAGATTCATCTTCATATTGGTGTGTCATGTACAAGTCGATCATGGTGACCTTCTTGACAATGTTGATAGAAAAGTGGTCTAGAAAGCTTGAGCTACTTGGTTGAATGAGAAAATGGAGTGCCTAGGTAGAGCACTATACCAATCCAAAGCAAGTCCTTGTCAAGGACATTGGGAATGTTGCAAGAGCAAAGCGTCATCATGAGTGATCAGATAACACCCATGTTTAAAAGACCACAAGTGCATTACAGGTCTTCTTTACTATTAAATTAGTTGAATTTAGGAATTTCCCAATGCGTAGGGTATGGATGAATCGGAATGGATGGGTGAATGGGCTCATTACAAATCTCATCATATGTCAGAGAGTTACATGAGAGAAGATGCTTCCAATGTCTACATCTTGTCCATCATCATTTTGATAAGATCATTGGTAGGTTGTGATGACTGGAAACCCCCGTAGTATAAGGGGGTAGATGAGGAGGGTATGATGTGGGTGGCATCCCAAGTATGTGGTGGTGTAAGTATGAAAATTGTGAGGAGGAATGTAGGCCGGAATAGATGTAGATGGCAAGTATCCTAAATAAGTGATAGATGAAATAGGGGTTGTTGGTGATAAGTGTAGGTAGGTGGAGTGGATGTAATGACTCTCGTAGAAATCGAGGAAGAGATGTGGAAGATGGAGAGGACAATGTTTTGGAAGGGAGTATGGGTTGCCGACACCATGGGTGGATGAGATGTAATAGGTATATGAGAGGTGGCAGGGTGCAGATAGACCTACACTCAAGGTGGTTGATAAAGGCATGGTTGACATCATAGGAGTGAATTGAATGTCAAAGGTGTGAAAGATGTCATAGGTGTAACATGATATGATGATGTAGGGTCAAGTTGGGACACCACAGGTGGTAAGGTGGAAGAGGGTAAGGCTAAAGCTAGTAGTAGCTGATGTGGAAGTGGGTGTGAGGGTAGGAGGAATGGACACATGCATGCCATATACAATTTGCCCTAATGAATCATGGGTAGATGAATGAGTGAGATAGTACTACAAAGCAATGGGTTGTGATCAAGGAGTCTCACAAACTCCTCATCACCAGTGGGTATGGAAAGATCCTGATTGGGGTCCATGGGTGATGAGATTGAAGGGGGTGATGGGCTAGGTGGGAGTGGTGGTGGCTAGCATGAAACATGAGAGTGTTAGCTTGTTTATGAGTCAAAACCATGTGACTAATGATAAAATAGGTATTCTAAGCTTCGTTGATGATGCAAAAACATAAGTAATGGGAAAAATTAGTCTAAAATAAGTGATTATATCATTGTTCTGATTGGAAAATCAAATACAGAGAGACCGATGTCGATTAGGGGTAACTAATGATGTTATGGTATAGGGTAACTACCACCGGTTAGCTCGGCTCAGACCGATGTCGCTACTATGAAGAATAAGAGATTCAAATATTTGGCAATGACAGGTGAAAATGGGTCAACCTGGATCCTGAAAATGATATCAGAGACTCAAGAGTGGGATAAAAATGGTAGAACAAACCATGAAAAGAACAGGAAGGTGAAGAATACTATTCTGGAAAAAATAACCAAAAAGTATATAAACCGATGTCGGTCAGTTAACCGATGTCAGTAAGATGATACAACCGATGTATCGCCATTGGACCGATATCGGTTGTTGTGAAATATGGGAAGAGAAGAAAAAATGGAGTTTTGGTGATTTAGATCAAATAAAAGGGCCAACCCAGAGACTGAGTATGGCTATGAGGAGTCCTAATAAACCCAGAATAAAACGGAATACACCAGTCATGATGTGGGGTATAAAAGGATAAGAATGAATGAAGAAACACAACTCACACCTCAAAATGCAAAGAAGACAAAAAGCTAACAAAACATGAAATCCTACGCTGTAGATTTTATGTTGTGGCTTATGCCATTTAGGACTGATTGTAAGAAGAATAGAATTTTTTGTTAACAAGGGTGCCCTATAAAATCCTGACAACTATGGTTGGTTTTAGGTAAGTTTTGGCATGGGAGATCCTTCTCTGAGATGATGACTAGATAGAGAAACCAACTGGAGCCCACTATCAATCCTCTGATCATGTGATCGATAAATCTTCTTCCTAGGAAAGATGTTGTTTAAGAATTGTGTAATTTGGTTTTAGTGATTTGGTATAGAGAATGTGTAAAATGTGAGCTACGGTTCAATTTTTCAACCATCAGTTGGGCATGACTTCCAACATATAGGTTGCCCACAATTTTAGATTAGCTATAATGCAACAAACTCAACAATGCAAGTGCACAAGTTTTAAAACCCAAATCCACAAATTATATTCGATGAGAAAAATTATGAAGAGGTTAAGGGTATGACTTTCACTAAATGCAATACAAGAAAAGAAAGAAGAATTATTTTTAATCCCGAAAAACAAGTGTCATTGAGATAATTAAAAGAGAAGAATATTTCCAGAGAAGAAGCTTAATGTGAACTCATTTCAAATGAAAATAGACACACAAGATTTCCCTAGGAATGAACAATGCAAAGAACCCCTGATGGGTCCCACTGGCATGCCAAGATGTTTCACCTAATTTTTATTTGGTTAAAATGGAATAGGAAATAGGTTAGGAGGAATACATGTGATATGTAGGTCGAAGGTTGAATGCACACATGTTACTGAATTTTTGATCCAAGATGATCGTGAAGAGCTTCCCTTTGGCTAGGAGGAACGACTTATATAAGAAACAAAACAAGACCACCAAATAGTATTAATAATATAGGTTAGTGGACTACCTAGTGAGTGCTAGATCCGGGAAGTGAGGTGCTTCCTAGAAGGTTATCAATCCACTTTTAAATACAATTTAATGCAAATATCATGAAGTAAGGAAATCCTACTATAGTTATATGATTTAGGTATCTCATGCAAATACAATAAGAAAATATAATCTAACATGAAAGGTTATGATTAAATCTAGAGGTTTGGTAGGTTATTTTGGGTTTTTTTCATAGGTCTGACAGGGTCTAGGATTGATTCGGGTAAGGTCTGGGTTAGTTTTGGTTGATCGAGAGGCTTTCATTGGTCAAAAGGAATGAAATGACACAGAGACCGATATCGGTCAGGTGACCGATGTAGTATAGAGGTGAAACCAATGTGGTTAGTAATGACATCGTAGTAGGGAAATTGACAATAATTTGATAAAATGGTTTTTGGGCTTCTCTGTGATTACACAAGAGAGTAAGAAGGGTGTGGTTAGGTTTGTGATATTACTGAGAAGACTTAGGGATACATAGAGGGGGAAGTCATGGAAGGAAAAAAAGGCTATAGGTGGTTGGGTTGGTAGATTGGTGAGGAGGTGGAGATAAAGGAATACAGGAAGAAATAAAGTATAATGAAAGAGGTAAGGAATCTATACTTTAAGAAAGCACAATATGATTGAAATCATGTATACTTACTTGCATTTATAGATCTGGTAGGTGAAGGTGGAGGGTAGTTGATCCATGAAGAGATTCTAGAGTTAGTGTCATGGTAGTACTCCCGTAATGTTCCCGTGAGTATTCCAATGCTCTGGAAGGAGAACTAGATGCTTCTTGGGCATGTGGTTGAGTATTTTGTGTCATTCTGGATGTTGAGAGGCTTTGGATTCTTGCATTTGAATGCAATAGTTCTCTCCAAAACTGAAAATGACCAACCTAGGTAAAAGGTTGTAAAATTGTATATAAAGTAATCGATGGTGGTTAGGTGACCGATCGGTCGAGGATAACCGACATGGTTAAGGTGGGTAAGTCTAGGTTTACCAAAAATAGGCAGATCTTTACTATTTTTGGCATGATTTTGATTCCAATTGGGTCTCAAGTGAGGGTTGGCACTTAGATAAGTGGGAGTGTTGTTGGAGAAGGAATAGGACTTTAATTTTAGGGTTAGACTAAGTCCCAGTTGGTTGGGATAAGTAAGGACCTAGTCTTAATTAATTAATAGGCTAGGAATAAGTCCATGGTGAGGTGTCTAGGTGATGTGTAAATTAACTTAATTAAAGTAATTAAATTAATTAATAATGTGAGGATGAACATTAATTCAATTAAAAGAGTGCCAGACAACGTATCCTTGCAATGATGAGTGATGGGGGTTAAGATAAGATTTAGGAACAGTATTAGGTATGGATAGGGTGTAGGTAGGATAGGACTAAGATGGAGGGATTATGTATGTGGATGGGATGGATTGTGGAAGGGGATAAGATTGATGTAATTAGATGGATGGATTTGGCTCGATTATGTTTGAAGTGGGGTTGATTGATTATTTGATTAATGTTTGATTGATTGATTAATGTTTGATTGGTTGATTAATGTGTAATGTCAAAATGATACGTATGCAAGGCAACACACATACAACACACAACCTATGGCTAGTTAAGTGGGTGTGCAAACATTAAGCTATAGCCCGCTTTCAATACCATACACGAAAAATGGTGCTTACAGAGTTAGAACACCTTTACGCCGATGTGTGATTCGATAGAAATTAATCTTCAAAGGGTTCCTTCCTCCTGTACTTATAGCTTGATTGTGGAAGGGCTGATACCTATGCTACGATAAATAAGGCTTCATAAAGCAGGGTGTCCCCCTATATACCTCAGGGTATGTGGGGCAAAATTTGTCAAGCTTTTGCTAAAGGATGTTCTCTAAGGCCTAGGTTTTAGAACACTAAGCCCCTCACTACCGCCATGCTTAAAAACGTAGACACTTAGCCAATAACGCACACGCTTGTCCTTGAATTTGTATACCTTATGTCCGGAACAAAGGGCGTTTCACGTGTACGAGATGAAGCCCACTGGTCAAGCAGACCCTCAGACTATGACAAGTGCATAAGGATGAAATCCGCATCAATGCTACCCATCAAAAAATGAAAAAGGGAATAAGGTGGACCACTTTTGATCCTCAAGATCGCCTAAGGATGTGAGAGGAGAACATACACGAAAATCCAACCTTCGGGTTTAAACAAGAAAACATGTAAAATATGAAAGATGGACAAGATATAATTTTTTTAATGATAAAAAGATGAATAAAAATACAAAAGGGGTCTTCAAGAGGAGGCCCTACAAAAAAAGTGGATTAGTAGTTTGATTTTTTCAATATATTGACTAAAAGAGCTGCAAAACAAAAAGGATTAGTGAGTCAGTAGATTGATTTTTTTAATCTGGGAAGAGGGAAGCTCACACAAAGTGTTAGTAGTTCGGGAACAAGAAAATATAACTCAAATCATGAATTAAAATGACAAGATTTATTAAAATGAAAACCATGAATAAATTATACAATAAAAATCAAAAATTAACACTTACAGGGTGTATATATCGTTGATACCTTTTTCCGGAATAAAATTGATTCTGCTTTCAAGTTCGGGGTCAAAATTTATGGCTCTCGAAAGTTAGGAAACATAAGAGCAAAACAAAAGCATTGATTCAGTGACATGAACACCATTTCAGTCATATACATGCCATTTTAGGTCACAAACACGCTACTTTGTAAAAACAAATTTTGAGGTTTTAAAGGTTGAACCTATGTACGTGAGGTAATCTGCTAAATGCGCCATGGGCTATAATAAATGTGTTGTTTTCATGTTAAAAGCCATGTTTCATAAAACAATGAAGATTTTCTAAAAAAAAAAGAAATTTCAAGGGGTAAATCTCAACAAAATTTCTCAAATTTGGACATGAAATTTATTATTGTTGCATGTAATTTTATTAAAAAAATCAAAAGTTTAGGGGGTAAGCCCCATGGTGGGCACCAAAATGTATGGGATTAAAAGAGATGTTAGAGAGAAATAGAAAACTAGGAGTCAAAGTAGATCAATTCCTAATCTAACACTCCTTCATCTACTGGCGAATCAGAGAAAGGATGGAAAGAGTGAGAATTATACATGCACTTATCATCTAGCATGCAATTCTCCTTCCTCGATGGTGGATTTGTTTGTGGATTGGAAGATTACTTCAAATTGGATGTGGGAAGACTTAGACAACACCTCCCTTTGATGATTGATTCGATGCTTGATGATTGCTATGAGCAGCAATTGATGATAGCTTCAGTCGCGACAAAATGATTATCACAATGATCAAAAGATGAAGTAGCAAGATATCTACCCAAAACTCTCTAACTAGATTTCATGGAAGATGAGAGCTAGATTTATAGTTTGTGGTGTAAAATGGAGGGTGAGGATTAATCCATGCCGGATTGAATCCAAGTGTTGTAAATTGGTGTGAGGATTGGATTTTGTAGATATTTGTAGAGAAATATAGAATGGAGAATTCTAGATTCATAGTAATTCCATTTGAATTTTAAAAATTCAAATGGGAGAGGGAAATAATAGTTTGAAGATTAGAGAGGGTTCTAGAAATAGGGAAACCTCTAGATTTAGAGGTGTGTTTAGATGTGCACATGATTAGTTTATATTAAATGATGTAATTAAGATAATTAATTATATGATTATATGGAATAGCTACAGGTATAGGTGTAGAATATAGTAGGTGAGGCATGATGGAATATTAAATTCCTATAAATGTTAAGTGGGATTTAGATAGGATATGATGTGGTATTAGATGAATAATGGGATTATTAATAATGTAGGGTATTTAATGGGATTTATAACGTGATGAAGGATATAATGAATATAATAATGATAAATGGGTAAATAGATTAAAATGAATTAAAATATATTGGTAGTGGATAAATGGTGATGAGGCTAAAATGTGGGACATGATTAATGTTAATTAGTCATGTAGACATTTTAGGTGTCTAAGGCTTATCGTATCCATGTATTGTAAAATCTACAAAATGTATACTCATGATATCATTAACTTGTGAGTGATAGATCATAGACATGAAGCCATCAAATAGGTGTGCACTAGAATCAGTGTAGTTGTGTGGATCTAAAGGAACAAGGGAGAGAAAGTTACATGAACGAGGGGCAAAAAGAATGTGGATAATGTAAACAGAGGCTTCCATGGTGGATATAGAGGTCGAGGTCATGACGGTGGAAAGAGGAGGATTTCCTAGAGGAAATTTTTTTACTGCGGATCTCACATCACTATCAGCGTAACGCTCTCGTAATGTGATTTGCTCTCGTGTGGAAAAGCATAAATTTGAAGAATGTGTTGATTTGTGATGAGAAAACAAGATAAGGGAGCAGCTATGATTAAGATTCTAGGGTTTTTAGTGTGGATGGATATCAATGGATGCCAAAGGTTGGACTTAATTCTGAATTACAGCCTATGTTAGTTACTACACGTGTTGAGGCTAGGCGTACGCCCATGAACCTCCGAAGTATAAGTCAACTATCATGAAGAAAGAAGCGATTAATTCCAAGTATCTTGATGTTGAACATCGTAAAGAAGTATTATTTGTAGACTATGGACATTATCAAGAATTTGCAGTGGAGAGATTCAAATTCGCTAAATGAGTAGGCATGCATGATGGAATGAGAAAATAATGTTGAAATCCATAAGAAGAACATGATGATTTGAAAGAAGTCTACAAAATCTTGTGACAAGAGAACATAATTCCTCTATTAGAGAATGGTTTGAGATATCAAATATCGCACACAAGTAATGACGCAAGAAGAGGTAGATCCTTTATTCCAATCTTCCACCCCATAATCATGAGTATGACAAGGAGATTACATTGAATGTGGTCATTAATGGATGGCTTCTGAGAAACATTATAATAGATACCGTTAAAGTAAGTTAATGTACTCACATTGGATGCTTGGAATCAAATGGGTAGACCACCATTGCAGCCTTCTTCAAATGTGTTGTATATGGCAAACAAAACTAGGGCTAATCCTATTAGGGTATTAAAATATGCTACTATTATGATTTAGGGATCCAATTTTACAAGGGACTTTAAAGTATTATAACTCATAGAGGCAAATAGTTTCCCAACATTTATTAGGTGCCCCTGGTGTTATGTAAATAATGCAGATTTACACTTCAACAAGGGGTACATTAGCTTTGAGAAAAAATAAGAGCACGTTATTATACCCTTATGCAGATGTAAAGGCTTCTCCATATGTTGAGCCTTTGAGCGATGAGGACTTGAACAGATATACATGTATACAATCAGAGACCCTGAGGTGATTGAGCCATCTAAGGAAGGAGTAATACAATGGGATGATGTTCATTCAGTTAGTGATACTACAAGTATTTCTTGTGAAAATTGGTGCACGGAATGTATGAAGTAGTTAGGCATGAGGTTAAGAATACATTTACTCCTCGCATGATCAAGTTTTCAGCATGGTTAGGCTTTTGAGTCATAACTCGAATGTACCTTAGGACACTAGTGAAGGAAACCCTCGATGTATTATTTATATGTGTATTAAGCTCAAAGTGGATGGATGATGGTGATAGAAGAAATATGTTGGTTTATACCCTATGCAAGAAATAGTGCATATGGTGGACTTCACACACAAAGATTACCTTGTTTGAATGGTGTGAGGTGATAATCTCCCTTTCTACCACCGTGGTTTCTAAGGATCAATGTACCTACACAAATATGTGAATTCCATGGGAAGGATTCTCCTTCGCATCACATACAAAAGTGTGAGAGACTCTAGATGAAGGAAGGAGGCCTTACCACCATCACTCTGGGTACATAATTTCTATGCCACCCTAAGAGGTTACATGCACACATGGTATTTACATGCAAAATTGACATGGAGATAATTAATTGGGTGAGAGATGACCTCAATTTATTATGATTCATGTGTTTCGATTACTTTTATACTAAACCTTCGGTCAATGAAGCCAATCTGCAAATTATGAAGCGCTTTACTTTGGGAGATAACGTAAGGCCGATAATGAGGAGATTTTTTTAGATGTTTTTGGATATTTGGATGTACAAAGCGTGCCTTTAACTTGAAGAGACATAAGAAGAAGAAATGGTATGTGCTCAGAAGAAAAGGAAATGGGTAAACTGGTATGGACAATAGATGATGAGGAGGAGGACAACAACCTAAATGTTAACAACAATAAAGGTACATGTGAGGTGATGGACACAGTAAATGAGAAGGTGTGTGTATATCATGAGCCTATGAAGATAAAGAAGGTTAATATCGGGGACGTGATGTAGAGCCTAAAGAGGCCATTATCGGGTCTAAGTAGAGGTTGCAAATATTGTTGAGTTGTTGCGTGACTTTCATGACTTATTTCTGAGGGGATATCATGAATTTAAAGTAGTGCACCCTTCTTTAGGTGAGATGTAAATCAAACTTAAAGAAGGTGTGCGCCCTATTAGGAAGAGTCCTTACTGAGCATGAATCCTAATCAAGAATCAAGGTGAAGGAAGAAATTGATAAGATGTTGAATTCTAGAATCATTGAGCCCATTGAGGAATCGAGTGGGTTATCCAGATGGTAATAAGCATTAAGAAAGATGGTATGACAATAATTTGTGTAGACTACATAGAATTAAATGCTTCGTGGTGTTATCGACCCATTTCCTACCCCGCTTATCGAGGAAATCTGAAAAGAAGGAGTCATAGGCGCGAGAGATACTCTTTTACTAATGGATTTTTAGGATATCATCAAGTGCACATAGCAAAGGAAGATCAAGAAAAGACAACTTTCACCACTAAGTGGGGAAGTTTTACATACACAATAATTCCATTTCGACTAAAGAATGCACCTACAAAGGGCCTTTTCATGCATTACGGTATAGGTATTTTAGGACTTCATTCATAAATGTTTACATGTGTATCTCAATGATCGACAAAGATATGGCCTTATTAAGGATCATCATGGACAATTTGAGACTAATGTTTGAGAGGTGCAAGAAGTTGAGCATCTCCTGAATATTAAGAAATGTATCTTTGCAACACCTTTTCGGGCACTTCATTGGGAATATTATTTCAGAAGAAGGATTATTGTAGATCCAACCAAGGTCCATGTAATCTTGGGATCGGGAAGAACCTAACAATCAAAGTGAAGTGTGTGGATTTCTTGGTCATACAAGTTATTATAGGAAATTCATTAAGGGATATGCAAAGATTTTTGTGCCTCGAGGAACTTTTGAAGGATAAAGGAAAATTTTATTGGGGTGAGGTGCAACAAAAGGCATTTAAAACACCGATGAGATGCCTTTGATTCCTACCGCAAGTGATGAACCTTTTTGAGAAATGGGCGATTAACTTCATGAGTCTTATTTCCCACGACGCGTAGGACTCGCGGTGCGTGCTACATTATAACTTTTATTGACTAGATTATAAGTTTGGGAAGAAACAGCTCCTACAAAGGATTGTATTTGAAGCTATAAATGTTGTTGATATTTCTATGGGAAAACATTATCACGCATGCACATGCATGTTCGCTGAGCTTGACTAGTGATTAGGGGCACTCATTTTCTTAATGATACTATCAATTTCTTCGTTGAGTTTATGGTGGTGTACCACAAGACAACACCCTATCACCCACAATCCAATGGTACTATCGAGGCTTTCAACAAGATATCGAGACATACATTGACAAATATCTTTTATGTCGAGGGAAATATCGAGATGATAAAGTATATGTTGAACGATGGGCATACATGACTACTTATAAACATTGAACAAGGCCACACACTTTCAGTTGGTGTTTGATGTGAAGGTGCATGTGTTCTGGGAATTATGATGTCCGCACTATGTATTACACGTGCAGGAGGATTAGATGATGAACAAGTTGTTGAGGAGCGCATAACAAACCGATGCATTTAGATGAAAATGCGCTATTGCTTGGTAGAGTTAGAAGATAGAAAAATTGAGATAGAAATCATGGCATGATAGAAATATTCAGAATAAGGAATTTGAGGTGGGAAATATGGTTCTTCTGTATGATTCAAAGTTTGTGCACCACCCTGGGAAGTTGAAATTTCATCGTCGGGACCAATTTTTATAAAAAGACATTAGAATCAAAGCTTTCCAGCTTATATGCATTGGATGGCACTTTATTTCCTGGTTACTTTAATGGGAGTAGGATGAAGCCCTACTATAAATAAGTCTTCTTGGTGTTTGTAATAAGATAGTATTTCCATTTATCTTAGGTTTCCCTTTAATGCATTTTCTTTATATGTGTTTCCTTTTATCGTCTGTTATGATTTGTCAATTTAGTTCGAGTTGTTGTGTTGTAATAAACATGCTTCGCACGCCAAAAGCTGATTATTATCTAGATCAAGAATTTCGTGCTTGTTACTCCGTCCAAGTTAATGCACCAAACTAAACACAAAACCCCAAAAACCTCAATGAAATAGAGCACTGGCGAAGATGTAGACGGATGAGGAAGTCGATGTAGATAAGACGGCGCACACGAGCAATTCGCACAATAGATCCGAGTAACCCGCAAAACACCCTGCTTGACGTAAAAGATGGCGTTAGAAGATATATGGGTGGACTGCCTGAGAAGGGTCCGAGAAGCGATAAGCTTCTCATGCGGATGTCACCACGCCAATAAAGAAAAGCAAAGATACATGATAAAAGATGTAAATAAAGACTAGATTCTCTCGATCTGCAGTGAATAAAATGTAACCCTCAAACACAGATGTGAAGTACGTAAAACCGGGAACCGAGAAATAATGCTAGATTTGTGTTACCTCGTGACCTTTTACCTCGCCCGCAGTAGGAAATCGGCGCCGATCGTAGAATCGGGCGGCGATCGATGTGATCGGGCGGATCGGGACCGATCGGGCGGCGATCGGGACCGATCGACGCCGATCGATAAGATCGTTGTCAATCAAGGCGATCGACCAATCGTGTGGACTCGTATGGCGATGAGATTCGGGATCTAAGGTGAATGTAGTCCGTAGGATGTGCCAAGATGGAGAGACGCTGAACAGAGTCACCAGATGATAGATAATGGTGTATGGTGTTGATATGATACGGCAGAGTAACGGTGCTCCTCTCGTGTGGATTGATTAGGACAGATCTCGCCCTAACCGAGACAATTGATGCTAAGAAGATCTCTTTCTCACTGCTCGTAGGCGTAAGTGCTTCCTTTCACTCGCTCGCCTCTTTTTCGGTCTCTTCGCTCTTTTCCGTCCTTAGAACCGAAGTTCGACTTGCTTTTATAATCGGCGCGCCTAGAAAATCGGCGCCACCATTACATATGGGTCGGCGCCGATCGGAGAAGACTCCCGAGATGGCTAAAAATGATCGATTCGAGAAAAATAAGACTCATCCCGACTACGGGAAAATATCCCGCTTAGGGAAGATTAAAAATAGATGTGATACATGGGTAGAATAAATTTGGGGTGGATAAGTGATTAAGATGCATGGGAAGAAGCGTAATTAAATATTTAATACTTAATTACTCATGGGTAAGATGTGATGGGATGAATTAAATTTAGAGTAGGTGATTAAATCACAAATTGGAAAACTATCCCAAGGGGATAGTTGGTGATGTAAACGTGCCCTAGGTTACCTAGGCAAGTAAACGGATGAGAAGGGACACTAAATTGGGTAACCAATTTTAGGTGTCTACATTTTGCCCCTTTTTGTCAAGTAACTTGCGATAAGCAAGGTTATGAGACAAAAACATGGAGATGGAAGAAGAGAAGAATTTGTGGTGATGTGATCCCCCTCAAACTAGGGATGGGATGGATGATAGAACAGACGATCCCGAGTTTGAAAGAGGTAGATAAAAAAATGCAGGATGCCCCAGTCGGATAGCTGGAGTAGAACTGATCATTGAGGACGCATAAAAATAAACACAAGGGCAGCAACCTAAGGAACTCACATTGGTAGGGAAAACTAGCCTGCCTCCTCATGAGACGACGTTAGTGCCTGCACTACTCCAGGAGTGTAAGGAGAACTGCAAAATAGCCAACATCTAAAGAGAGACACATTGGTAGGGACAACTAGACGGCCTATAAGTCGACGACGTTAGTGCCACTGCACTGCCGTAACTCTAAGCGGCTAAACAAAAGCGAGTGCTCCACGCAAAGGAACAAACTCAAATAGATGATGATATCGAAAATATGTGCCAAAAGACAACATGTAGCGCACAATAATGATCGATAGACCAGCCAAGCATCAACACTATGGCAAAGAGATTAGCAGATGGAAGCAAACGACGGAGAAGCGATACCGCAATCCACGGGCAAAAATGAGTATAAATCGATAGACCTGATAGATGATGATATAGACATAGATGATAGATGATGATAGATGATTAGATGATAGAATAGATGTGATAGATAGATATAGATTGATAGATGATAGATGGATGTGATGAGATAGATTGAAATGTGGATAGAATAGATGTGATTGATAGATATAGAGATAGATATAGATGTGATAGATGATAGATGATGATGATTAGATAGATTGAAATGTGGATAGAATAGATGTGGATAGATAGATGTGATCGATAGATATGATCGATAGATGATAGATGGATGTGATGAGATAGATTGAAATGTGGATAGAATAGATGTGATTGGATAGATATAGATTGATAAATGATAGATGGATGTGGTTAGATAGATGATTTAATTTTGATAGATGATGGGAAGTATCTTGATGGACATTTTTTAAATATTTTGATGGATAGATAGATAGATGTGTTTGATGTATAGATGGATGTAATTTTAATGAGAAATGAATAAAGATAGATGTTTTGATAGATAAGAGGAATGTTGATAGAAGATAGATTTTGATCAATTAACATGTGAAATGTCAATTCAACAGATGCAAGACAAAGAAATGGAGAATGCTTATGTAAGAGCAAAAGATGAAAGGTAAATAACCGTGACTTAGAAGAGAAGACACTGAAAAGAAGGGAAATGATAAGTCGGACTTCCAACCGATTACAGAGAAGATCCAGATAAAGAAACCAAAAGACCAAGCATACAAGGCCCTATATAAGATTAAAATAAACCCGACACTAACTAGTCGCAAACCGATCTAGGATAGAAATGGAAAGAAAAGAAAGTAAGTATCTTGTCGGAACCTACAAGGGACAATACATGTCCATGATAGGAAAATAGATTCTCCATATGATCGACAAAAGGTCTAAAATCTCACTTCATGATTTGGACGTAAAAGCAAACCGATCAATGTGGGAAGTTTGTTTGATATGGAAAGACCGATCGATGCGGGAAGTCTTTCGTTGATGCTAACAAGTGTATAAACCGACCGAAGGCTGATTGATTACAAGAAGCCTTGAATATTTTTTTTTGAGAAATGCCGCCCTTCAAGGGAGCGGTCTCAGTATTTTGAAATTTGTATGATAGCCATCCTTCGAGGGTATGGTCTATTTGCTTTTTGATTCACTTGACAATGTATGGATATAGTCATTCTTCGAGGGACTCACCATCTTTTCGATAGCATCTTTTTTTTTTTTTTTTTTTTTTTTTTTTTTTTGAAACTCTTGGAAGAAGTCGAAGTTTAGACCTAGATAGATCAGATGAAGGGGAGGAGAACATGGAAGAACATGTACTCATGCCCCGAGCAGATCCGATTAAGATAAGTACTTGGGACAGATGAAGTGGTGATTAAGGTATTCCTACCATGAGGAGGAACATATCCAAAAGAAACGTGCAATGAGTAGAGCCGCGATACTCATATTTAAGGTAAACGAGGCAATAGGCGGAGAACCACACAATTTCAAATCACCACGAAAGTAGATGACTGGTTATTAGGACAGATGGAAGATCTGAGTTGCGACTAGATTTGTGTAAGAGAGATTTTAACAATAGAAGGGCCGTAAATGCAAGGCATTAAGAGGTTCTGCTTCAGGGATACCATCCATGGAAGACAAACGATAAGCCCCAGACCCATATTTATGAGTGATAATGTAGGGACCCATCCAGTTGGGAGCAAACTTACCACGTTGACTCCTTTCGAGTGTAGTGACATTTTGATT
This sequence comes from Taxus wallichiana var. yunnanensis, assembly GCA_018340775.1. Classification (NCBI taxonomy): domain Eukaryota; kingdom Viridiplantae; phylum Streptophyta; class Pinopsida; order Cupressales; family Taxaceae; genus Taxus; species Taxus wallichiana. Next base: position 739,520,376 of record CM031243.1, read on the forward strand.
TTCCTTAAGAACAAGGTCACCAATTTTGAAGTCACGGTGTTGCACATGCTTGTTGTAAGCACGCTTGACACGCTCGAGATAGACTTGATGATGCTCAAGAGCGTTGAGACGCCGCTCATCTAATAATTCAAGTTGAGCTAGACGATTTTGACGATAATCCTCATCAGAGACAAATTCTCTGAGAGAAACACGGAGAGATGGGATTTGGACCTCCAAAGGAAGGACGGCCTCAGACCCATAGACGAGAGAGAAGGGAGTAGCACCAGTAGGAGTACGAATGCTAGTCCGATAAGCCCAGAGAGCGAAAGGGATATGTAGATGCCAATCCCTACCAGCTCGACTAGTTACCTTTGCGAGGATATTACGCAGAAGTTTTATTGGAAGCTTCGGCCTGACCATTAGCTTGAGGATAGTATGGAGAAGAAAAACTGAGCTTGATTTTGAAAGCATTGCAGAGATTTTGCAAATCGACGTTCTTGAAGGATTTACCATTATCTGTGATGAGCTTGTGTGGAACGCCAAAGCGACAAATGATGTGTTGATAGACAAAATCAACTATGGGTTTAGCCTTTGTTGAAGAAAGAGGGATAGCTTCTACCCACTTAGTAAAGTACTCAGTGGCAGTAATGATAGAATGATGACGCTGTGAAGAACGGGGATTGATGAGACCAATAAGATCAAGGCCCCATTGTGAAAAAGGCCACAAATCCGCCGCAGGTTGCAAAGCCTGACTAGGGACGTGCGTGAGATTGGAATGTTGCTGACACTTGACGCATTTCTTAGTGTATTCACAACAATCTTGATTAAGAGAAGGCCAATAATATCCCAAACGTAAGATGCGCTTAGCCACGCTTAAACCACTAAAATGTCCACCACAGATACCGTCATGGACCTCCCGAATAGCTTTAGATGATTCATGGGTTTTGAGGCATCAAGCAAAATACCATCAAAGCCGCTTGTAAAGAATCCCGCCTAGATAGAATAGCGATTGGCATGGCTGGACAAAAGACCTTCTACCATTGGAAGTCGATTCGAGGAAGCACCGAATGAGATAGATAATCAACTATCTGCTGATACCACTCATCCCGAGTATGGGTCAGGACAAAGATTGATCGGGTTAGTCCGTGAAGATAAGATGGTTGATCTAATCGCTGACATGCCCACATAAAGACGCGAGTCTTCAAAAAAGGCGGATAAGGGATGCTAATGAGGCCATGGTATCCGCGAATCGATTTCAAGCAAAGCAGGAAGATGGTGAACTTATCGAAGATTCGAGTCGGGAAAGAAAAGTAGTAAAGTATCATTCTGTGGATCAAGGGATCGGGCCGACCCCGATGCGAGGGTTTCGATGAGTCCTAATATTAAGATGTCAAGGGCCTGACGAGCGTGAGAGAAGGGCAGACGTGGTCAAGGAATGGTTTCCTGGGAAGATAAGAAGCCTCCGATCAGCCATATTAGGTGCACTCAAAGTTCAATTTGTGGCGCGATCGGGATAAAGCGATAGTGTCCCAAGGAGAGTCGCTCCAACTCATCTCGGAAGATTAATGGCATAGAAGGCATTTCGATCCAGTCAAAGAAAAGTCCCAAGGAAATGGAGATAGACCAAAAAAGTTAGGTGGGATGGAAATGTCATCGGGACATCAAGTGATGGATTTGAGTGGGGAAGATGGTTCTTCAAAGAGAAGAGGCTCATCAAGAATAACCCGACCTGATAGCTTTGAAATGGGTTTAAATCCCAAACCAAACTTTGTCATGAGCATGAGAGCCAAGGAATGATGAGGTCATGTGATAGGCTTTTCATGAATTTTCCAAGGGAAAACCTTTGACCATGTAAGCATCGTGATATAGATAAGTTTTTGCAAACTTAGAATTCTGCAGATAATCAAGCCAACATAGTTTTTGGCCCTGAGGAGAACGTGTCTCATACTCATGAGGGTGTATCAAGACCACCTTGTTAGATGACCAATTGTGTCCCGATGGGCAAGTAATCCAATGGTTATCATGGCTCCCGTAGAGAGCATGGTCACGAGACAGAGATATAAAGATAGAAAGGCTACCATACTCATTGGAGGTTTAAGATGGGCAGAAAGAAAAGAGCTTTGAAGATCATCAAGTGAGAAACGCCGCAATGCTCATCTTCCATTTCGCAAATGAACATTCTTACGGAAAGATGGTGAAGAAGATGAAGCCGACATCGGGAGAAGATGCATTTTCAAGAGGCGAGACTGGAGTCATGTCTTTAAGTTAGAAGGAAAAGGATCTCAAGGATGGGTGTAGATTTTGCCTCATATTGATATTTTAGGCATCGATGGAAATGATGGGACCCAATGTCGCGCGAACCTGAGGACGCCAAGGATCACGTTATAGATGGAATTTTCCTTCGACAAAAGGATAGAGTCTCAAAGAGAGCAAGCCTTTTGAAAAGATGCTAAGACGACGTTTGGAGTGATCTGCGAGGAGATCGTCAAATAATCCTCTACGCTTTGTGTAAAAGATCATGGAAGATGTAGGTCATTGCTCGTTAAATGATAAGTTGCACCACATTCTTAGGTAACTTAAGTTGTTCGAATGTGTGGGAAGAGATGACGCTGAAAAGGTCCCCAATCGATCATAACAAGTTTTAAGGGTCTTCTTCAGCATGCGACTTGAGGATGATGAAGAGAGGAGAAACCATCCATAAGAAAGATGAGGAATTTCATGACCTCAAAAGAAATGGTCGATATTAGGAAGAGGACCATTCAATCCAACAACCCCGAAGGGTCGGGGCTCATCGAATTTCTTCGCGATGCGACGCAGACATCGGTATTACAGAGCCCATCATGGATGTTGTGGAGAGGATTGGATGAGGTCAAAAGAGACATTTTGACCTGAGAAGGGTGACTCTAGGTGCATTTTCACGACATTTTTCTCAACGGGTTTGAACTGGGAGTCCGATAGGTGCTAAAGACGGATCGAATGGAGACATATCCTCGCATGACCAAGCAAAGGCTTGACACGGGTTTCAGATGTTTGGAAAGAAAATAGAAAGTGGTCTAGATTCTTGTGGATGAAGATGGGTTATGATAATGTTGGGTTCTAATGATGCGAGGGATTGAGTCCAATTAAGGGAAGGAGGGAGATCAAGTGAGGAACCACTAGAGGTCGAAGGATGGTTGAGGATATGATGAGCCCTAGGGGTAGGTGAGGTACTTGTTCCTCCTCCAACAAGAGGTCACTTTAGTAAGGTTCTGACAATAGTCAAGAGCTTTACATTCTTCAACTATGTCAGGAAGAGTAATGGTAAGAACAATCGATCGTATAGTTAAACCGTAGGTTTCACCAAGTTAAAGGCTTAATCGGAGGAAGGGTTAGGTGGGATGGAAAGATCCACATAAGTGATGAAGGATTTGGTGTAGAAGATGGACGAAGAAGAGGATCAAGAATATGGTGATGGTTCTTTTGAAATGGGTTTAAATCCCAAACCAAACTTTTGGTGTGGCAGAGAGTAGGAATGGATTTGAGGTCATGTATACCTTGTTCATATTTTCCAAGGCCAAAACCTTTCATCGATATAGATGTTTTTGCGACATTCGAGGAGATGGGTGCTTCAGATGGGAGTAAATGAGACATGATTGTCTTTGGAGGAGGAGTCCCTAAGATAGATTTTGAAGAGGATGGAGATGATAATTTTTGCGGTTTTTGAGACAAAGGGTAACATTATGATTTACGGATGATTTAGATAATGTCGGTTTGAAGAGGAAGAAGCTCCCAAAATAGGTGAATTTGGAGGAAGATAGGTGTCTTGAAAAGAGTAACAAAGATGAGGATTTTGATAGAAGAAGTGGCATCTTTTTGGTAGGTAAGTCTACTTTTAGGGATGTTGATGAAGAAGAAGATGATGACTTTGATAGGTGTGTAGAAGAAGATGCCTTCTCAAATGGGCAAATCTAATCGCTTATGAGGCGGAGAGAGATTTTTGTGGAAGAACACCGAGAGTTTTGATGGTCCGAATATGGGCTTCCCTTTTCGTGGATGGTGACAACTTCAACGTCATAAGGTGATCAGAACCTTTTGGAGGAAGCAAATGGGGAGATATCGATGGTATAATGTTAGATTTTGGTCATCGCGGTTTAGGTTGAGGAATCGAAAAGTGCAGTGTTGGTGTTACTTCTTTTGATTTTTCCCGAATAGGTGAAGTAGTATTAGTGATGGAAGAAGTAAGTGATGAAGAAGTTCTCGCGAAGGACCACTTTTGGTGTAGTGATCATGGGTGGAACTACTATAGGAAAAGAGATAGGAAGAGTCAAAGTTGAGGACACTTCACCAAGTCGGCACGATTATAGGGATGTTTATCAAGGGCATAGTCAGAAAGCCGGAATGGGAGCAATGAAGTAGATGTGTCTCAAGTGGAAACTCAAGGGATGTAATTGCCTCGAGCATCAAAGGATGTCCGATGATGAGACAGATGAGGAAGACACTGCCTCGGGTATGGATGGGAGATCTGACAAAGGAGCGGAGAGAGATGACTCCGTGTTTAAGAATGTAGGAATATCCAAAGATGGGTTATCCGAGGATGGAGGAATTCCAGTGATTGGTGAAGTGGAAGAGGGTCTGATTCGATTGCTGCGTTTGTAGATGATGTGGTTTCGTAAGCGGATTCTTCAAAGAGAAATGAAGTCGATAGTGTGGGTGTTTGGTTTTGAGATTCAAGAATTATGATTTGGGGCATGATTGGGGAAGGGTTGTTTGAAAACGTCCAAACGCTTGATTTGGGGGAGCATTTGGGTTATCCGTAATAAGCTCGCTTTATCAATGAATTTTGGACAAGATTTTTGAAAGTCCGACATCGCTCGATGTCATGACCCCGGGTCTCTATGATAGTGGCAAAATCGCTTTCTCGTACTCACAAAGGACGTTCTCGACTTTCATCAATATTCTAATGGGTGGAAGTTCGATCATGCGAACTTCCAACATTTTTCCTAAGATGGAGGCATATGATTCCCCCAATGGAGCGAAGGATCGAGATGATGAAGCCCCTTTTCGAGCGATGAAGGGTCTCTTCGTGGTGGTTGATTAGGAGTACTATCGGTTCTCGATGTTTTTAATACGATAAGATTGGTGGACCCTTGATTCTTATCTTTAGGAGGAAAAGAATTTGGTTTGGTGAACCGAGAGAAATCGGGTTTAGATTTGGAGCGAAGTTTTAGTTTTTTCTTGTTCAATGGCACGAGATTCGAAGTTGCGCTATCATTGTGAAGGCTTCTTCAAGGTGTGGAAAGTTTGGATTCTTAACGTGGAAGAAATGTGACTAGCGCAAGATCGGGTGAACAGCTGATCTGTTGTGATTGAGGAAGAGAGAAGGACAATTGGTCGATTATCCCTCTCCAACGAGCGACAAAGTCCGCAATAGACTCATCGTCAAATTGGCGAATGTTGAAAGATCCGTGATTGAGATCTTATGGGCAATATTTATCGAGAAGTTCTCAACAAACATTTGGGCCAATCGAGAGAAAGAAAATAATGAATGTTGAGGAATATTATTGTACACTCCAAAGCGGGACCCGCTAGAGACATAGGAAAGGTACGGAGCATGAGCTCCCGATCTTGACAATGAGGTAGCAAGCATGTTTGAATGCTCGCAGATGTTGTCAGGGGTCTTCCGACTATGAAATTTTGAGAATTTGGGAAGTTCCCATTGGGGAGGATAAGGCTTAAAAGCCACCGAAGGATGAATGGGTTCATTGCATACTTCTTCAAAGGAGTATGAAGGGCGGGCTCCTTTTGTGGAGGCTTCCAAGTCTGCAATTTTTCAAGAGAAATGAACCACATCCGATGGGGAGGAGGTACATCGTTTGTCCTACATGAGAAGCAAGTAGTGGGTGTGGTTGAGGTATCAATGGGGGATTCATCCGTTGTTGGATAGGATTATAAGAGGAATAACCAGTGTTCGGGTGACACCGGTGGGGTATTTGTTGTGTGCACTACAAGCATGATAGGCAGCAGCCGCGAGATAATAAGTGGTCGAGCAAATAAAGGTCAGTGACGGATGGAGCCCGTGATGGTGGACTCCTATGTTGGTTGATTCGATCGGGATAGATCGAGGAATATGAGTGTTGGTTGGATTGGTCATGTTGGGGAACAAGACCCAAAGGGGCCTTCTATGCTGAATTAGGTATCAAGGGTGCCGATACAGAGGATGGGCGAATGTCACAAAAGAGCTGGAATATCGAAGAAAGACCCCTAGAGGGACGAGAAGTAGGAGCCAACCGCCTATTCGGAGGGGGTTGGCTCATGAAGAGGTATTGACCTTGAGAAACGATAGAGGGCATAGATTTAATCGACGGCAATGTGCGGATGTGCGTACGAATTTACTATAAAGAAGGGCGTAAGACCTCTCGTAAATGGGTCATGGAATAGTCGAGGTAGCTGCAAAGTGTTAGGGATAGGTAAGACTAATTGAGAATTAGTCGACATGGTAGGTGGAAGAGAAAAGGGAGGCATAGGGGCCTCACCCTTCTCCGTGGCTCGAGGCAAGAGAGATGGTGCAAACTGCTCTAAAGAGGCCTGGGATGATCCGCGAGGATAATTGTACACTTGCCGGATCGGGTGGGTCTTGGTCAGATATTTGGATCGACTTGTGTACTAGATAGTCCATGAGGGCTACCGGATTGCGATCAAGGAGAGCCTGAAATTCAGGATCCCCGCGAGGAATAGACTCTGAGTCAGAAGATATTTCTGATGGACTAGGAGAAGCCGGACGTGATGGGATTGTTTTGTTTGATGGAAAGGATTATACGACACGAGGGGGAACCCACTAACAAAGGGTCCCGAGGAAGATTGAGGGGTGCCAAACATCCACGCCGGTGGTGATTTCTGAGGAAGAAGGAACCCGTTGGGCCATTTTCCTAGATTGTGAACGGTGATAGCCGCCATAAACAAGCAAGAAAGAAGATTGTCTTAACTAATGCACAAATAGTTCAGCAGCGCAAGTAAGTGATTATCTCCTTTAAATTTTGATGCTTTTAAGAAATGAAAATGTTAGGAAGGCTTTTAGAACAGAACTACTCGTATAGCCAAACTAGGGATGGTTTGGGTAATGTTTGGTGAGGAGTCCCGAAGGCACTTCAAGAAAAGACCGGTACGTGGCTTCGATATAGGGCCTACCCCGCACTTCACACACCGCTGCGATAAGGGAGTCGGGTGCTTTGCCAATATATACCAAAATCTTTCGTGAATTTATAGCGCGGCCCGAGTACCGCGTAGGCTCTTCCTCTTGGATATCACTTCCAAGTAGGCGAGGCCAGGGAAGGAGTTTTGTTTAGATGCTTTATACCTAGTGATTTTGGCTTTGTGTGCAAGGGTGAAAAATAAAAATCAAATAGTGTCACTACCGATTTTGATCAATTTTCCAACCTAATTAACACTAGATGACAAAGCATGCAGCAATGAAAAAGAAAGGGTTCTTTTTAAGCACTTAAAACGAAATGTTTGATTTCGATGAAGACAATTCAAACAAGTTCTTTCCCAAATGCGATTAGGTTCTTTTTAAGCACCAAAAACTGAAGTGTTTGGATGTGATAAACAACCAACAAAGAAAACCTAAAAAGGAGAAAACACCGAAAAAGAGGAATACCTGTAGTTTTAGCTCTCCAAGGTGTGTGGACTTCAAAAAGCGTTGTTGAGCTCTTCCCCGAACAATCCCACGAACAAGCAAAAAGTGCTCCGCAAGAAAGGATCAAGCAAACAACAAACAAGATCCGGAAAGATACATCCAGATAATGGCGAACGAAAATTTCTATTTTAAGAATTTAGAAAATTTCAAGATAATGACTTCGCCTAAAAGCAAGATTGAAATGATGAATAAATGTTCAAATAGACTCGATAGAAATCGTTGAAGAAAAGGAACAAAGTTCAAAACTAGAAAAGAGATGAACTTACCAATAAGGGACTTTGGTTCATGTCCCACCGGGCGTGCCAGAATGTAGATCAAGAATTTCGTGCTTGTTACCTGTCCAAGTTAATGCACCAAACTAAACACAAAAACCCTGAAAAACCTCAATGAAATAGATACCTGATGAAGATGTAGACGGATGAGGAAGTCGATGTAGATAAGACGGGCGCACACGAGCAATTCGCACAATAGATCCGAGTAACCTGCAAAACACCGGTGCTTGACAGAAAAAGATGGCGTTAGAAGATATATGGGTGGACTGCCCGAGAAGCGGGTCCGAGAAGCGATAAGCTTCCTTGGCGGATGTCAGTCCACGTTTTCAATAAAGAAAAGCAGCATACATGATAAAAGATGTAAATAAAGACTAGATTCTCTGATTGCAGTAATAAAACAGAACCTGAACAGCAGACAGGAAGTACAGAAAACTGGGAACTGAGAAATAATGCTAGATTTGTGTTACCTGTGACCTTTTACCCGTCTCTGGCAGGAAATCGGGCCGATCGTAGAATCGGGCGGCGATCGATGTGATCGGCGCGATCGGGACTGATCGGGCGCGATCGGGACTCGATCGACGCCGATCGATAAGATCGTCAATCAAGGCGGCATCGACCAATCGTGGACTCGTGGATGAGATTCGGGGATCGGAAGGTGAATGTAGTCTGTAGGATGTGCCGAAGATGGAGAGACGCTGGAACAGAGTCACCAGATGATAGATAATGGTGTATGGTGTTGATATGATACACGGCAGAGTAACGGTGCTCCTCTCGTGGATTGATTAGGACAGATCTGCCCTAACCGAGACAATCGATGCTAAGAAGATCTCTTCTCACTCTCTCGCTCGCGGCGTAGTGCTTCCTTTCACTCGCTCGCCTCTTTTTCGGTCTCTTCGCTCTTTTCGGTCCCTTAGAACTGAGTTCTGGACTTGCTTTTATAATCGGCGCCGCTCCTAGAAAATCGGGCGCGACCATATGGGTCGGGCGCGATCGATCGGAGAAGACTCCCGAGATGGCTAAAAATGATCGATTCGAGAAAATAAGACTTATCCGACTACGGGAAAATATCCCGCTTAGGAAGATTAAAAATAGATGTGATACATGGGTAGAATAAATTTGGGGTGGATAAGTGATTAAGATGCATGGGAAGAAGCGTAATTAAATATTTAATACTTAATTACTCATGGGTAAGATGTGATGGGATGAATTAAATTTAGAGTAGGTGATTAAATCACAAATTGGAAAACTATCTAGGGCACGGGAAATCTAAAGAACCAGAGGGGATCGAGGAGTGCAAGGGCAAGGTAGTGGAAATATTGTAGTTTTCATAGAGCATTATTACTTGAGTAGAGTAAATGACACCAATGAGAGCTATAGTGAAGGAGATTGTAGTAAAAGAGGAACCACAAGAGTGGTTTGCAGAGATGCAATACCCGGTGGAAGTAATTTAAGGAAGTTCGTGGACATCCCAGCTGGCCAAATGTAAGATTAGTGATTTCAATCACTAGACTGAACAAACTATGAAGGAATTAAATGCAAATACCATATTGAAGATGAACATAAGGACTACTTGATGGGAAAAGGGTGATGGATAATTCAATATACAAACTATTGGAAAGTGTTGGAGTAATGCATTTGTATGAGTTATTACTCTTTGGCAAGTCATATTGTTTGTACCAAAGGGCTAATGTCATGAGTACATGAGGATTTCTTTTACTTCACGGGGAGATGAATGTGAATTACAACAAATTTAGTCAGTAAATTTATAGGTTTGTGCAACTCTGGATCATAAATTGCAGGAGACTTGTATGATGATGAGGGAGTAGATGCAACGACCGTCACATTCCATTACCAAAAGGGAGGTCAACGCGTTTCAATGTTGGAAACATAGAAGACATATCTACAAGGGTAATAGTGTGACCGGTTAGTTGTAAGTGAGGTGCCTCGGAGAGGTGGAAGGAGGTGAACAAGTGTTGGTTGTACATAGTGCATAAAAAGGAAAATAAAACATATTATAACATTGCAAGCTATGTTACAAATAGCTTAGTGGCGAAGTGCGCATCCAAAAAGATAAAGGTGAGAAGATAACTTGGGCACCATTTTACTCCTAATTGTGTTTTTGAGATTGGTGTTATCGACGGCCCAAAGGACAAGGTATGGGAGTACACCTTGGAGAACAAGTCCCCAAAGAAGAAGTTCGCGAAGTATACATGTCGTGTCTCAATTTATAAAACTTATAATTAGCACTAGGACCCATAATTACGCCCAAGCAATTTAAATACTTAAATTGTGCTAATTATCATCCTTCCTGCAAATTGGTGACATACCGTCAAAAGCGCTCACCTTCTCTCCGATCATCGTTAATTAATTACACTACACTAATTAATTAAGTCACCTATCCAACAAATACCCTAATTAACGACCTTCCGTTAATTAATCCCCCTTCTATCTAGACTAATTAATTATTATTAATTAATTAGCTTCCCTTTCATTTAACCAATAAATCAATATTTAATTGATTTAATCCCCTTCTATAGTCTAAATCATGCTAATATTCCTCTAAAAGCTTCTATAAGCTTGCACATCTATTAATTAAATCATCTTGATTAATTAATAGAGCCCCCTTTATCCACATGGGTCACTAAGGACAAACTAAACCCTCCTAAAGTTAACTCAACCCTATCTAAACCCCCCTTATCCATAACTAACTCAACATCCCTATTATCCCACATGCAAAGGGATGTAGTGGTTCCTTTATCCATTGGGCTATATAAAGAGCCCTCCTCCTACCTTTACACTTACACCTAAATTTCTTGAGAAGACAAAAGCAAAGCACATAGCAAATAGACTATAAGCTTTCCTTTGTTACTCTTGAGAAATTCACCATTTGAAGAGCTAAGCCTCCTTTCTTGCATTTTGCCAAGTGCTTGGGTCATATGGGAATAGTCAAAGGGTCTTGTAGCCAAGCTTTGATGAGCTCCCATTCCTAGGTTCTTGAAGATCAAAACAATCAATTTGATTGCCATGGAGTCTACATAGGTCCATTTGCTTTTTGTTGGTAATCTAGAGAAGTAGAGGTTTGAATACTTTAGCATGTTAATTCAAAGTTAATGCATTATGCTTAGTATTGATCTTGTTTAGCTCTCATCTTGATGGTGCTTAGATTTTGTCTTAGCTTTGTTATAGAACTATTTAGGTGGTAGTTCTTATTCATCTAACTTAGCTTAAGCACAAAATACATGCACACATATGGCATGCCGGTGGGACGGATCCCTAGTCCCTTAGCATTTTTTAGCTTGAATTCTATTGTTTTGGCTAACCTTTGATATGCACATATAGTAATTAATGTTCAATTTCTTGGGATTTTTGCTAATATTATATGTGTAGGTTCTCATTTATAGTTATCATTTTAATGGGTTGTTGCCAATTTCAAGCTAACTTGTTAAAATTTGAAGTATTGTGAGCTTTGTTGTGTTTTTTCCGTACTTTGGTTGCAGGAGTGGTGCAGACACACTAACAGGGGCGCAGAGCACACTTATTCTGGTGCAAGCACCTCTCGGGTGGCGCAGGCACACTGTCGAAGCTTGAATCTCTATTTGTTGACCCTGGTGCACATGCACTAACCCCAGTGCACATACCTAACTAGGGCAGGCGCAGTGCACTAACCCAGGTGCGATGCCATTTCATATTGTACCTTCACTGCAATGTGAAAACCTATCAGACCAGCGCATACACACTAACTAGCATGCAGGCAGTCTCTCTGGTGGGCATAGGCACTTTTTGGTAGCCAGTGTGCTATGTCAGAATCTGCACTATTTTTATCGGTTGTGGCACACACACCCTAACCATAACGCAAACCTCTCTGGTGGTGCAGGCACTCTGTCGGATCCTAATATTGTTGTTTACCTCCTTGGCGCACATGCCCTAATCCTAGCACACATTTTCGGTGGCGTAGGTGCACTGTAAGTCAGAAAATATAGAGTGGCGCATCCACCCTAACCCATGCACACATGCCCAAACTAGGGCACATGTATCTTTCCATGTTCTTAAAATTAGGGTGTTAGGGTGCTAACTTCTTTGCAGGTTTTTATCTAATTAATGCTTATTTTTACAGGGTATGTTTACATGCTTTTGCTAGATTAGATAAACCTTTGCATGTTTCTTATAAGAATAAGGTCACGTATGCTCTTCCCTCGCATCCCTTGGGGTGATCTTGGGAATCAGAAATGATTCTTAGGTCTTTTTGATGCTTTGAAATTGTTAGGAATATCTGAATTGGAATGGGTTAACTTGGTGTGTTTGAATTAAAGTGTTTTTCCATTTGATATCTTCTTGGATTTTGGAAACATCATGTATGCTCTTCTCTTGCGTCCTTGGATGATCTTGAGAATCAGAAATGATGTTTACTCTTTTTATGGAAAACTACTAAACTCGTTGTGCAGGACCAAAACACACGCTTGTCAAAGAAAGGTGGAATCAAAACGAAGTCAAAAACTACTAATACAGTTGTCGTACAAGTTTTCAAAAGGTGTTCAAGAAAACCACATCTAAATTAAACAAGATAAAAAGAACAACATATTCAAAACACTTGTTTTAGGTTTCAGAAAAGGGTACGTCCCTATCCGCTCAACTAGAACATAACCCCTTTGGCATAATGCCTTAAGCTACAACAATGGGGGTGGTACCAGGAACCCCAAAGTAGTCCACGCAAGAGGGAACCTTGTGGATGAAATGGGAAGTGCTCTGCACTACCTACTTGACTAGTATTACCTTGTGAGATAGCATTACCGGTTGTCCGTATGGCGACCCCAGGGAGAGCACACGTGGATGCACTAGTTTCCCTTTATGCTTCGAAGGGGTAAAGTAAAGCCGAGATACTCCCAAGATAGTCGGGACTATTTGGGTAAATTGTGCTCACTTAAGACAACTTTGTAACACCTAGGGAGAGAGAACCACCTAGGAAGATATTCTTTGGCCAAGGAGCCCACTTTGACCATTTCAAAATAGTGTTGAGTTGTGAGCCATCATTCATCACGAAACGTGGACGCGTTACTTTTGTTTAGTTTTTCACTTTCCTTAAGGCGAGGTGAAACTCTACGTCAAAGTAAAGCCACATTTTTCATCCCCATTTTGATCTACTTCCTTCACATTCTTTTGACACTTTGTTGATCAAAAGAAGGGTGACTACCTTTGTGTTACCAATTGATTGTTTCTACCACTTTTTTGTCCGTTTACGCCCATCCATGTTTGCGGTTGGGTAAGTTAAATGTCTAAAGTGTGTGGAGGCGTATTCATATCATTGGTAGCCTTTGTGATCTTGATACCCATGTCAAGATCATCATCATAGTTAGGCGTGGTTCATCATCTTGAACTTCCTTAGAAAGGTTACCTTGTTTATATCGTATCATTACAATTTTGGTATTTACGTCTTGTTTCTTGTAAACTTGACCTAAATATCCATATTGTAAGGTTATGCTATACACATTTTAACAATTCTTAGTTATACTTTAAGCTTTTAGTTTGACTCTATTATTACCTTGATTTTGAAGAGTGCTACGTGTTACCACTTGTGCGTGTTATATCAATATCATCTTGATATCAATACCTTACTTTCTCGCAAAGTTTGGTTAACATATCTTGGTGACATTGTTGTGTCACTCACAAATTGTAACTGGCACTTTTTGGGATATAGGTATTAATTGAATTTGAGCTTACTTCTAGTATACCTTGTTAGGAGGTCACATTAACTTCTTGTATTTACTTACGTCTTGTTCATTCCCTTGAACTTGGCATAAGTGAGGACATCTTGTTAATTATCTTGTGACACCAACTACTTTTTGAAGCACAATCTAGGAAGTACTTCATTCATTTGATAGGCTTAGGTACCAAACATTGTGTCACTATTGATTTATCACTCTATCACATTGGTATTCTAACATTTATACTCATTCATATTCTTGACATTCATCTTGCATTTCACTTAGGTGTGGTCATAAAGTTTTGAACACATTTACAACTTACCTTAGTGAAACTATTGCAAATCATGGCTCCCAAAACATGATTAGGGCTCAAGAAGCAAACATACGAGGCACAACAAGTGCAAGCTTGGGAAGCCTCAAATAGACAAGGGTCAAACCCTTTTATTGGACATGATCTAGGGCCTCTATTTTCCACGGAAAAAGAGATAGAAGACATGGTTGATCATAGTGGTGATGAATTAGAATCCCCACATGCATGGAATTTGACTTTGACCCCACCTTATTAGATGAGTTCCTTTTTAGAAACAAGGATAGGGTGTTAGCATGGGTTGTAGAATTGGGGCCAAAATTCCCACTAAAAATGAAACAATCCCACCTACGAATAATGCTAATGAGGAGGAGTGACCTCTTATCAACATGGAGGATATTTTAACACATGGACATGCTTCTACCTCCAACGCAGGAAATGATAATGTAGTGGGACATAGAATACCCTTTATCAAAGTGCCACGTAAAATCAGGTCAGGACATGAGAATGTTGAAGAACCTCCACAATATGAGGAAGAAGAGGAACCTTTGGAAGAAGAGGTCACCATTCAACAACAAATTAGTAACCTTAGCCAACAATTAGCCTTGCTAACCTCTCATGTACAAAAGGAAGCAAGCAAGAATGTCCAAAACCAAGGCCTAAGGTCAAAATTAGTGAACTCCATAGAGAAAATCAAGGAGAAGACAATACGGAGTACCATCGTGTATATATCCTGCTTCTCCCACTAAAGAACAATTTCTCACACAAGAGGTACAATCTATGAAAGAAACACTCAAAGTCTTCAAGAGAGCAATGTGGGGAGCATTAGAAAGTATCAATATGAAGAACTATGTCCCCATCCTTTTGACAAAGCTATGACACTTCAACCTTTCCCTAAAAATTTGACATGCCAAAATTTGACAAATATAGAGGAAGGGAGATCCATGAGATCATGTCAAGGATTTCTATATGGTGTGTCAAGAGGTGTCCTATAGTGATAATTATCTCATACGACTCTTTCCCAAGAGTCTAGGAGGTCAAGCCTTGGAGTGGTTTACTCGTTTACCTCGGGGTCTATTTTTACCTAGCCAGAATTGGCAGAGAGGTTTTGTGTCACTTCTCATACAATATAGAGAGTGATATCACCATGGAAGATTTATGTGGCACCAAAACAATGCCCTAATGAGACTTTCACCAACTTCCTATAATGGTGGAGAGGGATAGCTAGTCACTTCCCTTGCTTTCCCTGAAAAATAAGCTGGTAAGTATCTTTGTGCCCAACCTAAATCTAGACATTGCTTTCCACCTTCAAATGCATTGTGTTCGCACTTTTGAGGAGGTCGTTGAAAAGGGGTTCAAATAGAGAAAGCCCTTATTTCAAAGGAACTCTTAAGTCACAATCTAAGGATAATCATAGTGTTAAACCTATGGAGAAGCTGAAGATATTTAATAAAAACAAAAATGTGGTGGGAGATGGGATCACAGATTCCAAACGTGTACAAATGGTTCAAACCGGTCAACCTTTTAAACTGACCAAAGGACCTATTCAACCACCACCAAAATGAAGAATGTTCACTCCTCTCAATGAGCCTTTTCGGTTATATTAAAACAATTGGATGCGGCTCACATGGTGATTACCCTACGACACAACCCTTTGATGATAGTGCTCCAAAACCATCATGGTACAAGGAGCATGACTACTGAATTACATCGTGTCAAGGGACATAAAATAGAAAAATGTCTGTGACTTCATCACTATATCCAAGACCTCATCGACAATGGGGAGATAGAGGTGGAAAACCCAGAGAAAACTCAGACACCCAATGAAAAGATGGGGATATATAAAGAACCATTCCCCAAACATGGTAAATCAGAAGAGTCAAAGCCGGATCGGGAGAGTCATCCCAGAGTTATAAAGCAATGAATTATTTATATACCAAAAGAGACAACAATCATTATGATTCACTTATTGGATGTATTCACTCTCCTAGTGACCATGTCAACACCATCTAAATCAAGGGAAAGGATTACACCGCGTAACAAGGCATGCCCACCTTGTGATTCTGAACCCTCTCCATCAACCCGCTAAATGGTAGGTATGACCTCTTAGAACAACTTGAGAAAACATCTACCAAGATTTTGATCTTGGATCTTCTTAAGATATCAAATGTACACAAAGACATTCTATACCAAACTCTTTAGGGTCAAGAGTGCCATTAGAGGTAGATCCTACACATCTTCAGCCGTGGTAGCAAACATTGTACCAACTAAACACATTGCCTTTGATCATAGGGAAATCCCTCTAAAAATCCAACACATAATCTTCCTTTGTACATTGAGGTATTTTTTACCCGTAAGAAGATCAAACGGGTGCTTGTGGACAACGGATCAGGGTTGAACATATGCACGTTGAAGTTGGTTAAGCAGCTAGGACATACTGAAGCAGATCTTGAGTCAAACATCATTACTATCACTACTTACGACAACATGGAAAGGGAGTCAATGGGCACAATCATGTTGCCCATGGAAGTTGGTCCCACTTGTCATCAAACAAAGTTCCATGTCCTAGACTTGGAACTTCCATATAATATGCTTCTAGGATGACCATGGATTCATGCCATGCAGGTCATGCCATCAACATTCCATCAATGCATTAAACTGAAGCATGAGGGACACACTATTACAATACAAGGAGATTCAGAGCCCTTCACTCACTACAGAGCTCTCAATAGTTTTGCACGTAAGGGTACATATGCGTGTCCCTCCACCGATATAGTTGTTCCTCTCCAATATGAAGCCATGGAGTCCGAGTAGATTCAGATTCTCTTAGTTCTTGCACCCATGGTGCCTCTACATCCACTTCTCCTTTTGATTCATGGGAAATGAAGATCCTAGAATATGGCTATGGAGAATATAATGTACAACAAGCCCTCCTAGTTTCAGACCTCTCATTGTCACCTAAGACTAGAGGTCGACCCAACTATCATTTTAGATGACCTAGAAATGAGCAAACTATTGGGTCATTTTTACCTGGAGGCTTTGGTGAAGAAAAATTATTGGATCCACCTATGACTTGGGTCCCAGAGGATACTCATCCAACCTGTTATCAAACCCTTGAATACGAGAAATCTAGTAGAATGATGTACTCCATGGGCTACAAGGGCCTAGGATGCGGAAGAAATGAGAAAGGACAAGTGAGAACCAGTGCCTCTCCACATTTTAAAATAGAAAGATACGGCATTGGAATTCATTCCTTATGGGGCACATCCCAATGATCAAGATGTTACTTGCTTTGAATGTGAGGATAGCTCTAACTATCTAGACAATGATACAGATTCCCATTGTAGCCAATATGAGGATCTTGCCTCCACAAACCTATTCATGAATACCGTTGTCCTAACCATAACCCCTACGGAACCTACACTTGACCTCATTTACCCTTCCCTTGTTGAATGGGACCAACAACATCATATGTCACTAGATCTATTTGAGAATGATGAAGCTATCGCAGAGTTCATGGGCATTGGGATACAATTCCCATTGGAGACCACAAAAAGGGCTTCTATATTGACTTGGATACTGCTGCCTACTTGAGAGGAGGCTGAGCTTCGTGGTTAGCAAAACTTAAGAAAAAGTGAGGGAAAAAGTTCCAAAGCAAAGCCTTGGAAAAAATCAAATTCAAGTCACACAGTGAAAACCTCTTTGAGGCACTGGCCGAAAAATAGGTGCAAAAATCAAAGGACAATAAAAGTGACCACGCCAAGGATGAAAATATCATGGAGACATCCTTGGATGAAGATCTCAACCTTCCTCCCGATCCTACGCGTATGGAGGACTTGTCAAAGTTACTAGTAGAGGAAACTATCGATGTAAACATTGGCACAAAAGAGGACCCAAAAATAGTCAAATTGGGAGCATCACTCTCGGCACGGGAACAGAAAATGTTCACCATGCTGCTACGGGATTTTATAGATGTATTTCGCATGGTCTATAAGGATATGTCAGGCTTAGATCCAACTTTGGTCGTGCACAACTTAGTTGTACATGTAGACACTAAGCCTATTAAACAAAAGCTCAGAAAGATGCACCCAAGGGTGGCCCTACTAGTTAAAGAGGAATTAGAAAGATTGCTTGTGGTAGGATTCATTCGGCCATTGATTACTCTAAATGGATATCCAACATCGTCCCTATCTAGAAAAAGTTTTCGAGATCAAAATCTACACAGATTTTAGAGACATTAATAAGGCTTTCCCTAAGGATGATTTTCCACTACCAAATATTGATATGATTGTGGATTCAACAACAGGATATGAGATGCTATCTCTTATGGATGGCTTTTTAGGTTACAACCAAATCAAGATAGCTGATGAAGATCAACACAAGATGGCTTTTACAACTCCTTGGGGTACCTTTTATTATCAAGTAATGCCATTTGGTCTTAAAAATGCAGGAGCTACTTATTAAAGGGAAATGACGGTAATTTTCCATGATATGATCCATGATATCATGGAAGACTATGTGGATGACATCCTTGGAAAATCTAAGACAAGGGAAGATCACCTGTTATTTTACAGCATATCTTTGAGCGCCTACGAGAGTACAAGGTCTGGCTGAACCCAAAGAAATGTGTGTTCGGCGTGCTATCAGGAAAATTGTTGGGTTTCATTGTATCAAGAAGGGGAATTGAGGTAGACCCTACTAAAGTGTCTACTATTACTGAGATGCCTCCTCCTAAGAACATTAAGCAATTACGCAGCTTGCAAGGAAAAATATAGGCTATTCGCCGCTTCATCTCCCAACTTGCGATAAGTGTCATTCATTCACCCACCTACTTAAAAAGGATGTCACCTTCATCTAGGGACTAGAGAAGCAACAAGCCTTTGCCTTGCTTAAACAATACTTGGCCAATCTACCTGTCCTCATGCCTCCAACTCCTGGTGAGCCGCTCCTACTTTATATCTCTACTACTCAATTTTCTATTGGTGTGTTGCTCACCCAATACGACCTTGGTCACAAAGAAAAAGTGGTGTACTACCTTAGTCGCACTCTCATCGCTTATGAGCTCAACTATCCCCAAATTGAAAAATCTTGTTTGGTTGTAGTTTTTACTTTTAAAAACTTCACCATTATCTATTGAATACCAAAACCAAGCTTATATCCAAAGTTGACCCGCTCAAGTACTTGTTGTCTAAACCCACCCTCATAGGAAGAATGGCTAATTGGATCATTCTACTAAGTGAATTTGACATAGAGTTTGTGCATTAGAATTTGGTTAAGGGACAAGTACTCACTGATCAATTAGTAGAAGCACCTTTGCAAGGCACTAAACCTTTGAATCTGGATCTGCCAGATGCCTCATTGCTATACATTGAAGAATTTTTCATGTGGCAGATACACTTTGATGGGTCCTTTACTTTTCATGGTTCAGGCGTAGGTGTGGTCCTCATTACTCCTTCTAGTGACCCCATACCTCAAGGCTTTTCATCTAGGTTTTCCTTGCACAAACAACATCGCAGAGTATGAGGCACTTATCATAGGGATGAAGCTCACCATCAAATGGGACATTCACCATGTTAAGATTGTGGGTGATTCTCAGTTAATTATCAAGCAAGTTAATGATGAATACAAGGTTAAGGATGAAAAAACTCATACCTTACAAGAAGCTAGTAGAAACTTTGAAAGAGTATTTTGTGCACATCACATTTGAACAAATTCCAAGAGTGCAAAATAGATCTATAGATGCTATGGCCATAGTGGGTTCTATGCTCCGCATTCCGCCAAAAAGTAATGACATGCCATTCTTTGTGGAAAATCTTATGTCAACCTACGTATGACATGCCAGAATCATGTCTGGCTTGTGATGTTGTTGGTCCCAATTCCCCATGGTATGAGCCCATCTTTACCTATCTCAAGGACAACATGTTCCCTCCCGACATCTCTCATTCCGAGAAACAAATCCTAATTCACCAAATAGCCCATTATACCCTTTTAGGAGGTATGCTTTATCATCGTGGCTACGATGGGAATCTATTACGTTGTCTCGATATGATAGAGTCGGTCAAGAAATCAAAGAAGTACATGAAGGGGTGTGGAGCACATACTAATGGAATGGTTTTGGCCAAGAAATTGTTAAGAGTAGGCTACTATTGGCCTACCATGGAAACCGACTATTGCAACTATGTAAGGAAGTGTGTACTTTTTCAAAAGTATGGAAATTTCATCCATGCTCCATCACAGCCGTTGTAACCCATCACCACCCCATGGCCATTTTCTAAATGGGGACTTGACTTGATAGGGAAGCTTACCCCTACTTCATCTGATGGCCATACCCACATCATCATGGCTACTGAATACTTTACCAAGTGGGTGGAAGTTGTCCCCTTAACCTATGTAACAGGAGCTCAGATTTCCAAATTCATCATGAATCATATCATTTTCCGGTATGGCATTCCTATAGCCATTATTACTGATAATAAGAAAGTCATTCAAATAAAACAGTAAAGGATCTTTGTCATCGGTTCCAAATCAGGTTAAAATGGTCTACGCCATATTATCCCCAAGGTAATGGACAAGTCGAAGCCACAAATAAGACTTTGGTGCAAATAATGGAGAAAATGGTAAGTAAGATAGGTCGTAATTGGCATTTGTAAATCCACCCAACTCTTTGGGCTTATAAGACCTCTATTCACACTCCTATGGGTGCGACACCATATTCTCTGGTATTTGGGACAAAATCTATCATCCCATTAGAAATTGAACTTCCTTCCCTAAGAATCTCTCTTAGGGATTATCTGGATAAAGATGAAGATTTGGGTGGTGGATAGTCCGGCTAAGTTAAAGCTTCTAGACAAGAAGTGCATCTGTGCCCTTAATCACCTCAAAGTGTATCAAAATAGAGTCTCCAAAAATTACAACAAGAGAATCATACCTCATCAGTTTGAGGTTGGTGATTTGGTCATGAAGGAGAATCAATTCAACACAAGGGCAGAACGAGAAAAGAAAGGAAAGTTCGAACCACATTGGTTAGGACCTTATGTTATTGTGGCCAAGTATGGCACAGGAGCATACAAACTTGCTCACCCCAATGGTGATGAGCTCCATGAGCCCATGAATGCCATGCACCTTAAGTGGTTCTATGCTTAAGCATGTAGTAAAATGAAAAGCAAAATCAAAATCAAAAACATGGTACAAAAGCAAAATACAAAAAAAAAAAAGAAAAAAAGAGAAAACATGTCATCCATAAGTGAAAACCACGTAATTATGGCATGTTGGATAAGTCCTTGGGTGAAAACTGATTTTCGGCGCCTTGGGAAGATTCATTGTTCACAAGCATCTTGCATCTGGAGGGTATTTTTACTTGGCCTAGGGCTAGTTCTACGCCTTTGAGATTCCATGTGATTCCAATCTTGTTAAGCCTTGATCCAGCTTTGTCTCCTTTTATCTATGAAGGGCATGGTCTTTGTCTATTCCCCATCTTATTGGGTCACTTTGGGGCATCCATGCTTTTCTTGGTTACCTATGCATAAGCTAACATGGCCCCAGGGGAAAACTATAGGAAAAACACAAAAACAATAGAAAATTGTTTCACAAACCACAAAAACAATAGAACATTATTTCACAAAACACAAAAACATTCAAAAATGTTAGAAAACCCTAAACAATAGAAAATTGCTTCACAAAACTCTAAACAATGGAAAATTGTTTACACATAAATCAAAATAATAGAAAATTGTCTTACAAAATAAATTTTGCAAAAATATTTACTTTAGTTTACTTGCATTGTCTTGTTTCTTACTTTGCTTGTTTGCTTGTATAGTCACTTCATGTTTGTAGGTTTGTTTTGTTTATTTCTTAGGCATGCTTTGTTAGGATTCGTCTTTTCTTGATTAGATTAGATTTATTCTTAATTGTGCATTTTGAGGTATGTTTTTGCATGTTAGTGGGTCATGATACATTGTTGTATTGATTCATTATGTTCTTTGTTGGAATTTGATTTTGTTTGTTTGTTGCATGTACATCATTTTGTTATCACATCATCATATTCCCATCAATATCATCACATCTAACATCATCTATACATCATATATCAAGAAAAAGCTAAGTATACATCATACATGAATGCTAAGCTAGTCATCACATATCGTATCATCAAATGGGGGCAAGAGGGATCACAAATATCAAAATCTATCCCCCACACCCATATCATCATATCATCTCATCCACTAAGTCTGGCACATCACATGAGCAAATACATTTGATATAACTACAAGATCTATCATATGGAAATCAAAACACATGAGATACATCAACAAATCAGGATACATATACATGTGAAATCAAAATCAGCTAACATCACAAACACATCTATCTATCCATGAACTCCATCAAGAAATAACAAATAATGTCCAACATCTCATAAACACATATGTCATGTCAAAAAAATGTCCATATATATACATGTGTGTGGTATATCTATATCAAAAATGGGTATACATCGCTGCTATACATCAAAAATGCCTTCATCAGAGGCATACAAAAGAGATGATATACACCAATCACCGAATACAAAAATACCTTCATCAAAGGCATACAAAAGAGATGATATACATTAATCACCAAACACGAAAGTCTTCTTCAAAGGCATGTGTCAAAACTACTATGTAAATAAAGAATGGTGTACATCGAGCACAATCTGCTCATAGCCTTCATCAAGAGGCGTATGTGACAATACAATCATCAACACTAACTCAACCCCCAGATGGGGTGGCTGGTATGTCTCACAATGGTAGAATAGCACGAGCATCACTCGGTCTCCCTGCATGTCCCCATGGCTGCTCCATTGAGGCTTGAGGCCTCTCTGACCTAGTCCCTCTACTTGATTACTAGCTATAAGAAGGTTCCCGCAACTCAACCTGCACTACCTCAAAGTATAACAATTTATAGTAGGATGCTCTACCCTCTTTCATAGCTAAATCTCTATGTGTCCAGGCGGTCACCATCCTTGTGTCATATTTGCGTCGAAAGACGCTATCTCTGCTAAAGCTCGGGAAAGCTCGGCCTGCCCACTACACACTCTACTCTCAGCCTATCTCACTCTAGTATCATGGGCTACAGCTAGGCCTATGTTTGCTGATATAGGCTCGTCACTTGACTCATCTCGTGAGGCCATCTATCGTATCTCATTGCAAGTGAACAACATTATCACCTCCTGGCCAACCTTACCCCGAGCTTAGTCCCACTCAGTGTCTTTGCTAAAACGGACTCGGGCATGGTCTCTCTCTATTGTGACCTAGTATCTCTCTACTAGAGCCGGTTGTAGCTACTATTGTAGAGTGGTTATTTGTGCCACCGGCTATGCCACCGAGGCCTGTCACGGTTCCGCTCTGGACGACTGCCCCTACTCTTATAATCTAAGCTGGGGAAACTATGCAAGTGCATATTTTGGTCCCTACAACCTCAATCCCTATACCTATGTGGCACCATGCTCATAATGTGGTAAGCCATCAAATGGATCAGCTGGGTCATGGGTTGCATCATGTATCTCATCCCCACCGTGATGAATCTCTCTCGGTGGTCAAACACTTGCTGCCCAGGCCTCCTCTAGGATGGTCAAGCACCGTGGTACAACATTAGCATACCAAGTCCAATAATCTGCAGTACTTCCCATGTCTTTAACCTATCACGTTAGATCCCATACCTGTGGAACCACCAGTAAGAAAGTTGCCCTAGCTCGGGTCACCTGTATGAGTGGCCCCATGGTAGGCCTCTCAGAATCTCGACGGGCATACCACATGTCTGGTTGTGGACCCCCTACACCATGCCTAGTTGTCACTGGCATCTATCTACCTTGTATAACTCAATGATGTAATTATGACTACCAAGAAGGAAATGCTCCACTGTACAAATGTTGAGCTCTACTGCATCCTTCGGCCACTATATTTGCATGTAGGGTCTCCATATAGTATCCGTACGATGGAAAAGTGACAAGCGAGTGTGGGAATCTACAAGTAACTCTTCCTCGCACTTGACCTCCCGAGGTCATGCCGAGATAGCCGGTGGGGATGGAATACGCGTGGGATGTAGAAAAACTAGTTAGGCACTCTGATGTCTTCGACACGTGCTAGTGGAAACTACGAATCTAAGGCAAAGAAGGCCCTCCTAACCTAAACTGGTGTGATAGATCGATCGCCAGGATGACTGGCCAAGGCTCCAATCAATATCAAGCTCGGCGTGATTCGATCATGGGTTGTGGGATACACAGAAAATGACCTAGGATAGTTTCATGTATATCTCCGAGATAGGGTCATAGGGTGGATGATGGGTATAGCGGATTCTACGGACGATTATCTAGTCTAGTCCAGAATTCCTTAGCTTTATTAACTGCTACGTCTAACAAGGATAAGCATTCGATGATGATAGGTGGAAGTGGAGTAGATCGAATACTAATGTGTGTAGGCGAGCATCTATGTCTAATTCACCTATGGATTCATTGGGTTGTGGGATTTGTGGGTCACGTGTAGATTCATGTTTGTTGTGGTCCTGCTATGGTCATGTGCGGAATCAGTCCCTAATCCCTAGTATCCAATAGTCGTATGCTTTCTCAGCCTCTATATTTATAACTAACTTGGTTGTGTGATCTTCTCAAAGTATCTCACAGGTGTTCGTGCAACCTGAATTCTTAAGCTGGTATTTATGTCCCGTGAGAGTGTCTCGTGCACTGGTTATGGGACCAAAGGATCACAACCGAAGGTTTGCTCTCTTTCAAGCTATTCTACAGTCATGTAGACATGTATCTAGGGTAATATGTAGTTTGGCTGATTTGACCAAAACGTGTGTGCTTGGTCGTCTTCTATGTTTAACCCGCTAATTTGTGAGCTGATCTGTTGCAAGTCTGCTGTTGTTCGGAAAACTTGGATTCTAAGATTCTCGATCTATTTCGGTTATTGCTGTAATGAGATTGGGTTAAGGCATGATTGGCTCGAATACCTATTCTTTGAGATCTCTAGGTCCCGCGATTGTCATACAAAAGAAACAATGTAAATCTAATTGTAGCAAAGTAAAATTGACTATGTGAAATATATCTATAACATATATAACTTCTCTATTTTTGTATTTTTCTGAATAACTATTTGAATGAAATTGAAGGAGAAACTTTTTAATATATCTAGAAATTGACAACTAATCTAATGATGAATTTAAAACAAACAAAGCAACCGAGTATAGCTACTTGTCTGTGCAGTTGTGAATCTATTCTAAATAATGAAATAACTGATCTAATCTATTTGAAAGACTCTCGATCCTACCTCAGAAGTGAGGAATGAATCATAGTTTCTCAGAAACTATCAATCCCCATAGCTTCCCTAGAAATATCGAAAGTAAAATTGACTGAAATAAGATGATTGGCTACTCTATTTGATATGCTTCTAACTAGAACTTTGAAAGCTAAAACCGGATTCGCAGAATAGTGGCAAATCGATGGCATGTGTGGCTTTGTCCCCTCAGTGTGATCTCCTCGTTCCTTTGTGCTCACATGGATCCAAAAAAGTGTGTAATGCTAGCATCAACAGAAGTAGATATTGGAACAAAGGCAGCTTAGGATATAGACTGAATACAATGCGAGTAGGAGATGGATAGCGCAAGAGTACAGAGCTTGGCTTATGCAATTCCTAGCGAGATTTATCATGAGTCATGCAACATAAAACTTCCGAACACGAAACTATCCTGTTTGATGAGAAAAACTTGCAACTTTAATGGCTTCCTACTTGAAAATTAAACTGCTCTATTTCAATGGACTGCATGAAGTAATGATAGCACTTGCACAAGATGGATATGTGGCTTTCTAATAGCAAAATAACACTAACTAAGCATGCAATGAACAAAACTATGAATCCTAAGCAAAATGAAAGACTAAACTATTGAAATGAGAAATTGAGAGGCAAATTTGAGGGGCCATTTTCTTGAGCACAAGCCAACTATTTATAGCATTTCCATTTACCCAAAGGTAAAAACCAAATTGATCTCTTAAACCATAAACAATGCCAAAACACTATTCCAGGGAACCAGAACCATTAATGCAAACCAAAGGCGATGAAAAAGCTAGTAAATGTTGAAATTTACATGAGTCACGTTAAAAAGAAATTATTCGGAAAATGCATGAAGGACCACCGTCTTGAGGCAGGCGGTTGTTACTGAGACCGCCGCTCGCCTAGGCGGCGCCAGAATCAGAAGAAAAATGCAAAGAAAAGAGGGGAAAAGAGAACAACAAAGCACGCAGGGGCTAAGCAAGGCATGTAGGATGTTAACGCACACTTGGGGAACTTTTTTAGATCCCGAACATCTTGCGAGGAGACCTGTATCATCGAGTGGGGCATGTGTTACGTTATTAGCGGTGCAAGTACCCTACAATTTTGGGTACGTACATATTGGCCCCTCGGAGAAGCATTTTAGCCATGAAGAGGTGTAAAATGGTGGGTCCGAGTATGGCGGTCCCAAAATGGGAAGTTGGAAGTTATACTGATACATCCATGTGTCGAAATGACGCCATCAAAAATTCCCACCACACGCAAAATGAAAAGAGGAATCAAGTACGAGATAGACAAAATAGATCGAAAATAAATACTAAAATAATAGGAAATGAGGATGTATCATTTGTGTGGGGGTAAGAACTTACCTCCGTCGGCGCTCCAAACCCGTGAAAAGGGATTCAAAGCGAGTCGATTGCTATATATATGAAAGTGGGCCCATTTTCCTATTCATTTGCGCGTGTTGATTTGGTTGGTTTTGAGCTCGGGACCCACGGTGACGGTTTCTTATGAGAGTAGAGTCGAGAACATTTGTGACGAGATAGCGATCATGCCTCCACAAGTAAATCATCGACCCGTGAGATCACAAAGTTAGTTTTCCTTAATTTTTCTTGTTTTTACCCCCAAAATTTTAAAATGTTAAAATCTTTTTCGTGGGGGGGTTATTTTGAAAATGATAGGTTTAAAAGGTCTATCTAGGGGCGCTCTTGGGTAGGCTTTGTTTTACTCAAAATAGTCCCTTTTTTGTGTTTTTAGGTGTTTTTAGAATATTAAACCCGCGTGGGTTTTGGGACACGACCTCCGCCCTAAACATGGCAATGGTCACATGACCGCCACCCTATTCGTGGTGGTGGTTACAAGACCGCCACCTTTAAGGTGGCGATTCTGAAACCACCACCACCGCTCGGGCGGTGGGTCCTCACGAGAATGCCAAAGGAACACTTGTTTGAAATTGTTTTTGCATTTTTAGCATTTTTATATGTTTTCATGATTTTTCTAATGTCATTCGGATGCTAACTTGCTCTGTTTTGTGTGTTTTTGGGTGTATACAGGCGAGGGAGGAGAAAATTCAATGGAGCCGAGAGAGAGTGTGTGACGGCTCCAAGTATTAGATGCCCTTTCACAGGACGAGGTGGACACTCTTCAGAGGGCCGGTATACTGCGTATATCATGCGTCCCACATGTTGCACAGTCCAGTCACATACTTTGTGACTTATTTTCTTATTGGGATGTTGATCGGAACACCTTCGATTACCAAGGGTATGAGGTGAGTGGACCATCACTTTGGAGGATGTTTACCGTATCCTAGGGGTCCCGATCATCGGGAGACGACTTACTCTTGAGATGGCAGGTTCACGGGCTCAGATAGCACAGTGGGCTTCTTACATGGGAGATGCAGTTATCTCCACTAGTTCGAAGAAGGGGGTGAGAGTCTGGTCTATTCCTAGCCTACCCATCCCCTTGATTCGTCAAGGCCATTATGGGGATCCTTGCCTCGAGATTGATCGGGGACAAGGGAGGAGACACACTATTATATTGTTGGTCCCCCATCATTACACAGATCGAGGGACATGGCCAGATTTACGCCTGGGGAGCCGATATACTTGGTACTACCTACCACAATTTGTATAGGGTGGTCCGTTTATAGCGGCAGTCTTTGAGCCACCCAACCCTGGTTATGAGCTAGGTTTATGAGCATTTCATCCCCTATGGCGAGAGGTGTAGAGGTGGCAGATCCGGAGCCGTGAGGGCAGCCAGATGGGACAGACATGTCGGTGCTCGAGTACCTCACCGGCCGATTGCTTCCCTGACCACCGATGATATGGAGGCCACACCGTATCAGGCCATGGTAGGTTTATGGGGTGAGGAGGCCCTTACTTTGATTTCCTACTCCACCACAGGGTAGCTTGTTGACAGGGTAGGGAGAGTGGAGATACATCCCTTTGGCCGAGTTCCTCAACAGTTTGGCCTACCTTACATGGGTATGCTTCCCCAGTGGTGCCAGTATACAGGTCATTTCGAGAGGCCAGGGGAGGTCCTAGAGGCCGGGGTTGGACAGTTGTTACTCCTGGTGTTCCTATTGCAGCTAGGCGGGTAGTACGTGCTTGAGGGAGAGCCGGTGCTCCTCAGGCACCCTTACTTCAGACACCGCTGGTCCCACTCACAGCAGCGGTGACGACCCCATTGGCATAGACTCGAGTCTAAGGAGTTCACGAGAGGGAGAGACAGCAGAGGAGGAGACCAAGGCTGAGGCTAGCGAGTCAGGTGGAGAGGAGGACAATGATCCTAAGTGGCATGACACTCAGGATATCATGCAGGCAGAGAGGGCGGAGCAGAGCGCAGAGAGGGTGACTCTAGTTTCAGAGGAGCCACTCTCCTAGGGCCATGGTGGGGAGGATGAGTCCGTAGTGGGATGCTACATTGCTCCAGCCACGGGAGGAGTACCTCAGTCAGCGGCGGCATCTGTGGCAGGTGCTAACCCTAGAGATCCATCCTGGAGGCCGCGATCTGAGTAAGTTATCTTCCCTTTGCTTCGAGTTAGGATTTCCTAATTGCTATCTCTCCTTTTGTTTACACTTGTGTTTATCTCTTGTTTTATTTCTAATTCATTTTCTCCTTTGTTTGCAGAGACCGCCGATGAGTGGCGAGACCTAATTCGTAGGGTATGCACCGATACCCTGATGATCCCTATGGAGAGGACCCGTGCAGAGCTATCTGTGGATGTAGGGGAACCCTCAAGCAGGGTGGCAGCATACCGACATCTTTGTCCCCATCTAACATGTGGTCAGGATGGTATCTACCCTCCGTACTGAGCTGGCAGGGTATAGGACAGCAGAGCACTTGATGAGGATTCATTCTCATGGTGAGACCACAGCTGCCCCTCGGGATCGTGAGCCCTCCGTGCACTCGAGTGGCGGCAGCAGCCGGAGTCCTAAGCATGGGCGTGCACCCTTAGAGGGATCTCATAGGGGTTGAGAAGCCACTTGGCTCTCTTAGATTTTTGTATGATGTTTTTTTATTTCCCGGGCTCTTTGAGCATTTTGACCATGCTTAGTGCATGATGGCATTGTACAGGAATTTTGACCATTTATATATATATTCTTTTTGGATCAGACTCTTGGCATCTATGACCTTGTTTCCATTTCTGTTTCCACATGTAAACTATGATGTTATGCTTATATGCTTTTTAGAATGTATGCAATGGAGAACAAATGGTACAAATGTTAACCTTCTTTTTGTATTTCATGGTGCTGATATATGATAATGTAAATACAATGTGATTTTGAATTTTAGTTTCTTTAAGCAATTTTGATACCTCATATCTGTTTTGGCAAAGTGGTGAAGATAAGCCGGTATGATGAGTAGATAAACTTGCCCCACTCCTAACTCCACGCAACTAGTAAGATGCGAGGGCTCATCACCGAGAGCTAGAAAGGGCACAAGTTATGAAATGTGTTGGAATGATAGTGATGAGAGATAGACAAAGTTTTGATGGAACCAAATTAGGATGCTACAAGCCTATTCTACCCGAGTGACTCCATAGTTTGGGATGCAACTTGCTTTGCAGTTTATCTAGACTTAGATCCGTAGATGGCCACATGGTAGACAAAATCTAGGTTTCAGGGTTTTTAACTCTCTTGGAATTTTGGACATCTGATTCATTTTTTTTTACTCAAGACTTCAAGATTTGAATTGTTTGTTTGTGACCTTTAACATTTGTTTGTCAAGAGGACCCCCTACACCTTGCCCCATGCTACTAGTAAGAAGCGTGGGTTTATCACCGTGGGCAAGGCATAGGTGAGTAAGGGCATTTCCATCCTTTCCCAACCCTACGTCACTAGTAAGAGACGCAAGCTCATCACCAAGGGTTGGTGGGGCAAGGAAATCTATAAATTTAAAATTTTCTATTTGATTTATATTTGACTTGTTTATTTGAGCAAAATGTCAGTATGCTTTTACTTCTAAAGAGATATACATACGGGATAGATGTGACACGATGAAGCTTCTAGAACAGACCATAGGCAAGACACCTATCCTAGGAAGAAACCAAAAGTGAGAACAAACCTGCAGATCTTGGTATGGTTACCGTTAAGACTTTGTCATATCTAGCTTTATTTGATGAGATGATTCAAACAGGTGATGATATTATGAAATGAAGAAGTATGATTAGAGTGTTTATGCCAATACCATCATAAGTTTGTAATGAATTGCTTTGAGAATAAATTCCTTGATCACAAAATTGTACGAAACAAGCGGACAAAATGATCCTAACTATATGAAGATGCAATGTAGATATAATTATACAAGTAGTGCTGGTTGCTTATGCATAGAATCATTTAAGGTGTAGGGAATTGACTGTTTCACCAAATTCCTCACCTTCTAGTGTGCATAAGAGATATGCACCATTTCCATAGTCCTTCATGACTCGGTATGGGCCCAACCATTTGGGCCGGAACTTCCTTCGCCGGTCTTTTTATCGATCCTGCATTGCCTAGCCTTAGAACTAGATCACCTTCATATATGTCTCGTTGCTCATAGACCTTCTTGTTATATTGATGGCACATTCGGTCAAAGCATAGACTCGTGCCTTGTTTCAAAGATCTAACCTAGCTTCATCTAGGCTTTCTAGTTGGGAGAGACGTGCTTCTCTGTAAGCGTCTTCATCCAGAATCCCTTGTAATGAGATACGGAGACTGGGTATTTCAACCTCAAGCGGGAGAACTACTTCTACCCCGAATACTAGCGAGAAAGGAGTCACTCCTGTTGGTGTTCTTATTGAGGTTCGGTGGGCCCATAAGGCCGGATATAACTTCAAATGCCAATCTCGTTTGTTTTCTTTCATAGTTTTAAGGAGAATGGCTTTTAACGTTTTGTTTGTCGCTTCAGCCTGTCCGTTGGCTTGAGGGTAATACAAGGAGGCCGTATGATGGCTTATTTTAAATTTATTACACAATTCATGAACTTTGTCATTCTTAAAAGAAGTCCCATTATCTGAGATAATGATTTGCGGGACACCGTACCTACAAATGATTTGGTTCAAAATGAACTTGGCAATTACAGAACCCGGTATAGTAGTAAGAGGCATGGCCTCTACCCACTTGGTAAAATATTCGGTGGCCGTGATTATGAAATTATGGCTATCTGTAGACAAGGGAGAGAACTTCCCTATCAAATCTAGGCCCCACGTAGAAAAGGGCCATGGAGTAGCGATTAGTTGTAGAGCTTGTGCCGGCATGTGGATCTCGTGGGAGAATTCTTGGCACTTATGACACCTTTGTACAAACTCCACTGCGTCGTGTTCTAGAGTAGGCCAGAAATAACCCATCCGATGTATTTTATGAGTGGTGGTATGGCCACCAAAGTGGCCTCCACATATTCCACTGTGATTTGTGGAGAATCTTCTTGGATTCTTCTGTGTCGACACATCTTAGAAGCATTCCATCGAACGCTTTGCGATAGAGCATTTGCTCTATAATGATGTATTTAGCTACTATGATAATGCATAACCGCCTTCTTTGTTGTAGTGTAGCACCTTCTAGATACGTATGGTCCATGATATAATTAATAATATCAACATACCAAGGACATTCAAAGATAGGAGGTCTGGTTTCGATGTAGTATACGCATTCATCAGGAAATTCCAGATCTACTAGATTGCCTCCGTCTAGTGGGTTATCAGCTAACCAATCCACAATGATTTGTCCTTTAACGGATTTCTGATTTACAAATGTTAATTCGAACTCCCCCATTAAGGTTATAAAGTGTCCAGCCTTTTTAGACAAGGACCCTTGTGTGAGGAAAGTTCGTAAATAGTCTGTCTTTATAATGACCCTTGTTTCTTGGTTCAAAGATATAATGTCTTAAGCGTTTGGTTACAAATACTATGGCAAGGCATTCTCACTCTACTTGCGTGTAACGTGTTTCATAGTCGAGAAACATTCGGCTTATGAAATAGATCGCGCGTTCTCTCTTGTCATCGTCTTCTTGAACCAAAGATACAAAGCAATGAGACATTGGTAGCTCACGAATATAAAATTAACAGCGGTTTGGCTTAGGTGGCATTAACATAGGTGGTGATAACAAGAAACGCTTAACTGCGTCGAAAGCTTCATTGTAGTCTTTGGTCCAATCAATACTATAATCTTTTTTTAGTAGATTGTTGATTGGATGAATGGTGAAGCTTAGGTCAGGATGAATATTCGGATTACACCAAGCTTTTCGAGAAAAGACCGATTCTAGATTCATCGAAGGTGGGACCATTTCGAGAACAGCCCTAATTTTGGTTGGGTCAACATCGATCCTCGTGATGATATAATATAACCTAGGAGCTTCCCTCCTGTTACACCAAAGACACATTTTTCTGGATTTAGAGTGACTTCGTATTCTATTAGACGTGAAAGAATGACACGAAGCACTTTCGGATGGTCACAACGCTTCTTGGCCTTGGCCAATAAGTCATCTACGTAGTATTTCACAATTTTATGAATAAGATCATGAAATATATACGTCATAGCCCGCGGTATGTATGCGCCAAAGCATTCTTGAGACCGAATGGCATAACAACGTAGCAATAGGTTCCCAAGGAGTTATAAACGTGGTTTTAGCTTGGTCTTGCTCGAGATATTCTGATTGGATTGTATCCCGAGAATCCATCCATGAGAGATAAAAGATCAAATCTAGTTGTTGCATCAACAATGACGTCTATGGATGGTAACGGGAAGTCATCCTTAGGACATGCCTTGTTAATGTCTTGAAGTCTATGAGATGTGTATCTTCCCATTATTTTTGAGAACGGGAATGATATTAGATACCCACCGAGAGTAATCGATGGGCTTAATGAATCCTACTTAGAAGAGTTTCATTACCTCCTCTTTCACCATGAGAGATACCTTAGGTTTCATTGGTCTTGATTTTTGTTTAATCGGCTTTGCATCTAATTTAGTGATGAGGTTATGTATTTACTTGTATGTGTGGTGCAACCCCTGTCATTTTCTTATAATTAAATACAAAAGCCTTCTGATGTTCCTTGAGGATTTGAGTGTGTATTTCTACTTCCGATGGAGTTAACGAGGATCCTAACTTCAATATCCTTGGTTCATCCTCTGCTCCGATGTTAATATCAATTGTTTCTTCGATTAAAGAAGCATTACCTTCTTCAAACTCGGGCGGGCGGAGGTAATTCCATATCGTCTCGTTCTTTACTATGTATATGCTGAGTTCCTTTTGTGGGGGAAGCTCTATCATGGAATTTCTAAAGTAGGAAGATGAATGCGGGATTAAGGATAAATCTACTGCATGATGGGTGAGATGTAACGCTGCATAGGCGTTTAAGTAATCCAGACTGGCTCTATCACTATCAATGTGGTCTAGGATAGTAGATTTGTTCTCATTTTTGTTTGTTAAAAGAGGATTTGACATTGTTTTTACAGTGGTTTAGTGCGAAGGGATACCATGAAACGGGTATCCTCCAACTCACTGTTTGGAGTGAAGCGTGATGCTAAGGTTGCTATTGAATCGGTGAGAAGATTTTTCTCTCGTGGGATTGCTTCAATTGATATGAAGTCAAAATCCTTGCTTAAATTCAATACAACTGTTTTGTAGAGCTATAAGTGCTCAACTCTGGTTTCATACATCTCAGAGACTTGGTTTGCTACCAATTGTGAGTCTCCTAACACCCTGATATTATTAACACCGATCCTCTTAGCTAGGATGAGGCCAAGGAGGAGGGCTTCGTACTCAACATCGTTGTTTGTACATTCGAAATTTAGTTTAAAGGAAAATGGTAGGACTTTCCCTCGGGAGAAGTAAAGATTACACCTGCCCCAACTCCATAACGACATTTAGCTCCATCGAAATGGAGAGTCCAATATTCAACTGGGAATATGGGCGTTGGAATATTTGATGTGTTAACATATTCTACTTCTACCATGCAGAGATCCTCTGCTGGAAGAGAACCAACACCTAGGGTATATCCCATGCCTACAGAATCAAATGGTAGGGACATTGGTAGATCCTGTTCTAGTAATTCAATGATTTTTGCAGTAGTTCCTAATGATACTGTTTCTACAATCTTAACCTCGCCCTTGAGGGTTGGGATCATCTTGACTAGGCTTATAGTCTCAAGATCTGTCGTAGGTACCAGCTTTTCCTCTGATTTTGTGTTGGTGGGTTTATTAAGTTGGTTTGTTGGGAGTTCGAATTCGAGTGAATTCCTGGTCTTTTCTTTAAGTCAGCTAGGTGTATCTCGAATGGTTTTAGATCACCTTTGGCTATGAACACCTTTCCTAAATGCAAGAATCTTACTTCTTGGAATAATGTAGAAGGGATTGCCTTCATATAATGTATCCATGGTCGGCCAAGGATCATATTATAGTTGGTTTCCCGATCTATAATATAAAACTCAGTCAGGATTGTTTTGGGTCCTAAGGTGACTGGTAGTATTATAGTTCCAATTGACATGGCTTTAAGGCTATCATAGCCTCTTAATGTATTTCGAGTTGTGGAACAATTCGTTTCTCCATACCCTAGCTTTTGAAGGAAAGAGAAGGGGACTATGTTAACTGTTGCCCCATCGTCAACCATCGCACGTTTCACATAATTGTTATAAACCCATACTTGCAAATGTAAGGCTGGATCACCTCGGCGTGCAATCTTAGTGTCTGTTGGCATTTTGTTTATTTCAAATATGAATTCGGTATCCCTATCCAGCTGCTGCCCTAGAGGGTGGATATCAAAGTCTATATGGTTTACCTGTGTTTTGGGAGGTGGAGTGATGTTAATTAGATGACCTAAACCTAATGCCTCTAAAAGAGCAGCCCTGTGGGTAGGAGAATTCTTTAGTAAGTCCAAAAAAGAAATGTGCGAGAAGGTTTTTGTTAGATCACTAATTAAATCGTAGGCACCTACGGGTCTTACTAACATTTGTTGGATGTTATCTGTCTCCGGTAGGTAACTTGGACTTGGTTGAGAGGAATACTCTCATGTCCTTGTTACAGCCTCTACGGGTAGTTCGGTGTCTAACTCCACTAAACCGACTATCTTGGGTCGTGGCTGACTTCCTAATTATGGCGCAACTAATGGATTTAGTGAAGTTGAGGCTTCATGATCGTTGTTTCCTATCATTACACCCTTGTTTGTCCCATTCGAATTTAACCTGTTGTTGTTGTGATTTGGGAGCGGATCATTGAAGATCTTAAGGGGTGCATTTTGAGGGGAAACTGCCCCTATAAAAGTATTTAGTGCCGGTGATGTAGGATCTGCCAAGAACATATCTATGAAAAGTTGTCTTTGTTCCTCTGGCAAACGTTGCATGAATTTATTATAGTCACAACATGTTCTAGTGTCATGGCCTCAGATTTTGTGAAAACCATAATACGAGTTAGGATTGTAATTCCTAGTCTGCTGGTTTGGTGCATATTGTAGCCCAAAACCCTGATCAAACCGTTGCCTGTTAGGATTAAAGTTTTACATTTGTTGTTTTTGGTTTTGATTCTAGTTTTGACAACCAGTTGAGTTTTGGCTTAGATCGTGTGTAGGGTTTCTCCGTTGTTGTTGTTGTTGTTTTTGTTGTTGTTG
The DNA here is from genome assembly GCA_018340775.1 of Taxus wallichiana var. yunnanensis. Classification (NCBI taxonomy): domain Eukaryota; kingdom Viridiplantae; phylum Streptophyta; class Pinopsida; order Cupressales; family Taxaceae; genus Taxus; species Taxus wallichiana. The sequence continues at coordinate 739,556,183 of CM031243.1, forward strand.
ATGATGATTGAAATCCACTACATTGATTGTTGGGGTAAAGCTTTTATTTCGTTGGTTGTTTACTAGTGGTGGAGTATTCACAACATTTACCCTTTTGGCCTGATCAGTTACTCCATTTGTTGTCACTCCGCGATTTTTATTAAGGATTTTAGGTCCTTGACTGACATTCGTGGTAGAAGGATAAGCCGTAGTATTCTAGTTGGAGGTGATTAACCTCCCATTCGCTTTATATGCCTTGCGACCGCTATCAATTGTCGCTTGATCTATTCGGAGAGCGCTCTCAAGTACTTCATCGTAAGTCCTTAGTGGGAACATCTGGACTTCTTCCTTCACTTCTCTGCTGAGAGAATGAAGGAATAAATCACATAATTCCATTTGGTCCATATTTGGAGCACTGGCTGAAGAATAAAGAACTGTACGCCACCTCTGGATGAAATGAGCAACAAATTCATTGTATTCCTGCTTAATGTGTAAGAATTCCCTGATTCCTGTTCTTAATAGTTTGTTCATGTCAAATGCCTTAATGAACTCTGAAATGAGTTGTTTAAATAAATGGATGGAAGCCTCAAGTATTCTATAATACCAATCGAGAGCGATGCCCTCCAAATTTTTGGGGAATATTTTAGCAACAACCCCATCCCAAGGGAGTAGTTCTCGAATGGCTGTGGTGTAAGCCTTGATATGTGCATTCAGATCTCCCTCACCTTTGTATTTGGGAAAATCGGGAAGAGGTCTTGGAAGCATAACGCTTCGTATGGTGAAGTCTAAGGGTTCTTTCAAATATTCTGAATAAGTACCTATCGCGTAGGTTTCGACCATTGATGGTGCCTGCTGAGGGGGTAGCGGTGGGATGGGTTGTTGATATGGCATAGTGTATGCACTGGTAGGGGGATAAGAAAACCCCTGTGGTTGAGTAAACATGTTGGGAGAGGAGAACATATCCCCTTGTAGTGATTTGGAGTACATGTTTAAGTATGAAGGGGGATTGTCTAGGAATGGATTATTTTGTACCAGATCGGGAGGTATCAGAACGGTGTTAGAAATAGCAGTTCTTGTTGGCATTTGTTGTGAATACTGAGGAGTCATGCCTAACGTGCCTATTCCTATGAGGAGGTCTACTTGGCTAGGATGGTGTGGAGGGTTAGAATTTCCTACCTGTATGAATTGAGAATGGTGATTTGCCTGAGCAATTTCTAACCCCCTAACTTTTTCTACTAAAGTCAAAATGACTTCATTTGATAAAGTCACGGTATTTTGCCTTAGTGGCGTTTGTTGTATATCCTGGTGTTGTATAGGCATGTGATATCCTGCTATGAATTGATTGTTGCCCTGCCAAGTTTCCCGAGGGAATTTCCTATATGTAGTGGCATGGAGGTATTTTCTTGAAAAGAGACCTCGAGTTGCATTTGTAAACGTCCTACGGGTGGGTACATACTCCGAGAGATTTGTTCATTTCTAGCATAACGCACCGAATGGTCATCATCTACAACAGGTATGGGTCTGATTGTCTACTAATTTGTGGTCTAAGTAGTACCTGAGGAGATGAACTAGATTCTCCTGTGAACGTCATATTGTTCGAGCCTGAAGGCTCTGTGTGTTGCGTTTGAGCAAGCTGATCCAACTCCTCTGTTTGGAAGGATGAGCTATATCTGATCCTTAGAGATGGATTTTGTGTTGACAACTGGTTAGTCGAGTAGTTGTCACCCCACACTGAGAGTGAGGGTGATGATTTTCTATTCAGTTAAGCGTAGTATGCTTCAAGACCTAGGAGAGGTCTACCATATGCATCGAATCCCGACATATTCGGGGGGTATATGAATACCCGTAGAATAATGGGTAAGAGAGAAGGTGGAAGGAAGAAGTGAAAATAAAAGAGGAAGAACTGTTTCTTTCACGTCGGGTTCACCAATTTTGTACGATGGAAAAGTGACAAGCGAGTGTGGGAATCTACAAGTAACTCTTCCTCGCACCCGACCTCCCGAGGTCATGCCGAGACAGCCGGTGGGGATGGAATACGCATGGGATGCAGACAAACTAGTTAGGCAATCTGATGTCTTCGACGCACACTAGTGGAAACTACGAATCTAAGGCAAAGAAGGCCCTCCTAACCTGAACTGGTGTGATAGATCGATCGGCAAGGATGACTGCTCGAAGGCTCCAATCAATATCGAGCTCTGGCGTGATTCAGTCTATGGGTTGTGGGATACATGGAAAATGACCTGGGATAGTTTCGTGTATATCTCCAGATAGGGTCATAGGGTGGATGATGGGTATAGTGGATTCTACGGGCGATTATCTAGTCTAGTCCAGAATTCCTTAGCTTTATTAGCTGCTACGTCTAACAAGGATAACTGTTCGATGATGATAGGTGGAAGTGGAGTAGATCTGAATACTAATGTGTGTAGGCCAGCATCTATGTCTAATTCACCTGTGGATTCATTGGGTTGTGGGATTTTTGGGTCACAACCGTAGATTCGTGTTTGTTGTGGTCTTGCTATGGTCATGTGCGGAATCAGTCCCTAATCCCTAGTATCAATAGTCGTATGCTTTCTTAGCCTCTATATTCATAATTAATAGTTGTGCGATCTTCTCGAGTATCTCATAGGTGTTTGTGTAACTTTGATTCTTAAGCTAGTATCTATGTCTCGTGAGAGTGTCTCATGCACACTGGTTGTGGGACCAAAGGATCACAACCGAAGGTTTTCTCTCTTCAAGCTCTTCTATAGTCATGTAGACATGTATCTAGGGTAATCTGTAGTTTGGCTGATTTGACCAAAATGTGTGCGCTTGGTCGTCTTCTATGATTAACCCGCTAATTTGTGAGAGATGATATGTTGCAAGTATGTTGTTGTTTGAAAAACTTAGATTCTAAGTTTCGATCTATGTCGATTATTTCTGTAACGAGATTGGTTTGAGGCATGATTGGCTCGAATATGTATTCTCGGGCTCTCTAGGTCTCGTGATTTTCATACAAAAGTAGCAATGTAAATCTAATTGTAGCAAAGTAAAATTGACTATGTGAAATATATCTATAACATATATAACTTCCCTATTTTTTTATTTTTCCGAATAACTATTTGAATGAAATTGAAGGAGAATTTTTTTAATATATCTAGAAATTGACAACTAATCTAATGACGAGTTTAAAACAAACAAAGCAACCAAGTATAGCTACTTGTTTGTGCGGTTGTGAATCTATTCTAAATAATGAAATCACTTATCTAATCTATTTGAAAGACTATCGATCCTACCTCGAAGTGAGGAATGAATCATAGTTTCTCGAAACTATCAATCCCCATAGCTTCCTAGAAATATCGAAAGTAAAATTGTGAAATAAGATGATTGGCTACTCTATTTGATATGCTTCTAACTAGAACTTTGAAAGCTAAAACCGGATTTCTGCTGAGAATAGTGGCAAATCTGATGGCATGTGTGGCTTTGTCCCTCTCGGCAGTGTGATCTCCTCGTTCCTTCGTGCTCACATGGATCCCGAAAAGCGTGTAATGCTAGCATCAACGCAGAAGTAGATATTGGAACAAAGGCAGCTTAGGATACTGATCGAATATAATGCGAGTAGGAGAGGGATAGCGCAAGAGTACGAGCTTGGCTTATGTAATTCCTAGTAGGATTTATTGCGAGTCATGCAACATAAAACGTCCGAACACCTGAAACTATCTGTTTGTGAGCAAAACCTGCAACTTTAATGGCTTCCTACTTGAAAATTAAAATGCTCTATTTCAATGGATCTGCATGTAAGTAATGACAAAGAATTACACAAGATGGATATGTGGCTTTCTAATAGCAAAATAACACTAACTAAGCATGCAATGAACAAAACCATGAATCCTAAGCAAAATGAAAGACTAAACTATTGAAATGAGAAATTGAGAGGCAAAGTTGAGGGGTCATTTGCTTGAGCACAAGCCAACTATTTATAGCATTTCCATTTACCCAAAGGTAAAAACCAAATTGATCTCTTAAACCATAAACAATGCCAAAACACTATTCCAGGGAACCAAATCATTAATGCAAACCAAAGGCGGTGAAAAAGCTGGTAAACGTTGAAATTTACGTGAGTCACGTTAAAAAGAACATTCGGAAAATGCGTGAAGGACCGCCGCGCCCGAGCAAGGCAACGGTCACAAGACCGCCACCCGTCAGGCGGCGGTTTCAGAATCGAAGAGATAAATGCAAAGAAAAGAAGGGAAAAGAGAACAACAAAGCACTCGGGGGGCTAAGCGGGGCATGCGGGATGTTAACACACACTTGGGGAGCTTTTTCGGATCCCAAACATCTTACAAGGAGACATGTATCATCATTGGGGCACGTGTTACGTTGTTTCGGCGGTGCGCAAGTACCCTACAATTTTGGTACGTACAGTATCCTGTCTAATAGCTCATCAAACTCTCGATGATATCTGTATAAAATACCTAGGTGACCTCATATGTTGTCACCTCTCTCGAAACCCACGCCATATAAGATGGATCCTCTGGAGCTCGGACATGTAGAGTGCCTACGGGGCACCCGATAGCTATGTGGTCCCATGATCAAATCTCTGAAGCAAGCGAGCCCCACCATCTTCGATAGTGGTAGGTAATAAGATGTAAGTCCCAGTAAAGATGTGCCAATATGCACTAGCCCCAGTAATGACGCTTACCACTAAACATCCGTGTACCAGTGTCATCATCCCTCTCGGAAAGGATGTCCCAGTTTTATCAGTGAGTAAAAACCCACTGATATTGACATAACATATAGAGGCCCCTAGTGCAATGTCGATCAACGATGCACTCATGAAATACAATAGTCATACCATCATGTGGTATATCATCTCTGTCAAACAAATCACTAACAGCTTCCCTGATCTACCCTAGGTCGGAGGTATACTCAATCAATGAACCCAAGATAGGCACGCGGAGAATCTACCACACATCCTCTAAGGTCACGGTCATCTCTCTAGTGGGAACACGAAGCACTTGGCTCTCATTGTGCCACCACTCCACCAATGCAAGATAGCGAGGCCATGATCTAACGTAATAGATGGCATCCGAGATACGGGGCCTAGGCCCACCGCCTCTAGGAGTATGGCCACCGCACGCCGGTCTTGTCAACACATGCTCCCCTCAGCTCTGCAATACGTGAATGACACTCACGCATCTCGAAGGAAATCTTGGTAGGCGTCTCTGCAAAATAAGTCCACGTGTCAGTTACTAACATTTCTTCTAAATTTTGGCTATCATTTTAGGGTTAACCCAAAATCCTAAATTTTCTTCTAAGTGTCAGCATTTTTGGCATTTTTATTTTTATCTCCGTCTACCAAGCATACATGCGTGCCCTTTGGGGAATATGTGCACCTTTTTGGCGTGTGCACCATCCTTTTAGTGCATGCGTGTGCGTGCAACCACCTATGGGTGAGTGCACCATCATTTAGGTGCATGTACATACGCGCGTGCATGGACCACGGGTGTATGCACTCCTATGCCACATGTACGCATATGCACACATGTGTGGCATATGCGCATGCGCATGCATGTATTTTTGTGTGCTTGTGCATGCGCGCACATGCACCAGACACCCGCACCCCCATTTGGACGCCTGTGCCACCTTTAGTGCACCTACACCCACACGCGAGCCTAAGGGCGTTAATTACAAAATTGACAAGAAGGGTTAGGGTACTAACAAAGACGCCATCATCTACATGCTGCTCATACCCTCAGACTGTGTATGCCCGTTTCAATCGATCATGTGCTCTCACCATCATTCTTATCATTGTCAAAGCCTCGTGGTAAAAACTCAGTAGTGGTTAGTAACAAATGAATTGGTCGCGGTGATTTACCCCCCCCGTGGGGTATATCAAGCTATTTTTCACCGCTTGTGATACCTGGAGGCTTGTTTTGACCGTTGTTTTCTCCTCTATTCACCGTTGAATAATTATTTTAATTAAATAATTATTTTTCTCTTATTTTTCACCGTCTTTGGGGAATTTTTTTCCGTCTAGTACCCCTTTCTTCTCCCTAGGACAATTTTTATTGCTCCTAAGCGATTTTTCTTCTTATCCACACTCTCGTAAAATAATTATTTTATTAATTTTTCCATTATACAGGGACATTATTTGTCGTTTGTCTCACCTTTCTTCCACCTAGGGCATTTTCTTTTGCATCTAGGCGCTTCATTCTATTTCTGCTATTTTCTTCTACTGTCCACCACATTTTAGAAAACATAAAACATATATATATATATATATATATATATATATATATATATATATCACTTCAAAAAATCCAAAAACAAGGCAAAATTCTTCACAAAATCCTAAAAAAGTAAAAAACCTACAAAAATAGGTAACCTGCTTATTATGGCTGAAACTTGTGTCTTATGCATGGTATTCTTTCCATATCCTACTGATTTGTTTCACATCTTCCCCAATCAACACGACTCGCGAGATCACCGGATTCTGACCATTCACAAAGCTATTTGCTTGCTTCATCATGTACTACGGGGTATGTCTTCTTTCTTGGTGTTGTTTCGTTGTGTAACAACGCTTTCTACTTGGACCTAATGTCCATTATCATTTCCCCTTGCATGTATCTTTGCTCGGGGCATCATTTTTAACCCTTGTCGTCAATCATGAGCATGTGGACCTCTTGACTTCATAAAAAACATTTGTACAACTATCCCGACCGTTGTTGGGTTGGATATGTGCTTTTTGTACTTCTTTTCCTGTTACATAAGCTTGTTTCCTTCTCATATTGCATTGTGTTTTGTATTTGCATGGATTTGGTGTTTTCAAGCAATGGACAATTGTTCATGTATGAATTTTCATGTCATTCTACTTTTTTCGTATGCTTAATTTTTTAAGGACCGATGACGTAGATCTTTTGGCAATATGATGACTTTCGAAGTTGTTCCAATACAAAGGCTAGAGGCTAAGTTCTTCTCTCCACTTCTCCATATTTCTTCTACATCACTTTCCTCTCACCCCTAATCTTTTGTTTCATCGGGGCATTCTACCCTGCCCGTTCTTCTATCTATTTCTCATATTTTTTATTGTCGATCATCTTCCTTCATCACCCTATCGACACTCTAGGGGGCATCTCTCCCTCCTACTAATTTCTCTTCTATCCCTTTAAAATTCCATCTGTCAACTATCTTTGAAGTGGCGTCACTTATGCCACCCCAAAGAGGGGCAAATGTAGACACCCATAATTATGCCCAAGCAATTTAAATACTTAAATTGCATTAATTATCTCCTTCCGCAAATTGGTGACATATTGTAAAAACGCTCACCATCTCTTTGATCATCGTTAATTAATTACACTACGCTAATTAATTAAGTCACCTATCCAAAGAAATACCCCGATTAACAATCTTCTATTAATTAATCCCCCTTCTATCTAAACTAATTAATTATTATTAATTAATTAGCTTCCCCTTTCATTTAACCAATAAATCAATATTTAATTGATTTAATCCCCTTCTATAGTCTAAATCATGATAATATTCCTCTAAAAAGCTTCTATAAGCTTGCACATCTATTAATTAAATCATCTTGATTAATTAATAGGCCCCCTTTATCCACATGGGTCACTAATGGATAAACTAAACCCTCCTAAAGTTAACTCAACCCTATCTAAACCCCCTTATCCATAACTAACTCAACATCCCTATTATCCCACATGCAAAGGGATGTAGTGGTTCCTTTATCCAGTGGGCTATATAAAGATCCCTCCTCCTACCTTTACACTTACACCTAAATTCCTTGAGAAGATAAAATCAAAGCACATAGCAAATAGACTATAAGCTTTCATTTGTTTCTCTTGAGAAATTCACCATTTGAAGAGCTAAGCCTCCTTTCTTGCATTTTACGAAGTGTTTGGGTCATATGGGAATATTCAAAGGGTCTTGTAGCCAAGCTTTGATGAGCTCCCATTCCTAGGTTCTTGAAGATCAAAACAATCAGTTTGATTGCTATGGAGTCTACATAGGTCCATTTACTTTTTGTTGGTAATCTAGAGAAGTAGAGGTTTGAATACTTTAGCATGTTAATTCAAAGTTAATGCATTATGCTTAGTATTGATCTTGTTTAGCTCTCATCTTTGATGGTGCTTAGATTTTGTCTTAGCTTTGTTATAGAACTATTTAGGTGGTAGTTCTTATTCATCTAACTTAGCTTAAGCACAAATACGTGCACACAAAGAGGAATGTCGCAAAGTAGATGCATTTTATGCCGAAAAAAGGTTGATGCGAGATATCCATATTTTGTGTAAAACATATGTCTACCCTAATAAGGAGGCGTATGTGGAGACAATGGAGTCGGATAATATTGATATCACTCTAAAGGTCATGATAGTAGGGCAGATTGAACCCGCACATGTATATGTGTATTTAAGGTCAAGGTTCAAGGAAGGAAAATTTATTGCAAGTGAGGAATTTTCATTGCCATGTCCTTCAAAAGGTAAACAAATTGTGGGTACGAAGAGGTTTCTTGAAGAGACACCTCCTAGGAAGGTGTGATGTGCTCAAAGCATCCCGAGATCCTCATGGTGATAGAATTAAATAATTGGGAAAGTTAATGGTGCGGTGAATGGATGTTATGGATGACATGATCTCAAGTTTAGAAAATGTGTTGAGGATGTTGAAGCATAAGGGCAAAGACATGACTTTAGATGAAATGAATATTGTCCTTGGAGATACTCTTGCAAGGGTGAAGAAGGGACTCAACGACTGGGAAGAGTTAGAAGAAGACATCAAAAATGAGTACCCAAATATTTTGCTGCCTATAGAAGAGGAAGTGTAATGATGATTTGATCACTCTTTCAATATTGACATTCTTTCATAAGTCATTATTTATTCTTTAGAGGTATAAGTTAAAGCAACCTCATTGTCGAGGGTGGAAATGATATTAGTGTGGGGTAATGTTGGGTTGGTGAAATCTTGCCTAGTTGTTAAAGGTGCAGGTGGTATTGGCACGGAAGTAGGAGGCATGTAAGTAAGTGAGAGAGCACGATAGATTTGTTCCATGTGGTTTCACTCCCGGAAGGACAAATTTTAGGACTTGTCTGTTTTTGCATGTTGCGGGTTGAAAATAGGATGGAGTACTAAGCATGTGTTAGTTCGAGGGCATGAAGATGTGGAGGAAACAAAAATTTATTTTGGGAACAAGAAGAAATTCAAGCATCATGCAGAGTGAGGTAATAATAGGATGCGAGATCGGTGTTAATTATAGATGGTCTATTATTAGGAAAATCTTGCATGCTTCCTTAGTTGCTTTTGTAGAAAAATGCATGGCGATTTTAAGCATGCAGCCTATTTTGAGAGTGCACGGGTGGTGAAGAGCAAGTCCCCACTAATGTATGTATGTATGTATGTATGTATGTATTGATTTGCACATATTAAGGATGACTACTAGTGCTTGGATTATAACAGAGTTATGTTGTTGGTATGATGCGTGCATAACTTTTTATTGATACTCTTGATGTCTTTGACCACCGTGTTTTGTGATGACTTAATATAATGGATCATTATGGGTGGATATTGGTTATTGATGTCTCTCGTTAATGGTTATTATATGGTGAATCTGGTATTAATCCTTATGTAATATGTATGTTCCTTATTATGTGTGTTTCCAAATTGAGCTCATAGATCTGATTGATTAAATGGAATATGCACTTTGATTATGGTTATTATGAACATGCATGCTAACACCTTGGTAAGGCAGTAACAAAGAGGGACCTGATACCTTTACGCACTTCGGTGAGCACTCGAGATCTGTCTTAGTGATGTGTCGGCACGTATAGGGTTTGTGTCGAGAAAATAAGACTATAGTTAATTGGCTTTATTTATAGTTGTGTTATATTGTTATTATTCTTTCTTGACCAATTACAAGTATTTCATTATTATCTTGGTTCATTTATAGCCATGGTGCATACTTTTACTTGTGTATATTGGGTTTATTTTACTTTTTATCTTTTTCTTTCCTTAGACCAATTACAATTATTATGTTTTCATCTTGGTTCATTTATAGCCATGATGTATGCAACTATTGTGTAAATTGGGTTTTTTATACTTTTTACCTTTTGTTTGTTGTGTGTGTGCTTGTTTACGCACATATTGGGTTAAAAAGCATGCTTATTTCATAATCATGGTGCCAACTCTATTGTGCAACAATAAAAATAAAGCGCTCTAAATTACAAATCGAATGGAAGCACAAGCTACGAGAAAAATCACTCCCATCATCCTTCTCATCACTCTCAACTTATAAGCATCCTCCTTCCTCTTATCAAGTGGTTGTCCACCACTTTGTTGCATCACCCATCCACTTGAGGGGGCACTCCCTTAGCATAATCCATACTCGTTGGAGCATCAAATACTTCACCGAGGTGAATCAAGAAGTCTTCCACACTTCCCTATCATCCATTCATTAATCTACATGTGTCTACTATCTTTAAAATGTTATTACTTCATACAAAAACTTTTAAAAGGGGGAAATGTAGACACCCTAAAAATACATACATATTCCTAATCATCCCTATCATCTACACAATGTGCCAAATCAATTCTAGAACACATACTAGACCACTATACTCCCACATCCCATCAATATTCACCCACATCTCATTAGAATTAATTTAATTAATTATATCATGCATAAACAATACATTTACACTCTTTAGCTAATTTAATTATCTATTTAAATAAATAAAAGCTAATTATCCACTCATCTCCACTTCACTGTCCAACTCACTCAAGTTGAACTAGCTCACTCCACTCAAGTTCTAGAACCCTACAAAGGAGGAAGCTAAATTACACGTACAATTGAAGAATTCAATAGATAACTATTCAAATTCATTGCCCCTTAAATTCTTATTCAAACTAGCCAACCGCACAGACCAAATCAACATGCTAAATTAGGAAAATGCATTCATTAACCTGTAACTTATTCAAATCTTGATCCAAAATCCATGGCCTCTCCTTCAGCTATAAATAAGAGGATCATTCCTTCACAAATCATCTCTTGGAAGCTTAAGGCATTTTCAACATTACTCTATCCAATTTTCATTCAAATTCACATGTCGTTAGGCTGTCTATTTGATCAACAAATTCATCCATTGCTCGTAGCACATATTTCTTCCATTTGGAATTAATTTTGGAGCATCCACAAAAAAAATCATCAAAGGAGATTCAACAAGTGTGGTACTTCATTCCACACTTCATCCATCTCATCCGAGGTTGCAAGGGAATGTAAAGGAAGATCGGGTTTGCATTGTTTGTTTGTTTTCTTCCATTGTTTTGCTTTTTCATTATATATAATGAATATCTCTAGATTCATGTGAATTTGTTATTATCTTAAAATCCAATATTTCTTGTGTTTTCAAGAACCTTATTTTCCTTGATTTCTTATGTTCAATTCTACTTAATATCTCATAATTAAAGATGTTGTATTAATGTATATCTAAATTACATCTAATTCAAAGTATATTTGGTACTATAAAGCCACTTTTTATACTTGCGTTAAAGGCATTATCCCTATGAAAATGCCCCAATTGGAAGAATTTTTGGTTATTTATAATAGTTTTCAAATGCTTTTTTTGGAAACACAAAAAAATTTCTGCTTAGGTTATTTGATGAAGCCGACGAGAAGTTAATGCGGGATAATCGGGGTGTGTGCTCTCTAGATTCCTACCGGTATTTCTATGTTGCATTCATATTTCCAATGAATTAACTTACAAAGACGCAAGCATCCTCACAAAGCATTGCTCATGTATCACCAAATATAATGAATAGTTGTCAACCTAACCACTTCACCTTTGTGACCAACACATCATAACTTTTATCTATTTTTAAACAATTTAATTAGGAAAAGGTAATATAGTTCTTACAAAGTAGTGAGCCTTTAAAGGAGTCCAGGGCTCTTGAGGATGTTCCCACTAAAATTACACCTAATTAACACCTTGAACATGCCACAAATGATTTACATCGACTTCAAATAAAATGGAAAAAAAGAATGCCAAGTCATGGTAATTATGCTTCAACTTGAGGAGGTCATCCAAATTTCTTAAACTAGATGGAATTGATCTAGTATAGTATGGGTTATACGATGGATCCCTAAAAAGTTAAATGTTCTTTAAATCATTCTATACAACCTAATCAAAACACTGTAAATTTTTGAAGTGTACATAAAACCTATAACCTCTAAGTATTTTCATATAAATTTCATTTCATGGAATGTCATGGTTGTAAGGTATGTGTTATCCAATTTTGTACACTTGGAAAAATTGGACAACGAGGTCTGTTGAACTCTGGGACAGAGAAAGATCTTCACGGGAGGGATTTGGGCATATAGGCAAAAAATTGCTTTAGGGACATTTTTAGTGTTCTAGTCAATTTTGAAATCATTTTTGGTTATTCTCTCTTTTTCCTGGGTCTTGGAGGTTCAAAGTTTTCTTAGAGTGCAAAATCTAGCCCCGATGGGCACACTTCTTATCATCACGGATGGAAATGATCAAATTGATAAATCATGTCTTAAGGGGTCCTATTGTGTTTTTCTACCTTCCGGTTAGCTAAAGGAGCCCTAGAAGGTCGAAAATGAGGACATGGTCATTTCTTGAGGCCAAGATGCATTGAGCTAAAATTAGGTCGTCGAGATATCACGGGTTTTAGCTCAAAACTTAGGCATGTAAGCTCGGTATCATACAAGAAGGTCAAGTTATTTTATTATCTCGAGCAGAAAGCTCATGGATGGCTCATTGAGCCAAGATAGTCATGACTCGGGGCCATAGTTAGTGGATGACTCGGTGCATGGACATCAAGCCCTAAAAAATGGCAAGTAACATAATTTTGGGGGGCTTGATGAATAACCAACTCATCGAAAGGAATAGCTTGGCACATTAGTTGAGTCGGTCGAGCTTGGATCAAGCTCATCACAGTTGCTCAAGCATAAATATAAGGACACAAGGATATGGCATAGTTGAATGACTCACAAAAGGCACTAGAATTTTGCATATAGTGAAATATCTATAATGTGAGACCTGGCTCATGCAAAAATTTAGTAAAGAGCCGATTTTTTAATTCACTCACTCAAGCTATTTTAGGATTGGAAAATTGATGTATCACGATCAAGTTATAAATTTTTGTTGAGTCGATTGCTAGGCATGAGCAATACATCAAACCAGATAGGAACAAATATCGGTGGGAAGTTTGGCAAGATAATCCAAAAACTAGGCATGGAAGGCTAATTTGGTGTATAAAGTCAAGATGGGTTAGCAAGTCATTCACCCAGGTGTTAGCGCAACAACAAACATGCTCAAATGTGAGCTCGTGGTGGTAGAGCCTGGTCGGTAGTAACTCGTCATGTAACGCTAATGGAGCTCGAGTGGAATGGATCAGGTCATTAAGCCATGTTGTGGTTTTGGGCTACACAGTGATCGCGTAGCTCATGAGTGACGGAGTTTAGAGTGGAAAAGAGACAATGGCAAGTCACTTGTCGTGGTGAGTCAATGAAATTATGAATAATGGAGCTCGAGTGGTGAATATTTCGACCCACGGTTTAGCGTCACAGGCTCCAAGGTAGTGTTTGAATGGATACATAGAGAGTTAGAACCATCGGGGCGAGTTAATATGTTGTAGGTAAGCCAAGCCCAAATCAAGTCATGGTGTTGGATGGTGAATGGAGATGAGACAAGTGCATGATTGGGTCACTCAGATAAACAAGATGAGCCCAAAGACATTGGAATGAAACTGTGGTATTATCTTGTCACAATACATGGAAAACAACCTCATCAAGCTCGTATGGAGTGATTTGTAGAATGTAAGGTTGTCAGAGCGAGTCGAGATTTTCCCCAAATAGGAAAAACATTATCAAGTTGCTCCTTGGAGAGAAAATTGGGCCGAGCTCAAGATTATAATGTCAAAACAAAATGAGTTTCTCAGGCGTAAGGAGTTAAACCAGTGCAGGTACATCGATTAACAATTCGGGGAGCATTGTGAGAAATTCGAGTCATAGCCAAGTGGAGATGTGAAGATGGCAAGCCAAGGTGTATTTCATGCTCATGGAGGTTTTTGAGGACCGTGGCCAATGGGAGAATTGAATTCATTTGTCCAAGGAAATGTGATGTGTGGGATTAGGGGGTCCAAACCCAGGATGCGAGGATGGGATGTAAGACATATAAACCATAGAAACACATGACTCCTTTCTCGTGAAATATCATCTCTGCCAAGCTAAGATGATGATAGAGTGAAGTTGGCACAAAATATTTTCAATGGGGTTACGTGGCGTAAGTACCAATGTTGTAGTAGTTGGTAACATCAAAATTCAAGACATCTGAAAAGTCCTCGGATACGTGGGGAAAAAATCAATTGCAGGTTCATGAAAATCCAGGGTACCCAGCGGGCAGCGGCTTGATTAGTGGGAGGTTGGTGGATACTTGGAATCTCTGCATCAACATATACATAGACTTGGTCAATACATACACATGGCAACATGATAACTAAATAGTCGAGTTAAAAGCTAATGTGCTCGGTAAATTGAATATGAAGAGCCACCGAGATGATAGGGTGGTCAATCATTGTTCGACGGAGTGGCCATATGCTTCGGAGGGTTTGGACTGATTGAGCATGGAACTGACAAGGTAAGTTCACAAAGATGGAGTTTTATTCATGAGTGTTGAAGAGTGGAAGAAGTTTCAAGCTCCAAAGACGAGCTCGTAAGAATAAATGACACTGGAAATGTGAAGGGTAAGCTAACTCACCAAAACGAGGAGCTGAAAATCATTTGAGGTCATGCACAAAGTCCAATGAAGGCATTACAGTCACCGTATAGGTGAAGGAAAGCTCAATCTCAAGCTCAAGATGAGTGTCATGTTCTAACGAGTCAATATGTGGTCAAGTTAAAAAGATGTCTTAGACTTGCAGAGCCAAGTCTCATTATTGTGGTGAGCTATTTAGAGAGCCCATTGAGCAAAGAATAAGAGCTCGCAGAGATTGGCTTTGAAACCATTTCAATCTCATATAGTTGAGTCAAGCCATAGAATGGGAGAGAGCGTGATCATTGGCTTGGTGATGGGTCAACGTGGAGGAAGTCTTAAGAGATCGACTGAGCAACATTGATCGGGTTGCTCGCCTTGGAAAAGTAACTCATGCAAAAGCTTAGACGGATGAGTCATCATTCATGGACAAAAATAAGCTTAGGGTCGAGCTTGGTAGTGAGCTTGCGTGGAGATGACCCAACCTCATGCTCGGTTACGGTGTTGTAATGAGTCACTTGGTGGATCTCGATCACGAAAAACATTGAACTCATTAGAGTGAGATCTTCATCCACTCTGTGGGTTTCTCTGCATCGCAAATGAGTTTCTCGCATTGAATGTCTCAAACTCGGTTTGACAATCTCGACCATGGTAGATATGTGTGAGTCATGGTGCTGCATGATAGGGATAGGTGGTGGGAGACTCGTTTCGGGAAAGAGCTTAATAAGGAAGAAGCTTGACTGGTGGTGCAACACTCAATACAAACCAAGCTCAATACGGAGGTGAAATCGACGGGTGAGCAAGGGAGTTCTAGGCTCGAATGGCTTGGCCTTTACCTGCGGCTCGGTGATGAGAAACTCATGGACTAAATCGACACTAAACTAGTGAAAGTCAATGCATGCAGACAAGAGGAGCTTGATTTGACTCATGGAGCTCGGTTGTGGTGGTGGAGACTCGGTGAGTAGGGAAGAGCCACTATGTGGCGGCGAGTTAAAAGGAAGCTGAATTTTAATACAAGTGAGGGTGCTCAATACCAAGTGAGTTCGTGTAGATTCGGCGGTGATCTCGATTCAAGGTGAGATCGGTTGTGGTGCAATAAGTGGAGCTCAAGCCCAAAATTAATATTTATATTTTAAATATTTTATTATTATTATTAAAATATTTTATTTAAATATTCTTTTAATTAATTGAGAATATTAAGTCAAACTGGGCATTAATGATACATGATGGAACCTTCTCAAGTGGTTCAACCAACTATAATAAATACATCATGTACCTTCAATTTAGGAAGGAATTATGACTCTTTCTCTCCTCTCTCTCAACTTCTTCTATAAATGTAAGTTGGAAGCTCATTCCAATAGGTTGGAAGTTAGAAGTTAGACTTTTGAGACAAGTGTATAGTTTTTCAAGAAACCTCCTTCTTCTGCAAGTTGTCCTTGTATGTTGAGGGAACTTTCAAGCCTTTTTCAAGATTGTAATGGAAACCATTTTGCCTCTTCTGAATGTATGATGCATTGTGCATGTTTTGAAGTAATAAAAGTGTGTGTTTTGTGACTAATCTTGGTCCTTTCATCCTTTTATACTTCTTTGTGCCTTTTCTCATGCTTGTAGGTACACTGTGCAAGTTCAAGTTTTATGCAGGTTCTTGGAGTTTTGTGCTTATCAAGTGGTGGAGTATTGCATGCAGTTGAGTTGTGGTGCTTATTCACCCTTCTCAAGTTCATCCTTCTTCACTGGAAGACTGATAGATTTTTTTTTGATTGAGTTTAACAAAGGGAATGCATGCTTCCTAGTATGTGGTATTTTGTACCCTCTCTAAGTTAATAGGTGAAGTTGACTTGTGGTGCACACACCCTCTTCAAATTAACCCTTCCTGAGTCTGGAAACACCCTTTATTTGGTGCATCACCATCCCTAGTATAGTTTCATTTTTGTAAATATCTTTCCCTAAAACCCATGAAAATGTTAGCATAGGTCTAGATAATCATTTTATTGCACTAGGAGTAGTACAACACTTAGTTTAGGAAGAGGAATTCGGCCTTCTCTCGGAGGTTCACCTCGAGCCCAAGTCCCACATAGCTTGAGAGGTGATCCCATGTGTCCCAATCACACCAAATGTCTTGTTCACATTCTGGCCATTTGAGAGGGTGCAAGTGATTTGGTGACAACAATTTTTGGCATGCCTGGTGGGACAAGAGTTGGTACTTCTCTTCTCACTGCACAAAATCAAAGTACCTGGTGACTCTATATCTCTGGATTCCAAATCTCAAGTGTGTTAACTTATGTGAAGAATTTAGACAAGAGCTTCTTCAAAGAAAGGAAATTATCAAGCATATCGAACTATCCTTGTCTCCTCCAAAGAGAAGAAGAAGAGGCATTTCAACATCACCAATTACAGCTTTACCTCGTAGGGGTCATTCAACTCCTCTATATGGAAGGTTTCCTCCACCAAGGAACAATCAACCTCTTGTTGTTATGGCACGAAACCAAGTTTTTCCCCCTTTCAATGTAAGAAGTCCTCCTCTTGTTGGCTCAATGTGACCCTATACCTATTGTGGCACTCAAAATTTTACCCTTTTACATAGGGGAAACTCACGTTACTCTAGTGGAACATATTCTTGATGTAGCCAACATTTTTGTGTAGTACATAATATCACAGAGGACAACGTTATGGTTAGACTTCTTGCTACCTCTTTCAAGGGAAAATCACTTCAATGGTTTTGAGGGTTAAGTGTTGGCACTATAACCACTTGGGATGAGTTAGGAGAAAAGCTTTGTAAATAGTTTGAAGACAAGAGTGATCACCTATCACTTTTGGAACAACTCACTACCATGAAGAGAGCTCCCAAGAATACATGAGTGATTTCAACTTCCGATTCCAGGACCTAGAATAGGATTCCGGCACTCATAAAGCCTTCTCCAAATAATGCATTCTTGTACTATTTATGAGCCTTGAATAGTGATGTAGTAGTTATGATCTAGTCCATGGGAGGGACTACATTACCTGATGCCTACGAAGTTTCCATAAGAGCGAGAAAATTCCTTGATTCAGGCTGGAAAGATAGCTCCATGAC
The DNA here is from genome assembly GCA_018340775.1 of Taxus wallichiana var. yunnanensis. Taxonomy (NCBI): domain Eukaryota; kingdom Viridiplantae; phylum Streptophyta; class Pinopsida; order Cupressales; family Taxaceae; genus Taxus; species Taxus wallichiana. The sequence continues at coordinate 739,573,994 of CM031243.1, forward strand.
CACCAATGTCATTGTCTCCGAGATCTTACGAACAATCAGCCTATCATTGCTCCTATTCCAAGCAGCCTCTAATCAACTAGCTCAGTCTAGCCCCTACCTCTTCAAATGATCTATTTGAAGTCAAGTCACTACTACAAACTTTTGGAAATGAGCTCATTGCACTCAAGAGGAAACAATTTCAATATAATCATCCATATCAGCCACAAAATCAGCAATATCAAGCTAACCATCCTCCTTTTCAAGGGAACAATCAGCCACAAAATCAAGCTACAAATCAAGTTGTGAATGTCAGGCCTTTGAATTTTGGAACCCTCTTGTTGCTAGCTCATCTAGAGCCATAGTACTATATGTCAAGAATAATCTAGTTCAAGACTATGAATGGTGTTATCCTTGTTCTCAACCCCACAATCAAAATATTTGTCCCAATGGAGTTCTTAGCTAGGCCCTTATGGTTCAAAGTGTATCTTCCCCTTCAGAGCTAACAAAAATTCATCTGCAAGAAATAATAGATCAACCACAGCACTAAAGAAACCACTTTGCTAAATTGGAAAAAGAAGATTTTGCGGGTTGAATACAAATTCCTCATCGTGTGGGAAAACACTCATTCCAAAAAGAGAGAAATGGAACCTCAACCTTCCAAAGCTGATCAAGCATCCACTTCATAGCCTCAGCCACAAGTGGTGGTTGATAAAGATGTGGGAAAGAAACCACGTAAAAAACACATGCTAGCCAAGTTGTGAGGAAAGAAGGTTCTTCAGGCATCAGTACCCAACAAGCACTTTCCAAAAGAGGATCCTAATGCCCAAAGAAGTGTTAGAAAAGTTGGAGAAATTCCCTTCAAGCATAGTAGAACAAATGAAGAAGACCAACCTGAGCATTACTATGTGGGATGCACTCTCAATTCCTTCTCAAAGAAATTTTTTATGAGAGGCTCTAAATAATTTTGGTACAACCGATGGATCATCGAGTCATGGAGCAACAAAAACTGCTATGAGTTTGTGTCAACTAGAAGGGAAAAGTATTCCTAAGGAAAAAAAACCACCACCATTCTATATTTCCCTGATCATTGGCAACCACTTGGTGCATAATTGCATGATCGATTCTAGTGCCAGTAGCTCAGTCATGCCCAAACAAATTATAGATGTACTAGGCATACAATATGTCGGTTGCAAGAGGAGTTGTTCAGCTAGATGGCACAACTATTAAGACTATTGGAGTTATCAAAGGACTTCAACTTACCATCCATGCATGCTGAGTTTTTCATTCACCCAAGACATATCAGTCATTGATCTCCCTCCTCTCTTCGCCATCTCCTATCATGAGATTTCACTACCAAGATGGGTGGTTATCTATCAGCCGATTGGTCACATATGATTCTCTAGGACTCGATATGGAACCAAAGTGACTATAAGGGTGGAACCAATCTTCCATAATCATGTAGAACCCTACATTGCTAGTCCTATAAATGGGAATTACACCATCGGAGATCCTAGAAGAAGAAGATGTTGATCATGAACCAACCACTCTTGTTGAAGAAGTCCCCTAATATTGTGCTAGATGAAGTAAGTGGAGATCATCAATATGATCCCTATGCTGATGTTGGTAGAAGAAGAATCTAGTTTTTTGTTGTTGGAAGAAATGGATTGGGTACATACTGCATTCATGAAGAAGATATGATCATACCACAACTTGTCAAAACACCAAGCAATTATGAAGGATTGTGGAAATTGTTCTTCGATGGCTCGAGAAGTAAGAATGGATGGATGTGTTGGTGTTATGTTAATTTTCTAGAGAGGGAGATAAGTACTTCTCATCTTTCGGTTGCAATTTAGTTGCACTAACAATGTTGTTGAATATGAGGCCCTTATGCAAGGAATTCAACTAGCCCAAAAGAAGGGAATCAACCCTGACTATTTTTGGAGATAGTGAGTTAGTTGTTCATCAAGTGATGGCACACACAGTGCATCCAAAAATGATCTTTTAAGATCATACAAGAACCGATTCTGGGACTTGATTGAATATTTTAAAGCTTTTGGGATCCATGCAATTCCTAGAAATCAAAATCAAGATGTTGATAGGCTTGCTACAATTGGCTCACAATATGACATACCTATTGATATCATGAAAGAAGGGAAAAATTTTTCAAAATGGTGGTTTGAACCTGTAGTCCCTGATAATGTGAGTAGTTGGAAAGTGTTTGATAGTGACAAACAAATTGTCCTTTTCCTACAAGAAGAGGCAAAGTTTTTTATGAAAAATCAAGATAAGAAGAATCATATGGTGATCAAATCATACAATTGAAAAAAAAAAATCTACCAAAAGTCTTAGTTACTCTTGGAATCCATTTTCAATTTAGATGATCAAGCCAAAAGACAAAGCTCTAACATGGTGGTCAAAGAAGAAGATTTTGAGGAAGTTGAGGTAGCAAATGAAAAGTTTCTGAAGATGGAAAAGTGTGTACTTCCGAAGAGAAAGAAGCTTTCATCAAAACTTTTTCAAGAGTATCATGACATTTTTACATGGAGCTATAAATACCTATGTGGTTTTGATCTAGGTCTAGCACAACATACCATCAAACTAGATCCTAATGCCAAGCCATTCTTTAAGTTCAGAAACAGAGGCCAATTAATCCCAAAATTGAGCCACTAATGAGAAAGGAGCTAACCAAACTCATCGAGGCATGTATAATTTTTCCCATCAAGCACTCCTCTTGGGTAGCCAATTTGGTGCCCGTAAGGAAGAAGAATGGAGAGATTCAATTATGTGTAGATTTCAAGGATTTGAATCGTGCCTCATTAAAAGACCATTATCCTCTTCCATCAATGGAGAAAATCCTTCAAAAATGGTGGCAGGAGCTCAAATATTTTCTTTTCTGATGGATATTTGGGTTACAATCAAATTCTAGTCCAAGAATCGATCAATTCAAAATGGCTTTCACTACCAAGTGGGGCACATATATGCCTACAACAAAATGCCATTCGGATTGTCCAATGTTGGGGCTACTTTCCAAAGAGCCATGGACATGGCATTTAAGGGACTAATCAATGATATCATCTTGGTTTACCTTGATGACATAATTATATATTCTAAGCATGTAGAAGACCACATCACACATCTAAGGAAGGTTTTTCAAAGGTGTAGGGAATTTGGGGTTTCACTTAACCCCAAGAAATGTATTTTTTGCATAGTGCACGAGGGAAATTTTTTGGGGCATGTTGTTTCAGTGGAAGGACTATCAATCGATCCAGCCAAGATTCATTTGATTATGTCCTTATCTCTCCCAAGTCACAAGAAGGGTCTCCAAAGTTTTTTGGGAACCATAAATTTCATGTGGAGATTCATCCCTCAATTCGCAACATTGGCTAAACCACTGACAACCATGCTGAAGAAAAACATGCCATTCTCATGGAAAAAGGAAGGATGAGAGAGCTTTGAAGCCATCAAAATGGCCATTTCTCAAGCTCCCATGCTAGTGAACCCCAGGTTTGATAAATTTTTATTCTTTATGCTTTTGCAGGTCAAGAGAGCATTTAGGTATCCTCACCCAACAAAATGACAATCTGATGGAGCAACCAATTGCTTTTTCTTCATTCAATCCCTCAAAGACTATGAGCTCAAATATTCATTCATTGAAAAACAAGTCTTTTGGTTATTGAGCTTTGAAGAAATTCAAGCACATGTTGTCCAACAACAAAATTCATCTGATGGTGTCTCATCCAGGTGTCAAGGAATTTTTTTTGAACAAAGAGATGAATGAAAAAATGCATGTTGGATGGATCATGAAGGTGATGGAGTATGATGTACATATCAAAGTTACCAAACTTTTTAGAGGTAAAGGTTTGTGTCAACAACTTTTGCAGACATGGAATCAAAAGGTGATGAGGACGCATGCTCCTAAACACTGATGAGAGTGATGATCAAGTTGACTGGTTATCCAAAATGAAGAATTTTTTTTTCTAGAGTATATCCTATGAACATGGATAAAAATCAAAGAAGGAACTTTCCATCTTCATTCTATTCCATATGTTCTAGTAGATAACATTCTCTTTCAAAAGGATTTGAATGGTGTTCTCCTTTGTGTGGGACCGAAAATAGGTAAGTAAGATACTAGAAGAGTTTCATAATGGCCTATCTGGAGGACATTATTTTGCACATGAAACAATGCTACCAAGATCATGTGAGTCAACTACTATTGGTGGATTTGTTCAAAGATGCCCATCTCTGGGTAAGGAAGTGTAAGGAATGTGCCTTTTTCATGGGAAAGAAGAAGTTGGCAGCTCTTCCACTGCATCCAATTCAAGTGGATCAACCCTTTGTTCAATGGGGGTTGGATTTCATCGAATGATTAATCCTCCATCTAGTGATGGACATAAATGGGTCCTTACTACAATGGACTATTTTACTCGATGGAAAAAGTGGTAGCATTGAAGGAGAGAAATGAGAAGGTAGTTCTTGATTTCTTGGAAGGTATAATGACAAGGTTTGGTGTTCCATTTACAATCATTTCAGAAAAACAATGGATTTTCTTGGTATGAAGTTGAGTGAATGGGCTGTTAAAATGGGGTCTACCTCAAGACTTCATCCAATTACTATCCACAAGGAAATGGATTGGATGAGTCTAACAAAAAAACCTCATAAGGATTATTAAGCACACAATGGAGACTAACAGGAGGACTTGGCATACATAGCTTAAGACTTCCTTATGGGTAGATCAGATCACACCTAAAAGGGCCATCGGAAATTCTCCTTTCATGCTTGTATATGGAAGAGAAGAAAAACTTCCACTCTCCTTAGAGTTACCTTCTTTGGAGTTAGCTCATCAACTTGAAGTTATGGAGAATGATCCTTTGATAGTTAGGTTTTTGAACTCATGGAGTTGGAAGAAGTACAAAACAAGGCTATGAAGACTTTGGAGCAACATCAAGCTTAGGTTAAGAAATATTTTGACAAGAAAGGCATCGATAGGCATTTTCAAGAGGGAGATTTAGTTCTCAAATGGGATGAAGATAGAGCCAAACCAGGAAAGCATGCCAAGTTTGATGCTCTCTGAGAGTGGGCCATACATCATCACGAGTTGCAAGAGGTGAATTCATTTCATCTATCTAGGCTCAATGGAGAAGAAATTCCCATTCATGTGAATGGGATACATCTCAAAGCTTTTTTTTGAGATCATTCCACCCCCTGTATAATTTAGTTAGGTGTTTTCCTCCAAGTGCTTATGCACATTGTTGTGTGTTGTTGTTTTTTTTTTCCTTTTTGTTGTGTTTTGTGTGTTTTTGCACATTGTATCATCCTGGAAGTTTCTCAAGGGAAGGAAGGTTCAAAGTTTCCATAAGATTTTCATAATGTTGCTTCATTAAAAATTCCATAGTGTACATGTTCCATAGATGCCAAGTATTCATCAGATTCAAGTATACTTCATGCTTAGCATTCAAGGAGGTCCAAGATTACCTATACCAAGGAGACTTTGGGATATATCACAGAATATCAAATCACTTTCAAGATTCCAACATTGAATCCATGCCCAATGGATGACTTAAGGCTACTGGAATCATGCTTAGTAGAAATCATCCCCGAGAGGTCACCAAAAATGTTATCCAATTTTTCACACATGGAAAAATTGGACAACGAGGTCCTATTATGATCAAATTTGAACTGGTCCAAAGGATGAGAAAGATCTTCACGGGAGGGATTTGGGCATATAGGAAAAAAATTTCCTTTAGGGACATTTTAAGTGTTCTAGTCAATTTTGAAATCATTTTTGGTTATTCTCTCTTTTTCCGGGTCTTGGAGGTTTTAGAGTTTTTTTCTAGTGCAAAGTTAGCCCCCTAGCCCCAATGGGCACACTTCGGTATCATCACGGATGGAAATGATCAAATTGATAAAAATCATGTCTTAAGGGGTCCTATTGTGTTTTTTACCTTCTAGTTAGCTAAAGGAGCCCTAAAAGGTGAAAATGAGGACATGGTCATTTCTTCATATGCCAAGATGCATTGAGCTAAAATTAGCTCTGTCAGAGATATCATGGGTTTTAGCTCATTACACTTAGGCATGTAAGCTCACTGAGTATTCATACAAGAAGGCCGAATTATTGTATTAGCTCGAGCAAGCTCGTGGATGGCTCATTGAGCCAAGATAGTCATGAGGGAGTGCAGAGTTGGTGGATGATCAAGTGCATGGACATCAAGCCCCATAAAAATGGCAAGTAACATAATTTTGGGGAGTTGAATGATGAATAACCAACTCGTCGAAAGGAATATCTTGACACATTAGTTGAGTTGGTTGAGAGTTTGATCAAGCTCATCACGATTCAAGTGAGAGCATAAAATATAAGGACACAAGGATGGCATAGTTGAATGACTCACAAAAGGAAGTAGAATTTGGTCTATAGTGAAATATCTATAATGCAAGACTATGCTTGTAGAAAAGTCATCGTGCATAAATTTTAGTATAAAGGGCCAAGTTTTTAATTCACTCGCTCGAGCTATTTTAGGATTGGAAAATTGATGTATCACGATCAAGTTATAAGTTTTCATTGAGTCAATTTCTAGGCATGAGAAATACATCAAACTAGATAGGAACACAAATCAATGGGAAGTTTGGCAAGATAATCAAAAAAATTAGGCATGGAAGGCTAATTTGGTGTATATCAGTCAAAGATGTGTATAAGTCAAGTCAATTCAGGTGTTAGTGTAAAAAAAAACATGCTCAAATGTGAGAGCATGGTGTAGTGATCTAGTCTGGTAAGTCAAACTCATCATGCAACACTAATGGATCTCGGGTGGAATGGATCAGGTCATCAATCCATGTTGTGGTTTTGGGATACACAGTGATCGGGTAGCTCATGAGTGATAGAGCTTAGAGTGGAAAAGAGACAATGGCAAGTCACTTGTCATGGCAAGTAAGTAATTATTAAGAATGGAGCTCAAGTGATGAATAGCTTGACCCATGGTTTGGCATGCTCGCAAGCTCCAAGGTAGTGTTTGAATGGATACATAGAGATTCAGAACCATCAGGTCAAAAAATGATGTAGGTGCAGGCAAGCCCAAATCGGGTGGCGTTGGTGGTGAATGAATGAGTTAGAGACAAGTGAACGATCGGGTCAGCTCGGCTAAACAAGATGAGCCCACAGATGTTGGAATGAAATTATGGTATTATCTTGTCACAATACATGGAAAACAACCCTGCATCAAGCTCGAATGGAGTGATTTGAAGAATGCGAGGTTCATCAGAGTGAGTCGAGATTTTCCCCAAATCGAAAAGCATTATCAAGTCGTCTCATTCGAGAGAAAGAAAATTAGCGAGCTTGTTATTAGAATGTTAAAACAAAATGAGTTTCTCGGGAATCGAGTAAGGATTTCAAACTGAAGTTTGGGTACATCATTATCAGATTAAGGAGCATTGCAGGAGAAATTGGAGTCGTAGCCAAGTGGATATGTGAAGATGGAAAGCCATAGGGTGTATTTTGCGCTGGGAGGTTTTTAAGGACCGTGGCCAATGGGAGAATCAAATTCATTTGCCAAGACAATGAATGATGTGGGATCATGGGGTCTTGGGGTCCCCAAACCCGAGTTGTCAGGATGCGGGGATGCAAGGCATATAAGCCATGAAACACATGACTCCTTTCTCATGAAAGATCAGCTCCACCAAGCTAAGATGATGATAGAGTGGTTGGCACAAAATATTATCAATGGGGTTACGTGGCAAGTGCCAATGTTGTAGTAGTTGGTAACATCAAAAGTTGAGTCATGTGGAAAAGTCCTGGATGAGATACGGGGAAAAATTAATTAAATTGGTTGGTAAAGAAAAATGTCCAGGGTACCAGTTGAAAATTGATTGATTAGTGGGAGGTTGGTGGAGACTTGGAAGCTCTGCATCAACATAGACATAGAATCAATTAATACATACACATGGCAACATGATAATGATAATTTAAATAATAGTCAAGTTAAAAGCTAATGTGCTCAATCAAGTGAATATGAAGAGGAACCAAGATGATAGGGTTCAATCAATCATTGTTACAATGACAAGAAAGTGGTCATGTATGCTTTTGAGAGGGTTTGAACTGATTAAGCATGAATCGATGAGGTAAGTTCAAAAAGATGGAGTTTTTTTTTCATGAGTCTTGAAGAGTGGAAGAAGTTTCAAGCTCCCAAATGACGAGCTCGTAAAGAATGATCATGGTACTGGAAATGAAATGAAGGTAAGCTAACTCACCAAAACAAGGATCTTGAAAATCATTTGAGGCCATATTACAAATTCCAACGAAGGCATTAGGAAGTCAAGATAGGTGAATGCAAGCTCAATCTTGAGCTGAGACAATTTCAAGTTCTAACAAGTCAATCGGAGTGGTCAAGTTCAAAATATGGCTTGGAGACTTGCAAGATCGAGTCTCATTATCATGGCGAGCTATTTCAAGAGATCATTGAGAAACAAATAAGAGCTCACAAAGATTAGCTTCAAAACCATTTCAAGCTCATATATTTGATTCGAGCCATAGAATGGGAGATAGCGTGATCATTTTCTCGGTGACGGATCAACGTGGAGGAAGTCTTAAGAGTTTAGAAAATGAATCATATGATGAGAATGGTGCTCGATGGAAAAGTAACTCATGCAAAAGCTTAGATGAGGAGTGGAGTCATTCATGGACAAACATAAGCTTAGGGTCAAGCTCGGTCAAGAGTGAGCTTGAGTGTGAGAGATGACCCAACCTCATGATCGGTAATGTCCAAGTTCAGCAACGAGTCAAAGTGGATCTCGGTCGCATAAAATGTTGAACTCATTGGAGGGAGCTTTTCATCCACTCATGGGTTTTCTTAGATCACAAAATGAGTTGCTCGTGTTGAATTTCTCGAACTCGGTTTGACATGAGCAAATGATGATATCAGTAGAGTTCAGGTGAGTCACGGTGATGCATGATAAGAGAATAAGCTCAATCGGAAGTGTGGTGTCTGTTGACTCAAACTCAATACAAAGCTCAATGGGAATGGGAGATAGAAAAGATGAATGGGTGAGCTGAGCTTGGTGGAGTTAGCTTGGCGCAATCTCAATGCGATGGCTCTCGCTTCACCTCGGCTGTGATTGAAACTTGTGGAGTAACTCATTTGAGCCACCCGAGTTTGTTCACTCATGCCTTTTTCATGACCCCCTTTAAGAGGAGCCGATTCAAACCAATCTTCAAGGGGTCCCACCAAATTTTAATTAAATTAATATTTTTATTTAAATATTTTAAAATAATATTTTTATTATTATTATTTTTAAATATTTTATTTAAAATTCTTTTAATTTGAGAAGATTAAGTCAAAGCTAGGCATTAATGATACATGATGGAACCTTTAAAAGTGGTTCAACCAACTTTGTAATAAATACATCATGTACCTTCAATTTAGGAAGGAATTTATGACTTCTTTCTCTCCTCTCTCTCAAATTCTATAAATATAAGTTGGAAGCTCATTCCAATAGGTTGGACAAGTTAGACGTCTGAGACAAGTGTATAGTTTTTCAAGAAGTCCTCCTTTTCGCAAGTTTTCCTTGTATGTTGAGGGAACTTTCAAGCCTATTTCCAAGATTGTAATGGAAAAACCATTCCTCTTTTGAATGTATGATGCATTGTGCACGTTGTTGAAGTAATAAAAGTGTGTGTTTTGTGACTAATCTTGGTCCTTTCATCCTTTTATACTTATTTGTTCCTTTTCTCATGCTTGTAGGTACACTATGCAAGTTCACATTTCTATTGCAAGTTCTTGGAGTTTTGTGCTTATCAAGTGGTGGAGTATTGCATGCAGTTGAGTTGTGGTGCTTATTCACCCTTCTCAAGTTCATCCTTCTTCATTGGAAGACTGATATATTGTTTTTTCGATTGAGTTTAACAAAGGGAATGCATGCTTCCTAGTCTGTGTATTTTGTACCCTCTCTAAGTTGCAGTAGGTGAAGTTGACTTGTGGTGCACACACCCTCTTCAAATCAACCCTTCATGAGTCTGGAAACACCCTTTATTTGGTGCATCACCATCCCTAGTATAGTTTCATTTTTGTAAATCTCTTTCCCTAAAACCCATGAAAATGTTAGCATAGGACTAGATAACTATTTTATTGCACTAGGAGTAGTATAGCACTTAGTTTAGGAAGAGGAAGCCGACCTTCTCGGAAGTTCACCTCAAGCCCAAGTCCCACAGCTTAAGAGGTGATCCATGTGTCCCAATCACACCGAACATCTTGTTCACATTAATGTTAAAGCCTACACAAGGCACATGAATTTTTGACAAAATACCTCAATGGTCTCATGGAATTTGATGATTGCATGTTACGTGCAAAGTGATGCTCTTGAATTTCTTGTTTAATTTGTTCATTTTTGGCTAGATATTTAAGTACAAATAACATCCACCCCGAAAGGTATCAAAGTGTTTGACCTTTGAATTCTTTGTATAATATTTTTTTGGCTAGATATTTGGGTACAAATATCATCCTACCCGTATGTATCAAAGTGTTTGGTCTCGATCTCATCCTACCTATATGTATCCAAGTGTTTGGTCTTGATTCTAAACTTTCACAATCCATAAAACAAAAATAAAGCTTTTGCAAACATCTTTATAGACATGCATGTGAAATGTGGAAGTATACACAAACACCTAAATTGATTGACAAAATGGTGCAACATATAGAAAATAGATTAATGTATAGAAACAAAATTAGCAAATTCAATATTGATATCCCTTCGCCATACTTTGCAACTCGTGCAATTGTTAGTTCTACAAAGAGATGTTCCTATAATGGAAACTAGGCAATGTAATGGTATGAGTTGTTCACTTTTATTCTCGACAATAAATTTGACAATCATGTGGTAATTCATCTTTAACTTTGACGTCCATTCAAAACTTACAATTTTTTTCTTTTTTGGAGAAGTCAATTTTAAAAAGTAACATCTTAGCCACGAGGATAATGTTTGGGCCCATTTTTTCCAAGTTCATTTTTTTCGAGACTTATCCAATGGTGTGGCTAAATTGATGCCATTTGCCACAAATCAGTGGGAAATTAGCAAAGAATGTAATGAAGTTACTAATCAATGTGATATGTGAAAAATATAAGATAAGAACCTTGAAATTGATATTTATCGATATATTTCACAAGGAGAAATAAACCTTAGATTTGGTATCCATTTGACTTCCATTTAGAAGTGTTATTCTCTTTGCTAGAGAAGTCCACCAATGAATCATAATGTCATGGCTACGAGATGGAATTTGGGGCTAATTGTTTATTTTCCAAAATGATTTTTTCAAATTCAATATAGTGTTATCTTGCTACATAGTTATCATTTTGAAAATAATGGAATTATCAAAATGTAACATATAATAAATCTAAAATAAAAAATTTGAAAATTGATATCTTTCAATGTATTTTATATTGATATATTTAAGATATGCATGCTAATTACAAACCCATAATAAAATATAAAATCGACCTTGAAAGAAAAAGGCTATATATATATATATATATTGAACAAAAAAATTAAAATATAAAAATATTTGAAAGAAGTGTGAAACTCAATCCACTCCTATGAATTGAAGTACAACTTTTTCTTGCAACTTTTGAATATTGAAAAAAGTTGTTTACGAATATAAGTATACCATTCAACTTGAAACTAATACCAACCATTCATATTTATCGTATATACATGCAAATTGCAACTATTCTCACATATTGGAAAAATTACACGGCAAACCATTAGTATTCAAACTTGCACAGAGATATCAGGAACTCGGAAGATTATCAGAGCTGCCAAACTAATCTTGAGGAATGTTGAGCTCGGGAAGCGAGTTGCGCCGCAACCAATGTTACTATAGAGCCACTTTTCATACTTATGTCGAAGGCATTTGGTCTAGTCAAATAAGGGTTATACAACAAGTCCCTACAAAGTAAATTGATCTTTAAATCAATTTGCACAACCTAATTAAAAGCCAATAAATTTCTAAAGTGTACTAAGAACCTATAACCTCTAAGCATTTTCAAAGAAATACCTCAGTTGAATGTCCTCTCATGAAATGCCATGGTTGCACGGTATGTACATAATGGGTTTATTGAAAAGGCCTTGGAAAAACTTATGGAAATGGAATTGGCAAACCTAAAACCAAACCTATCAAAGCATTCACCAACATCCTCCCAACCTATGCCAAAATTGGAGCTTTAGAATAGGGTATGGACATCCATGAAAACTTGCTTGAAATTGGATGTTTATGAGATGTCAATAGTTGTGAATGACCTAACACACATGTATGCAAAAGGCAAAAGCATACACAAGTGTAGACACTCAAAATTTACACCGCTCATTTTCCTTATCATTCACACTATTATATTTATCAAAGTCATTATTTAATTCATACATCTTTTATCCTAAGTCTAAAACCTCCCACCATATTTACTCCATGTAAATATCTTTCACAGTTGTAAAAACCCATCTTTACCTCTCCTAAACCACTCAAACCACTTAAGAACTAAAAAAACTAAGACAAAACAATTCCATAAACCATTTTAACCCTCTCGCATCATCTTCCAACACCCCTTAACCATTTACCCATACCCTCAAACCAAAAATCCATGATTAGAAGTGGTTTCAACCACTCTGTAGTTGTTTCCGCCAAAACCACCAACGATTATAAATAGCACTTTTGTGCTCTTCCTTAGGGATCTTCAATCTTGAATCTCGGACATCCTTTTTGCTCTTACACTTCATTTTCAACATTACAATATCATTACATCACCAAGCATTACCACGCATCGCCAGTAATCATTTTCGAGCATCTTGAGGATCATTTTTCATCAGTCAAACATCAAGCATCATCCCAAAGACAATTCATCCACTCAAGTCTTTCATGTTGAATATTTGAGGCATATTTTAGCTCCAAACTCACTCGAGGTATTCTTCAATATCTCTTTATCCTTTTTAGTCATATCAAGCTTTTAAATCAATCAAAAATATCATCTAGAGCTTCAATCTCTTGTTTTTATTAAAATTGTCAAAAGCACAAAAATCACTAGCGATTCACCCTAAACGCCAGAACTTTCCTAAATCTCAGTGATTCCTATCAAAATTTTATTTTATCGACTTTTATCAGTTTATCAAATCCTATGTATTTAACATTGTTGTTTCCAAGTATGGTTATTTGTTAGATGGTAATGCCCAATCGTTCACATCTAATTACTAGCATTTACAGCCTTCATATAGTCTCACATCCATTCTTCTAGGAACAATATAACATTTTACATGAGCTAACACTTTGCGCAATTCGATTTGCTGACAACGACCAAGACATCGAAGATCAATTTGAATTTCTTCACGAGATCAAACAAGAAATTGATGACTTCTGGTACGACTACTTTAAACATGTCCAGATTGCATCTACCCTCGCTTGGGCTACCTTCAAAGCTGCTCAAAACTTACCTATCTATCTTGAATTCTAAAGCTCTCATCTAATATCTATTTGTCACTATTTATCATATATCCTCATCATTTTCTATCAATCTACTTAACTATCTAAAACAAGTTGAGATCCTCCAAGGAAGTCCCTTTGGATTCCTGGAATCAACCTTCACCGAAAGCAGATCCTCTATTTGTTTATCTAATCCTTTCTGTTTAGTGTCTTTGGCGCAGTTGCTTTGTAGGGGACAGAGGACTTACACACCCATTCGGATGCGACAAACTTTAATCGAACACCAACTTCAACATCCATCTCCGCGGGCATCGGTAAACCCTGCCATCTTCTGAGGCCAGTTTTGTTTTATTATTTCACTTCATTAATTTAAATTAGGAAAGTAAAAACATCTCTTAACAACAAGGCACATGAATTGTTTGACAAAATTCCTCAACGGTCTCTTAGAATACGATGATTGTAGGATACACACAAAGTGATTCTCTTGAATTTCTCATTTAATTTATTATTTTGGCTAGATATTTGGGTACAAATATCATCCTTATTGTACATGTATCAAAAAATTTGGCCTTTGAATTTCTTGTTTATTATGTTTTTTTGGCTAGATATTTGGGTACAAATATCATCCTACCTGTGTGTATCAAAGTGTTTGGTCTCGATTCCAAACTTTCATAGTCCATAAAACCAAAAATAGCTTTTACAAACGTCTTTATAGACATGTAATGTGAAATGTGGAAGTATACACAAAACACCTAAATTGTTCAACGAAATGTTGCAACATATAGAAAACAAGATCCACAAAGCAAAAAGTTCTTGCCCGTGTGTTGTGAGTTGTGCATTGAATGAGTAGAAATTGAATAGAAGTTTATTTTCATGACTGAATTGAATATGTAGAAATAGAGTGTGAAAAAATAGCAAACATAAATAAAGATGCAATTGATATTCAATCATATAATGCAAATTAAAATTATCATATTACATAATAATAAAGAGAAGATTTAAATGTGAAATGGTCCTCAATTTCAAACTTAATAGAACAAATTTAAGAAATACAATCTATAAAATAAATACAAATTTTCAATTAAACCAAGTAATACCTTGAACTATCAAATAATTTAAATTAATTCACCCTAGAAGTTGGATGAAAAAATCATGTAAACAAAAAGATATGCCAAATATGAGTTATATCAAAACTTTGGAGAAAGAAAACATGTTTATGCTCTAGTAGCAATAAGTGTAAAAGAGAACCATTAGCTTAAATTACCTATTAATTTGCATGCATATGGATAGAAACCTTTGCGAATTGCCACTACTAGTGACAGGTTGTGTGATAAGAGAGGATCTCCACTTATATTCACAACAGGGAATTGTTAGTGAATACAAACTCCAACCATTTAATGCTCGGGTGTGATCTAAGAGGCGATTTTAGGGTCGGCGGAAAATCGAAGAGAAAAGAAAAAAATCCATGTCTTTGTGTTTTTATAAAAACGAAGTCTCATGTCGATATTTCTTGATGTATTAAAAACCCAGTCAGTAGCACATTTTTAAAAACTAAATAGAAAAATAAAATAAGCCGAATGTCATGAAATTACTAATTTTAAACGCCAAAGATACAAAACACTTGGTTTTTACAAAAATAAAACCCCGACATAAGACCGATCATCGCGTTAGAAATTTAATCACCAATTCTTTTCCAAAACAAACTAGATTTGTACCAAAATAACCTAATATTTAATCAAAATGAGGTAAACATTTACCATAATTCATCAAATCGAAGACGTAGAAAACAAACTCAACCACAACGCACTTGGTGGAGCAGATTCCAAAGCATTAACTATTAACGTCACATATAATCAATGTTATGTGGGGACACGTACCCCCTTTTCCTAACATCTGGGACGTCTCGAGACTTGGGGATGGGGACGGGACATTTCCCGACGTCCCACTTTTCCAAAAAAAAAGGGTGACGTCCCCTAAAAACATGGAACGCACCCAGGATGTCCCAAGTGCAAGGAATCATTGGGGACGTTGTGACTTCCCCGGGACGTCACAATGTCCCCTATGACTCAAACCGCTTTTAAACTTAAAACACAAGCAAAATACGTTTTTTAAATACTTAAAAAAATCTTACTTTTAATACATTCTAATAAAAAAGAACATGCCCTAACCCTAAAAGCAACAAAAACTTATAAAAAGAACATTTCACACTCATTGTAATCACACAAAGCAAAGAATCAAGAGAAAAAGTATAAAAGAGAGAAGGAAAGAGCAAGGAGCAAGAGCAAGATCAAGGAGTAAGAGCAAGAGCAAGAGCAAGAGGAAGAGGTATGTACATACATTACAACCATTCTTTGCCCATTGATTGTAACTTTTCCCTATTTGAACTAACAAGTGAGGGAATGAGATAAAACATAAAGGAGGGTGTTTTTATTGCTTGTTTTTTAAATTTTTTAATGTATTCATTGCTATTTTTAAAGTGTATTCATTGTTTTATTGTATTGTATAGTTATATTGTTTTATTTTTTAATTATTGCAGCTGCAAAATGAGTTCAGATAGTGATTATCAAGCTGAATGTGAGGTTGAAATGGGTGATGAGATGGGTGTGCAAGGAGAAGGAACAAAAACACCTAATATTGCTAGTTCACATGGGAGTGTGGACAAGTTCAGTTGCCCCTCCACAATGTTGAAAAAGTATGCTAGGGGGCTTTTGATAAGAAAAAACCTTTGAAACAAATTGGTCAAATTATGCAGGGTCTTAGATCAAACATTTCAGGGGGCACTAAAACATGGAAATGTAATATATGCTCATTATCTTGGTCAAGCAACATTACTAGGTTGAATGCACATCCCGAGGAAAGGTGTAGGCATTTGTGGACAACTATCACTTAAAGAGAGGTCAGAAATGGTGAGGTTGTATAATGGAGATATGGTGGAAAAAGTTCCGTAAGCTCAAGGTCGTCATGTTAGTGGCATGTCTGCAGTGCATCTTATGAGGTGACTAAAGTGGATGCTTTTGGTAGTAGGGGGAAGAGGAAGGTTGTGGCCTCCAATCCAGTTGTGGACATGTATGATACAAAGGCTAGAGAAGAGGTTGATGATGCCATTGGAAAATTATTTTTGCTACTGGCATTCCATTTCATGTTGCTCGCTCTCGTTATTTCAATGAGGTTATGGCTAAGGTAGCCAAAGCAGGTGTGAGTTATGTGCCCCAGGAGACACGAAGTTGAGAACCACAATCTTGGATAGGAACTATTCCAAGGTTAATTTATTGATGGAGGAAATGAGGTTCACATGGGTCTCTCAAGGTTACAGCATCATCATGGATGGGTGGATATATATCAGACACCACCCACTCATAAATATCATTATTTCATGCAGAGAGGGTCCTTACTTTTTAGGCGCTTAAGCTGCTCATGAAAGAAGAAGGATGCAAAGTTCGATTCACCATTTTGTGAGATGCCCTTGAGGAGGTTGGCCCCGCCAACATTGTGCATGTTATCACAGATGCAACTTATGTGTGCATGGCAATAGGTAAACTTGTTGAGGTTCATTACCGACATATATTTTGGACCCCATGTTGTGCGCATGCTATGAATAATGCACTAAAAGATATTGGAAAAATTGATTGGATCAAAAATGTAGTGGTTGATGTTAGAGATGTGCCAGATGTTCATCTGTAACCACCATACATCATTGGCACTCTTCCGTAGCCTTTCGAGGAAGGAATTCCTCAATGCAGTGGACACAAGTTTTGCATCATACTTTGTTTTGCTAGATAAGATGGATGAGTTGCAAGAATCATTACAATGTATAGTCATGACATCAGAGTGGTCTAGGTGGGATGGGTCCAAGACAGAGCATGGGAAGAAGATGAAAGCAATGATGGTGAAAGAAACATTTTTGAAAGATGTGAGATATATCACATCCATAGTATCTCTAGTTTTCAGTGTGATAAAATATGGGGATTCTAAGAGCCCTAACCTTGGTGAGATATATGAATGTATTGATAGTATGCTTGGCTAGATGAAGGTTGTTGTTCGAGCAAGGGACCCCACCTTAGAGTTATACCATCACCATATTGACTATCATTGAGCGAAGATGGGAGAAGTCGAACACTCCTTTACACGTGGCTTCATATGCACTAAGTCTAAAGTGGTATGTTGAGAGGCTGTGAGTTCTCCCAGTAGATGATGAGGAGGTGAGGAAGGGTTTCTTAAAAGCCCTAAAAATTTATAATGCAGAAGATGGTTCACAAGTTACGAGGAGGGTGGATGGATTTGTAGGATTGTTACGTCTGATTACAATTATTATTCGTCTTCTTTCTTAGGATTCTATTTCCTATGCTTCTAAGAGGAATTGATCAACATATGGGTGGATCCACTCTTTTGAGAGGAACATACTTACCTCTAAGAGGGTAGAGAAACTTTTTGTTGTATATAGTGCCTTGCATCTCATGGATCGCAAGACACCTACGTACAAGGAGACCCTAGCATTGCGGTGGGATGTGGATCCCGAGGATGTAAGGCAGATTGATGAAGATCATGAGCAACGAGGATTGGTTTATATCTCATTTACAAATGCAAAAAGCGAGATGATGTTGATACAAATACTTCTAGTAAGGAGGAGCGGTTCGCAAGTGTTCCTTCAGAGGGATCTGATAGTGATTTTTGAGTTGTCGCTTGTCATTTTGGTTATGTAATGTCATATAATGATATAATCATATATGTACTTTTGAGTTATATGACTACAAGTTTATGACATAATATTTCATAGCATATGTAGGTGTACTCTTCTCATGTTGATTATTGAAAATTAAGACTTGTCTTTAATTTTCAGCTTTAGTCTTTCATTGTCATGTTGAAGTTTTGAACATGAATATATATATATATATATAAGTTTTGAACATTATATATATATATATATAGCATTTTATATATATAGCATTTTGGGCCTTGGCTTATGTGATGAATAAGTGGATAAATCATTAATGGTTTCATTCTTTAAACTTTAAATTTTAAGTCTTAGTTTATTGAATTATTCATGTTATATTTGTAAATTAATAAATTATATATATTTTTTATTAGTCGTTCCCATGCCCGGCCCAAAAATTCCGTTCCTACGTCCCGACGTCCTACCGTCCCGGAGTCTTAGGTAACCATGCATATAATATTAATCATGCTTTTTTTTAACATTTCCAAAGGAATCCATGGTAACAAATGAATGAATACTTTTTTTGCTTGATTAAATTTATGTCTACATTTTGAGAAAGATTAAATTTTTCAAATGAGATTGGTTAAAACAAAAACATCGAGTTTTATGAGGTAAAGTTTATACCTTTGGTCACAGGAAAAAATAACAAGAAGAAGATTCAGAGCTCAGAAGAAAATATCTGAAACAAAAATCAAAGATCGGGAGCAGGAATGAAGCTATTACATGAAGATGAGATATCAATGTGTTCAGAGACCCGAAAGTCCGGTCAGTATAATGCAAGGATTAAAATGGAAGGCATAGGCTTCATAAAAAGGGGCGGTGGAAGAATGTAGAAAAAAATCTATGTCAAAGATATGCAGTTAATGAAACTGCAACTCATTAAAGAACACAGTCAAATTGAATATGACAACAAGACACTTGTCCACCTATTCTTTCGGTTTTTTTGAATTTAATTTCTCTGTAAAGGAATAAGACGTCAATTTAGTCACTTCAATTATGAGCACCAATGACATAGCCAAGAAAATGTTTTTATCAAATTTTTAAACTTTGAAAAATTATTGACATAAATTTTGAATTCATGGAAACAAAAAAAATAAACCTATATCATTGGATGGCAAGTCCAGAGTAATTAGTGTGGTTGAAGCGAATAGGAACTAATAATAATAATAATAATTAGCAATTGCAAATGAGTTGCAAATTATGCCGGAGATAGTAGCAATATTTAGTTTATTTGAGTTGTATTTCGCGTTGATATTGCCTGGCTGTCTATATGTTGTTCAAAGCTCTTATTTTTCTATTGTCCATATTTTTGTAAGACACAATTATGATAGTCGCCAAACTAAATCACGTTTCATCATTTGGTCAAACACCGGATATTTATCTATTAAAACTTTCGAATCTCAAAAACTTTGAACAAGATATATGACCAATATTATTTTCCAAAAAGTAAACTATAGAATTTACTTTATGAAGAAAATCAAAATCAGAAAACTTTTGAATCTCAAAAACTTTGAAAAAGATATATGACCAATATTATTTTCCAAATAGTAAACTATAGAATTTACTTTATGAAGAATAAAATCAAAATCAAATATCTAAGATAGTAAATATTTAGGACTGTAGAAAAATATCTAAAATCCGGCAACCTTTAAAATATCTAAAATCCGGCAAGACAATAAATATTGGAGCCGCCGAAATTTGACACTTTCCAGCAAAAGCATCTTCAAAATAGACACCTACCGGTGAATAATAAAAAGTCAAAAGAAACTCAATCCACCAATGTGAATTGAAGTACAACTTTTTTAAGCTACTTTTATGTGATAGAGACACTGAATTGAATATATACCATTCATATTTGCCGTATATACATTCAAATAGGTATAACGAGTTGCATAACGATTATCACATTATCACATGTAGAAAAATTGACAGCATGAAAAATAATCTACACGGCAATCCTGAGAGCATGACTGTAATTTTTTTTTTTTCCTTATATGATTATTTCTATTTTTGTTTTTGTATGGTTGCATGACAAATGAAAATTATAGAAATTTCAGAATAACAGATTATAAATCCGTTCCAACTTTCTTTAACTATTGTTGAAATTTTGTTACAAAATTTAATACCGATCCTCATTAATTGTAATACTATAGGACCGCTTCTGGGTGCCCTCTGCTATCGGATTGACTTCCGAATAAATTTGGTGGTTGACTCAAGTCTTCTTATACTCTGACAAAAATGTCTTGCAACAAGTTTCGTTTGATGATCTGATTATTGAATACAATTTGAAGAAGGAAAACATGGGATGCAGTCATTCCTCTCAAAAGCCTAACCAGAAAAGCATTCATGAATTCACTGTGAAGGTGACAAAATAAAATAAAAAATAACATTTAAATCTTAAAGATAGTGTACAATGCTGTTTTTGTGATCCTGAGAAAATGTTTAAATCTTAAAGATAGTGGACAATGGTTTTTGTGGTGAGCCTGCTAAATCCGAATACATTTTTCACAGGATATCAAAGGAAACGATGTGGACCTTAGGGACTACAAGGGCAAGGTTTTGCTCATTGTCAATGTTGCTTCTCAATGGTGCTTCGCCTTTTCTGTAATACCCATATGAGAATAACTAATTTTTTTAATTAAATACCATAAAATTTCTCGTTTGGCAGATTTTCAACTGTATTGTTCAAGTGATTTGATTACCTAAGCTAATGAACAGTGCGGCAGTAGATAGTATAGCTGGATGTAAGATCAGTGAAAGATTGCTCTGTATTTGAATAGTGGAATTCATTGAAGATAGATAAATTATTGGTCTTTGAATTTTATTCTCATTGATGCATATGATGGTAACAAGTTGCGGTGAAATACAGAACAGTTGATGGATTTTCAGCTGACATCTCAATGGCCCATATGATAATTATTTAGTTTTCTATCCAACTTCAGTAGAGATCTCATTTGCTTTGAAATTGAAATGACATGTTATTAAAATTATTGCTCTGTTTGTACAGTGGCTTTACCAATTCAAATTATGGTGCCCTAACTAAGCTTTACAACAAATACAAGGATAAAGGTAAGTTGCCAAACAGCCTCTTTCCTAAACCTAATAGTTTATACAGTTTGTGGCAAGGTAGCCACTTTCGCATGGAGAGTATTAAATGGAAAAAAACGGAAAATCTCTTCACATCCACTGTATTTGGTAACTATGGTTCGTGGATAAGCATCCTAGATTATGGGTTCTGAACTATTATATAGGATTGTGTGGATAAGCAAATGCTCCAAGAAGTTTGCTTTTGCACACAACATTGGCCCTGAAGACCCCTGTTTGGTCTTTTAGGTAAGGACCCATATCCAGAACTTACCAGAAGTTTGAAGTTATGAGCTCTATAGGTGGATTTTACTCGGACCAGTGAAGCTGGGATTGGGGAAGCTTGTATAAATCAAAATTTTGTTTAATCCCCGAGTAGGTATCTGTGGGTCAGACCAGACAATATAGCATGACAAGATCAAATAAAAATAGATAGATTTTGGATTGACTGTGTGCAGTTTTTCAATGGCGTTTTGGATCATCTCCTATGATCCATCATCAGGAAAAAAGTTATCACATATTTGATCTCTAATAAGTAATAACAACTTCTTGATCATTTGATATTGATTCAGATTTCGAGATATTGGCTTTCCCTTGCAACCAGTTTCTATCACAGGAGCCTGGGACAAACGAGCAGATTAAGGACTTTGCATGCACTACATACAAAGCTGAGTTTCCAATTTTTGGCAAGGTATTTATAGCAGCAAGTTCAATTTTTGAAGAAATGCGGCTTATTTTATTCTAGAAAATAAATTATTTATATCAGCTGAGCCATACCATTTCAAGAAAAATCTCTCCCTGCATAGAAAAAGAAAAAAACTACTCTGGCTTGCACCTCATGGGAAAATAATTCACATCTTCCGAAACCAGTCAGTTGTGACCTGCACAATCAAAGCGAACTCATCTAAAAAGTCATGACATCCCCATATTGACCAGGGAGGTATCTTCATGAAAAGTAGCTTTGCATTTTTTCCTCCATAGGAAACTGATCACTACCAACTGAATTGTATGCCATAGACTTTTGTGGTTGTCCCTGACCAACTGAGAATCAGAAAGTTAAAAATTTGTGAGAACCTAGTAGAGCAACGCTACATGGATGCATTGTTTATGTTTTTCCCCTTTGTAAGGATAAATGTTCTATAAATGTTTTATTATGAATTTGATAACCACAAAACATGGTAGATCAGGTGGTTTTGTCCTTGCTTTATAGACAATAGTTTTAACTTGGTCAATTGCACCATTCACAAGCCCTGCCCCTACCCACAATTTGGCATTAAGCATAACCATTTGGCCTTTACAAAGAAGAAATTTGGCCTGCAATTGATATTCGTCCAAGTTGGGCAAGGTATTTCATCTTGTATGTTCTGCATTGAAATGGGCAATAGGAACATTCAATGACTTCAACATTTCTTGCCTACATATTTTCTATATCTTGCAAGCTTTTCACTACACGCCATGGCCAGCCATTATAACACCATTGAATCTTTACAACCAAGAGTAGAAAATTCATTTAGTTATGTGTCATAACAATATATTGTTTTTCTTGTTGAAGAATGCCAAGAACATCAAATAAGATGTTGATCCCTAACTTGGTGTTGTTATTGTCTAGTTTTTTTGAGATTATATTGCTTAGGCCATTCTTCACGCTTGCCCAGACAACAACCGATCTCAGCCGCAAGAGTTTTCCTTATGGATTTGTATTTTGCATGCCTCCTCAGCACTCCAAGTTCTTAACACATTAAATTTGAAGCATTGTCATGTGTATAATCTTACACTGTTATTTTGAAATTTTTGGCATTGTGTGGCTTTGCAGTATGAAGGAAGCGGTTAAAGAAGATGAGAGAGGACCAAGTGTATAGGTATACTCATAAAAATTAAGGAATTTATCGAAAGAAAAAACGTACTAGCTTCTAATTCATTAAATGTTATTTTCTTCTAATTATATATTAAATATTATTTATAATATATATATATATATATATATATATATATATATAGGGTATATATATATCAAAAGGGTAGTAGATTCTAGCAATGGGATGTTGCGCTTAACCAATATCATCGTTCTAATGTAAGAAGGTTTCATAGCGAGATCTTGCAAAGAAACAAAATTGAATATGATTATTATAATATTATGAATGGCAAACATGGGGATGGGCGGCTATAGATTTTTATATCTTGTGAGTTTTTCACAACCGCCACACTGTCTCTCGAATTTTCCCTTTGCTAGCATTGTTATTGTCAAGGTTTGAACACGCAAATTGTGACTGACATTGCTCTTATTATTTTCTTGTTTCTCAGTCAAACTCACACCTTTGTTCACCTTCCTCCTAGTTGAGCATTTTTGTTGTGAACTTAAAGCGCCATTGATGGATGGTTTGTCGTGCAAGACAAAAGAATAAGAGGAATTTGAAGAAAGATTTGAGTTCTTCGATTTAACATTGTTTTTCTTTCTCACGGTTATGTCGCAGCCAGTAACGAAGGATTCCTTACTTGGGAAAACGACAAATGGAAAATTCATGCACCGCATCTACAAGTGAAGGACTTAGGAAAAAGTTATTGACCTTGAGATCAATAGTCCATTTCCTATACACTATTATTCTTCCTTGAACAATAGATGGCAAAAATGGATTCATTACTACCATGGCTATACATGATACGAGTTGTCATTTAGATATGGGCCCGAAATCGTATGGAGTTGTTTCGATATGGACTTGAAAATGTATGGAGTTGTCATTCGGTGCAAGAACTCAAATCGTATGATAGGATTTTTCGACTTAATCTTGTCTTCATAGAGATTCAATAATAGGAATGTTTAGTCGATTTGTTTGGCTATGCAAGAACACAACAAGACTTGAGACTCATCTTCAACCTCACATAGTTTACCCGAACCCAAAGAAGAAAGAAACAAAAACTTACTAGGGCATTCAACATCAAATGGTGACAAATTTTTTGGCTAAGGGATTGAGAACTTGGGCTTTTGATTGTATTTCCAAAGAATCCTCTCACAATTGGCATGAGGCGGATTACACACTTTGCTTACAACGCCGAGCCCCATTGAAATCTCTTCTAAAAATCTTCAACTAATGCATACCTTTCTACTCGTATGGGAAGAATACAACAATATCATGGGTGCTCGCCAAGTGGTAGAAGACATGTATATCATCTTGTGGCATCAATATCGTTTCCCCAAAATGCAATCAACAGTGTCCAACTTATATTCTTGTACAAATCGCCCGCACTCTTGTTCCATATTGCCAACCTTCTCACACCTTTTATTTGAGGTGGGGATAGATGGATAAACAATGAACATTTTTCAATGCTTCAATTCAATCATACAACACCAATGCCATCCGCCACCCCTCTAAATCTAAAACTTCCCATAAACTTCCCATATTATCTAGAGAGGGTCCGTAGAAATGAGGTGTTATCCATTTTGCTTTCTACACAATACCCATATGGGCCTCCCTAAGTAGTGTTTCCCCCTTACACCAAATGCCTCCGCCGAATGAATTCCCTAACTGCGAGTATGGGCGCATCCTTTCACCCCCTGTACAACACCAAAAATTTCTTTTTAAGCACGTCCCCCTGACAAAAGTATCCTCTCGTGCCTTATTTAAGATACATCTCTAGCTTCTATAAATTCCTCCCTCTTTCGTGCATTAAAAACCTTTTGTAAAGGCTTCCACTTCCCACTTATTTTACAAATAAACTATTGCTAATAAATGTAAGATATACTATTTGAGAACAAATTTACAATGGTTCTTTTGTACTTCACTATTAGCAATAACTCAATACTGTGAAAATGGAAGGAAATTTGGGCAACACTATTATACTGAAAATGGATTATAATATGTAGATCCTGAAAATGGTGATTTCAGGTTGTTGCTTTCAACCTTATTATTAATACGAATAAGAATTTATATACTTGGGAACTTCCAATATTAATCGAAGGCAATATGCTAGAAACCCTCAAGAATTTGGAAATGGTTGAAAGCAAAAGAAGTATTATTTTCTTGCACACATATGGATACAGTCCCAAGCACACTTCACAATTAATGTGGATGTTGATGGAAGTTGATAGAACCACTGTCGAAATTGATAGAACCACATCACAATGAAGTTGATAGAACCACATCACACCCCAGCAATTAATTTGCAACCCCTCATCGGCTAGAGGACGCCTATCGGTGTAAATATGGAGAGATGATGAAACTGTCTCCCTTGATCACTATTCCTCTTTTCCGTTCCCAGCTAGTTCTAAGAGCAGTTCTGCTCAGTCATGATTATTTTGTTTTTTTAAAGATAGCTATGCTATGCTTTTAATGTTAACACATGATTATTAGGTGGTTAATTAAGGACTAGGATTAAGAAATCATATTTCTTCATTATAATCCTGTTCATTTACATAGATTCTTACAGACTTGAATTGTTATCTGATTGTCCCACATAAGATAACCTGCATACAAATACAATGTAGAAACTGCAAAGTGTTAGTAAAATTTTAAAAAGAAAACCCACAAGTCTAGTGAGGGGAAAGACCGTCACAAAATGATGTCTAAGGGAGGGTGTCCCTTAACCTTTATCCTATAAATGCATCACTATTTTGGGACTCAAACTGAATCATCCCGTGGAGGGGGTTGTCATTCTATTTTTATGTTTTAAGTGGTTTTATGCAACTTTTTTATTATAAACCTCCAAATAATAAAATATTCTCCCAAATGTGTGTAGAGCTGCTTAGGAAGAGTAGTATCAGCCCCGGCTAACTGTGGGGATCTGAGAAATTGCAGGAACTGCAGAGTGATTACAGGGTTTTTTTTTTGCCAAATGTTAGCGGCACATTAGTAAAGTTATTTTTTTAATTCTATTTTGAAAAAATCTAATAACCATTTTGTTACAATCCCTAAAATTTAAAAGGGGTCCAGAAATTTTACAAATCATGGAAGTTGATAGAACCACTTTCCTGCAAAAGGCTCCTAAAATTTAGTTGTAGGTATTTGTGGTTTGCCCCCTCCATGGACCACTACCTTACTAGCTGTCACATGTAGGGGTAACTGCACCTATTATTTAATGGCAGGTGGTTTCATTCTTATATTGCTAAACTGCAAATAATAGAAACTAATTCAAAATTTCTGGAGCAGCAATTACAGGGGAAGAAAAACCTCCTAAAATTTAGTTGCAGTACTTGCATAGTTATTTATGGTTTGCCACCTCTGTAATAAACACCCAATAATGTAGCAATGGCTTAATACAAAGGTTAGCCCCAACGGATTCAACATCACAGCTCACTACAAGATCTTCGGTATCTCCATGTCAAAATGAAAACACCAGAGCTTATAATCATCACGTTCAATATTAGGTGCATCTCTAAAGGGTTCTATCATCAGTGCTCGATTTCACGTCAGAATTTATTCCGAAGGATTCCGTTATTATTAGTATAGCTCAATTTGTTATTAGTGTAGCCCCAAAGGGCCTATCATGACAGCTAAATTTGAAATCAGAGCTTAGCTCAAAGGGTTCCATCACTATAGAAGGTACAGCATCATTTACAATAACCAGACATTTTCCCGTTAAAAGCATTTAATATAAGTATAGTTGATCTGTGAAGTTGTGGCGACTATGTTTGTCACAAATTCACAAGATATGCTATGTTTCTGATTCAGTGAATTTTCTACCGAAATTCAACATACAGAGCTAATTTTAGGTATGAGATCTACAATTAATAGCTGTGCCATACATCTTTTATGTGGAATTAGAATGTTTGAATGTGCCCACGTACATATGTTGAACAATTATAACCACTACTTAAAAGCTTGAATTACCCAAAGTGTTGTATTCCAACAGACTATTCATTCAAAAAAAAAAAAAAAAAAAATTAACATGAACAACATGAAAAGAAATGAGTTTAAATGCGCTCTCACACACAAAAAAATCAACGCATAATACTTTTAAAAAACCCCACGGTGAGAAAACTCTAGCATGGATTGGGCTTGGTATGGAGCTCAACATAATTTCAAAGTGGGCATGGCTCTAGTGGAAAAGGATACTGTTATCCATATTTTACTCCCCTCGGCAAAATATTAGATGCGATCAACCACCCACACAAAAAGAATCAGAAGAAATCACATTCGAATCCTACAAACAAAGTTCGACTAAGTATGGAGGGAGACTCTACAATGGAAGTGGTGGCCTGTGAAAGATCAAACGACCCCGTGCAAGAAGAAATTCAAGAAACGGCTCTGTCGAGCAAATCCATGCCTCAAATCCAACAAACAAATTATAGGCGAGGCTCGGAAATGGAATAGCAGGGTCGGGGAAGGAGGTTGAGCGGTGTCAAAGGAACCAAAGACTCAAAGGAAAAGAAACGGCAAAGATTCAAAGTCTTCGGGCTCTAAAATAGTTCAGACAAGACTCCAAAATTGACTAAGAATGGAGGAGACATCTTGGGAAGCGCCAAGTGTCAAACAACGCACCTCCAAAAGTTAAAATCAAAGGGTAGACCCAAACAAGCGCTAGGCTTCCACGCGTCCCAGCCCCAAAACGTTGCACGGCCAGAAAGTCTTCGACTAGGCGGAAGGTGTCCAAGTGTCGGCTCAGCGCAATTCCAAAATGGGAGCCCAAGGCGGAGGCTCAAACTTGTGCCAACCCTCCACGTAGCCAATGGTCAACAAAGGTCAAAAGGATTTAACAGACGGGCCCAAAGCGGCTAAGTAATGAATATAGGCGGAAGGCACCAAGTGTCCAAACAACGCACATTCAAAAGCAAGACCTGTGCGAGAGAATCAAACAAACGTGGGCTGCGCGTGTGTATTTAAAGTGATTTAAAAAGGGGGAAGTGGTTTACTCATATTCATTTTTATTATATCATTTACTTGATCATGCTTAACAGCAACAGAGTCGCTGTTTGAATAGTCAAAGCGAGAGGCGGACCATGAAAGCTATGGATCCAA
Organism: Taxus wallichiana var. yunnanensis; assembly: GCA_018340775.1. Taxonomy (NCBI): domain Eukaryota; kingdom Viridiplantae; phylum Streptophyta; class Pinopsida; order Cupressales; family Taxaceae; genus Taxus; species Taxus wallichiana. The sequence goes on from CM031243.1 coordinate 739,602,162, forward strand.
CATGTAAAGGTGTCAAGTGTCAACATGACGCCATTTCAATGGCGCATTCCATATTTTACTTAAAGAAAATCTCAAACGAGCGCCAACTCACTTTGTAACATTCCCATTTTAAGACACTAGAACAAGGAAAATATATTTGAATTTTTTTTTGCATAACATTCTCTGCTCTAAATTATGTAATTTAGAACACACATTTCAAGTTTTTAATAATTGTTCTCTGTTCTAAATGACATAATTTAGAACACACAATACTTTTAGATCAATGTTCTCTGTTCTCATATTCATAATATGGAACACACATTCCATGCCATTCAATCATATAACAGATAACCATATGCAACTATAATGACTCGAAGAACTACCGATCTCCCATTTCATGGCTCGGAGTTTCATCGATCTCTCATTTCATGACTCGGCTTCTTACCGATCCTTCATGTTAATTCAATGTATTGTATACTAAGTATACTTAGTTCTCTTTACCCTTTCGGTTATTGAAGTGTTCCATTTAAGAGGCCTATCTGAATATCTGTTACCGATATTCATCTGAAATCCTGCTTCTTAAACTAGGTGATTTAGGACAACGCAACCAACAACTTGTGATACTTTGGCCAAAGATTTTCACATGCTTAGCATGATCATATTCCTAGATGGCATACTCATCAATGGAATACGTCCTTCAAGCCGTAAGGGGTAACATCTGCATTATTTACCCACTTCATCTGTTATCTAGAATGGTCTTTTCTAACTCCTATCAGTCCTCTTGTCCAAGGTTGAACCTTAATCCAAGTTAGCAATATGAAAGGGTGTAGAGAGTCACTCGTGATGACTAAGGGTACATGACATACATCGTCAACCCTTGTCGATTGCGTGTGTCTAGTTACCTTTAGTCTTCGCGAGTCACTCCATACACAAGGACATGTTCCTAACTTGGTCCAAAGTAAAACTGAGGCCAAGTCCAAACTTATGTAAACCTAGATGAATCGATTCGGAAGGGTGTTGCAACATGTCAGCTACAACATTATGTCATCATGAAGGCCCAACCTTCATGATGACACCTTATGATTGGCGGGTTCCAACATCCTGCGGAATCTTCCCATCTAGGGATACATATCCAACTAAGAGTTAGATCACTTCTTATTTTTATAATTTAAGAATAAGTTCAGTAACCTTGTTGGTCTCTTTAACCCTTTTGTTCATTAAATGTTCTTTTCTTTGATGACACATCCTCCATGTATCAAAGATTATAATTGATGTATAGTCATGAAGGACTTAGATCATGAAGTTTAATACATAATCACTCTCTCTTTTGGGTTTCGAATATCCTTTGGGCAAGACACCCCAAAGAGTATTAATGAAATCTGATTACTGAAATTAATTGTCCTTTCCTTAATATTCATTAGTTAGAGTCCAATTCCAAATATTACTTACACAAGAGTTCATATGTATTTTACTCTTTGATTAATGTCAATTACTAGTCCATATTGACTTAAGGAATAACCCTCTATACAACTCCAACTTAGAAGTTGTATTTAAGAGAAGAATAGAGTACCAATTCCCTCTTTCCCATTATTTCATTTAATTTTAACAGCCATTATTTATACAAGTATGAAATCATAGAGTAGGAGTAATAAGTTTACAATCCCCTTTACAATAAATTCAACGAATGATACAATCAATAAAAATAACACTCAATCCTTTTTCTCATTCCTCAAGGTAAAATATACATATTTTACAAGTCCAAACATTTGGACTTTACTCATGCCAATCAACATTGATAAACTCAAACAAGGATACAACTTTTCCTTTTTCAATTACATTAAAAAAGATTAATAATAATGCTTCATACAAGATCCAACTTTTAGTTAAACAGGAGAAGCATCATAAAAGAACAGGTCTTCTTTAACACTTACGGAATCCATCTGCAAAATTTACTAGAACGAGTCAGTTCATCGAACTGAGCATGTTAAGCACTAAACATTAAAATGATGTGCTCTCGACTAACTGTCTTATTAAAAGAAAACTGCTTTTAGGAACATTCCACAATTGAAATGGACATCACGTAAGAGTTAAATACCACTAAAGGATGAACAATTTAAACATATTTTCATAATAAGTAAGCATCATAATCAATAGTACTATTAATTAGCAATCTCCTTAAAAGGAATTACAACAAAGAGCAAATGATATACATTTCAATTACTTAATCGCTTTTTTTTAAAATGAATATAGCTCATTTCAAATTTAGACAAATAATCTAAATAATATTAGCTCTAACTATTCTCTGATTAGAAGCATATGGAAGAAGTAATAAATCATTGTTCAAACACAATCAAATCAGTCTCATTCCATCTTTGTAAATGGAATCCTTATAGAAAAATGACTATAATCTTAAACCAAGACTCCTTCCCTTTTTTTTGTTTTACTACTCACTTGATTTCAACCGAGTTCAAATGCAGAAGGGAAAAGCAATCAGACACCATGACAACAACCTATATCACTTTTCAGACTTCAACAAAAGCATGGTATTCATCCAAATTAGAGAGAAAACAAAATGTAAAACGCAATTACATACACCCAAAGGCTAGTCACATGTTGCTTCCATATCTCCTTAACATAAATTTAGAAAGGATAAGAAAAGAAAAGAAGTATTTCTTCCTGTTGTCTATTCTATAATCTCTTTCATTTAACATGACCGAACTAGTCGATCTCATGCAAGGAGGGATATTAACGAGAAGTAAATAGTCAGAGAGAGAAAAAAATAGAAGTAGACAATCAAGATGAGAGAGGGAGAGATTCTCATTACTTCCTCCCAATTCTTAGCCAAAATACAAAAATTGTAACATGCAAATTAGTTAACAAGGGGTATTTCTTTCAACGCGAAACAAAGACAACCTCAGTAGCTTATTAGCTACCATTACAAAAGTAATCAATGAATTCTTTTTACAACTAAATCAAAAGTATCAACAATAACTGAACTTCCAATTGCAACCATCGATATTAGTTGTGTTCACTGAAAACAACATGTTTATCCCAAATATAAAACGAGTAAGAGTATACAACCAAGCAACATGATCCCGATTCCACCGGGATAATAAAAAAAAGAAATCGTTTTTAATCACGAAGGCAAGGGATTTACCCTCATTTGGTTCCAATGAAAACAACGAAGGAATTTAAACCCATAGAACATATACTCATCCTCGAGTTCAAAAAAAAAGAAAAACTTTATATTCCAACACCATCCTTCAAATAAGCAAACTGATCTAAATTCCAGTTTCAACAAGAAGTTATTTCCTCAACAATCAATCATGGGTACCGAAAACGAATAGGAGAAACATCATATCATTTCAGAACAAGCAAATGTGAAGATGATACAATGAACCTAATGTCCCAAAGAGAACCCACATCACAATTAAACTATATTACGGGCAAGGAAGAACAATTCACAGAAGTTTTGTCCTAGCATTCCCACGAAATCCATAACTTTTGAAGCATATAAAACTCAGAAAACAATATACATATCACTGTTGCATTTATCAAGTTCAAACCCACAAGAAAACCACAGAACCGAACACCCATTTCATTAAAACCTTAACAAAGCAGTGGAGAAATTCACACCCACTTATAGTTTCAACTGAGAATAACGATTTTCTATGCATGCATCCTAAAAATACCATATAACATCTTTTCCAAATAACAAATTCAAGCATAAATCACAGCCCCCAAATTAAAACACATTAAAACATTTGCATAAAACCATGAAATTCTAAGAGCAAATTCTTTTAATAAAGACGTTTAATAAAGAGCATAACTGTTTAACAAGAAGAGCCTAACATGCCTGTTTAATTTCTTGTTGGCTTGTAGAAAATCACAGCCGAGCTTCTCAGAATTTCTCCTTTGCAACAACTTCTATATCCAGACCTCTAAACTTCCTCCTCATTTCCACTCACTCAGAACCAACTCAAGGCGGTCAAGATCTCTATGGATCAAAAACAAACTCGCAGGTTCGAAAGAACACCATATGCAGAGCAAAAACCAAAAACCAAATGAACAACAATAACCTCTCGAAATCCACTTCTCTTTTCTAGGCGGTCTTTTCACCAAAACCAATGCCATTGAATGCATTGAATGCATTTTCCCTCTCTTTCCTCACGCCACCGCCAATTCGAACTTGGCGAGTTCTATTTTAAAAATTTGCATGTAATTTGAATCTAGCAACATTGTTAGTTAGGTACCTCTAACTTCCCATGCTCCCGCCAAACTTGGCGATTAAAAAAATGCAAGGACTGTAATTTATTCCACAATTAAAGTCTAGAAACCATCCCCATCATCCTCCCATTTGCCACGTAACCCATAGGTCCCTTTTAGGATTAGTAATAGTTTAGGTTGCATTATTAATAGTTAGGTTTCCTTCTAGCTCGTAGGTCTTTAGAATTCACCTTAGGTTAGATTACAAACCTTTATATTAAAATCCATGTAGGATAGAACATTACTACATAGGTTAAAACATAACCCTTAGTAATTCAATAATAGGTCTGAGTAGGTCTTACCACCTTAGGTTTAAAACCAATATAGTACAGGACATTCCATCCAAGGCTAAATATATGCCTTAATATCCTTGTAACAAACCTTTTACCATCTTACGCTTTCTAACGTTATAAGTTATATGTATCCAGGGGATCAAATCTTACCGTTGGCAAGCATAATGCCAAGTAAGTATACCTGAAACCAGGTTCTTTAAAATTTACAACAAACCCCAGCTCGGTTCCAAACTTCATTTCATTTGGAAAGTCAATCAACAAGATGGCAATAAAGAAGGCTGAAGCATACCTTGGATCAATGGAATTGATTCAAGGTGTGTGTTGTCAACATAAATATGTATATACTAAGTATGAAAACAATTTTGCAGGTTCACAACTTGCGGATCACAAGATATGATGACATCAGTCCCAAGTAAACAGAGTTACAAAGTAAGCAAGAATTTAGAACAGTAATACTTACTCATTGCAAACATGATTTTCAAGATTAAAGAATACACCTTCACATGACAATTCTCGTTTCAACATTTACAAAGTCAAAAATAGAAGTTATCATAATAACCGCCATGATCAAGATGTTACACTCGCCATGTGTCCTAGAGCCCGAAAAGGTGAGGGCGGCCGTTGAAAAGTCCAAAGGCCCGCGGAGGTCTCCACGTGTCGTATCCACACTACTCCAAAGGTAAAGTCTAGGGAGTTTCTAAACATGCGCAAAGCCTCCACGTGTCTTGGGTCGGATACAGTGCCTCCGCCCGCGGAAAAGACTCAAGAAGAATACAAAGGAAATAGGAAACTATGACGCCACCACGTGTCACATGGGTGCTATTCTAAGAGCGAAGGAAGGAGTCAAATCTCAAACGATGAAGAGCTGCCACGTGGACCCGATACACATACTCATTTAAATATTACGTGCCCGCGACCCAAAAATTCAAATGACCATATCTTTTGACTAAGAACTCAGATTTGGGCGGGAGAAGATTTTTTGGAAACGTCTCGACGCCCTCTATGCCTTGGAAACATAAAATATCATTTTTTACAGGCGTTGGTGGGTGAAAATGGGAAACGTCTTCCAGGACATTAATACAGAGCCCAATTTCTCCAACTACCAGATCTGATTCGATTCGATCCGTTGTTCTTCTTCAATACACCGGACAGACAGATAGAGGGAGCCAAAATCGACAGATTTGGGGTGGATTTGAAGGGGCATTGATTGACAAAGTGGTTGAGTCTTCAAGGCATGATTCAATGCATATCCCGTGGTAGTTGAAACAGATTCGACTTTTCCCTCTTCTCTCTCTTATTCTTTCTATATATTGTAACACTTCTCATTTGAGAAGGAGAGATTATTCTGGGCATAGGGAAACTCTGTCAAATTTGTTTCCCGACTCCATTTTGAGTTGAAAACCTTCTCCTATGCCTGGCAAGCATTTTTGTGCCTCTAAGTAGAAACGTAATGGTTTGTGCACCCATATAGAGCAATAAAATGTGTTTTTGTGGTGTTTCTTCAACCCTTTGCATTGTTTTGTTGTCTCTCTGTGCCTCTCCCTTTCAAATCTATTTTTTGTGCATGTATTTCACATTTGTAGGTGCAAGGCGTTGTGTTTCATGGAGTTTTGATCATGGATTAGGATCTGGGTTTGTGTCACTTTTGTCTGACCTTCCCATCTTCCTTTCTCCCCTGTTTCATCCTCCCTCAACAGAGCATCTCACCCCTTTCCTTCTCTGGTGTATCACCGCTTTAGTGTAGGATTTTCTTTCACCCTCTCTTTCTCTCTAGTTCCTTGGAATGGTTAGATTAGGATAGTTTAGTTTTTCCCGCATTATAGTAGCTCGTGGTGTAGTTTAGGAACAAGAACCAACTTCTCTTGAGGATCATCTCTGTGGGTTTGCAAGTCCCACAACTTGAGAGATGATCCAATGTTATGAAATCACACCGAATGCCCCATTTTAACCACTTCACATCTTTGGCCATTCGGGGTGCTGTGATTTTGCACTAACATATACAAGGGCAACTCCTCTATGAGATTAACCCTCGCCACTTCCACCATGGACTATGATTGACACTCGAGTGGGGGACACCTATTTTGTTTCGCAACTTCCAATCTCTTTCTCCAATATGCCGGAGCAAATGCGCTTTTAAAACACCTTGGTGATGGTTGGGCTTTAGTTTTTTTCCTTTTTAAATCTTTTGTTAGACTGTATTTTGTCCTCTCTTCTACTAGACTGTGTTTTTGGTTTTTTATTCCTTTTTTATTTTTTTTTTTTTAATATAATATGGGGTCTTTTTATTATCTTGGACTGTTATATATATTATTTTTATTTATGGTTTTATTTCTATATTTTATGCCCTATACTCCCCAAGTGAGAAAATGTTGGTCCCAGAAAATCCACTTGATCATACATTCCTCCTTGAATTGATTATTCATCCATCTTACACAATAAAAAATCGATGGCTATTCCTACCTGCTGCTCCTCCAAAACCAGATTGTATATGGTTCCATTTTTAGGAAAACGTATTACTCCATCCACCTCGGTCAATGCTATTTTCACTGTGTAATATCTTAGTCTTCCTCTACAGTTCAGGACAGTACGCGATGGCTATGAAAATCGGGAATGGTAAAGGAACAGCACAGAGAAGATCGAAAGAATTTTACCTCACAAAAAGGTACACACGACTAAGGAATTTTCACAGCTTTCATGCCTTAGCAATCAACAAACCCTTAGTTGCAGGCACCTCTTCTGGCCCAACAGATAAAAAGGATAAGCAGCCCATTGTGCTGGATGATGATGATATGGAGGACCTAGCCTGGATCTGCGTTCACGGATGCAAGAATAACTCAAACATACGGATATACCAGGCAAGAGATTTTCTCAATATGAACCATAATTGTAATCCATTAGGGAGTGGGGTTTGTAGTGCCTTCTCGTCAAAATGCCTCTCCCGTCCCCCAAATGTGGAAAAACAAATTGGAAGAATGCGACACCTCCAACTGATCCCTCTCAGAACTCAAGAGCCTTCATTCCCTGAGAATGTAATTGTTCTGACGGCTTGTTTGGCTCAAAGTCCTCCACTCGTTTTACTCTGTAATCATCTAAAGGTCATTTCAACCTGATTGCTGAGGCCAGGCACTACAATAGTCATCTCAATGCGGAGTTCGAGGATATTGGAAAACCTGTAAAGGGAACATCGCCTATTGCAAATGCAAATGTCTGCATAATAAGATTCAAATTTTATAGCAAGAATGAAAGAGGGTGAGATAGAGAAGGCTAAGAATGCATAACTTCGGCATGTCATGATTTTCAAGGGCGGCTTCTCCTACAAAGGATACTGAACCCATAAGGATTGATGATGAGGAACATGCTTTCAACCTTGTGTGACAAGAACAATGAAGAACCTCTATATCCAGCAACAAAGTTCCCACAGGTCAGGTTATGGGACAATACAGGTATTTCCATCCCTCCGCCTTCTTTGACTACTCTTCAAGGTAGCAATTTTCGTACGGAGAGTATTAAGATGGCCTTCAAATATGAAAAAATGACTCAGATAAAAAAATACGATAAATACGGAGAAAAATACAGTCTCACTAATCTTCGAGAGACTGCTGAAAACCTTCTAAAAACATTGAAAAATGAAAATCATTTTAGCTGCTAACTATAAAATCTTGGAGGTGTTCATAATTTCAATAGTTATAGTATAAAATAATAATAAATAACATAAATTTTTAAATCCTACATTTTAATATTTTACTATTGAAAATACGAAATTTTATACGATTGAATGGGAAATAGGAAAAATACCAAAAATCTTTAAAATTTTACCGTATTGGTAACTATGCTACTCCTAAAGCTGGTCTTCCATTTCTCCATCCTAGATTTCCACAACACACCCAAGTTTTTTCTGCATCTGGAACTGTACAATGTAGTCTAGGAAAGATACTCCAACGTGCAGAATCTAACCTGATTTCAACCCTTGAATATCCCTAATTTGCAAGCTGGTGTCCCAATGCGTGCTATGCAAGGGAGGTTCCAGCATTTCCTCCCAAAGCCACTTGGACTGTTATTACCTCATTGCAAAACCTCCCCTTCCTCCAGGCTCCAACAGCCATCACGTCCAGATCCAAAGGAAATGGTTGAGAGAGATGTTTAGTCAAATTTTTATCTTGCCTCCTGAAAGCATTCAGCAGGTTGGCACAAAAAGTGAAGAAACGTGAGTTAATATTGCTTTCTGTTTTGTTTTTTTCAGCTCTAATTTTTAATTGCATTCAGCAATAGAAAGAGCATCTTCAATCTTTGCAGGAGTGGCCCAGATAAAAAAAAGACGTGTTAATCATGTCTCAAACAGAAAATGGAATGTGTCAGTTATCTGTCACAACTGCCAAAACCTTCTTTTCCAGATTGAAGCGATAGAGAAAATCCTAACGACTGAATGAACCAAAGAAGGCTGGCTGATGTCATTCAAAAACCAGCCTACAGGCTGGTGCCAATTGCCATGTGATTTAGCGCCCGGAAAACTCTGTTTAGGCCACCATCAAGGAAGGAGAATGGAAATCTTGTTGTTCCTCATTGATCTCTCGAGTGAATGAAAGTGCTGCTCTGAAAGACCAAGCTTCTGAAAATGCAAACCCTGCACCCCAGTTTCCCTAACCCCTAGGCAAGGGTTATTCCTTAGGTGTGATACGTGTTATATAAGTCTTTCCCTTCTATATCAAGTGTTTACTCATAAGGGAAAATTGCATAATTTCAGAGTCTCAGAATGAGGGACGGGGGACTGGGGCTCAAAGGCCTAGGTTTGGGGACAACAGGGGGCAGTGGCGGGACGGGTGTGCAAATATATATAGTACTTAAAAACTTATAATTTTTTTTATAAGATTAACAAATGAAACTTTGAAATACTAAAGACATTGCATTGAACAATGAAAATGCAAAATATCAATATATCAATATATTAATTGATATCATAATTTATATTCAAAATGATGTTTACATTCAAAAATACAATTGGCCAATGGACAAATGCCTCTAATCTTGAGGGCTTTCACTTGATGAATGTGTTGAAACTTGAATGGTTGATTGATAAAGACTTGGCACTTGCTCTTCCTCTTGTTGTTTCTCTCCTCTTGTTAATGCTCTCAACCTCTCACTCTTGCAGCCTTGCTTGCTCTCACTCTTGCACTTGCTCTCACTCTTGCACTTGCAGCCTTGCTCAATGTTTTCAAGCTTTGATAGTGATTTGGAGTGAGGGTGTGAGGTTCATTTATAGTTTTTTTAGTGCTTAAAGTGTGGGTGGGGCCCATAAACTATTAGGATTAGGGTTGGGGGCACAAACATCCAAAAAAAGATTGTTTTTAATTTTAAAAAAATTGACGTTTTTGGTGTAGGGGACAGTCGCAGGTTTCCATACTATGGAGGGACTTGGGCGAGTTCCTTCAAAGTTTTGGGGACGTCCCAAAGTGCCCCAAATGTCTCCTCTCGTAGAGAAACGCCCAAGAGACATTCCCTGTCTCATGGTGGTGGTGGTCATATGGCAGGGGTACATTTCTCAAGCATTCCCAAGTCTCCGAGACATCCTTGTCCCTAGAGATTGTCAGATTTTAGGGGGAAGCACCCCATGGAACATTGTAAAACTGCAAATATGTATGAAGCTTGTGATGTAATAGATCATCCTTCGTGTAAGCGGTATATGTATTATCTTCCTTACTAAGAAGTTTGTTTGGATTAAATTTGTGTTTTTCTTTCAGTGTTCTTAGTCATAGGTTTGTTATTTGGGTTTTTTGGAGCTGCTAGCTTCTTCATTGCAATATCTACATCATAGCAGGTTCACCTTACATATGGTTGCTGTCCACACCACTGCTAGGTACTTTGGAAAAATATTTCCATTTATTAGTGCAATTTAGTCATTTATCAAAAACATCATAAAAATAGGTTATGTGGGGTCATTTCTCACCACTATAAGAATAGGATGTAGCTATATGGCTTGCTAGCTAAGTGGCCATTACTAGTTCTAGTACCAGTATGGGTATGGGGTTCAGGTACGCTGATGTTGGCCTATCTGTAGAAGCATGGTATGGAAATCAATCAACAACCTCTTTACGGTGCAGGGTTTAGCTCGAAAATCACCTTTAGGTGCATTTGACATTATCAAATTATCTTTCAATGTGAGGCCAGGATTTCAAGCACGTAATAGAAAGAATCTTTAGATAAATCTATGTACAGGGTTCGGGTACACTGATGCTGGCCTATCTGTAGAAGCATGGTATGGAAATCAATCAACGGCTTCTTTACAGAGCATTGTTCAGCTCAAAAATCATCTTTAGATGCATGTTTCATTATCAAAATATCTTTCAATGTGAGGCCAGGATTTCAAGCACGTAATAGAAAGAATCTTTAGAGAAATCTATATATCAGGGTTTCAAAATGTTTTAGGAAGTGGTAAAGCAATAGATTGTAGTAACTAAGTTACAAGTCTGAGCTTGCACCAAAAAGGGTTTCAATCATGCATCTGTATGGAGCCTGTAAGGCTATATGGTGGAGAATCGGAGATTGTTGATCCTCAATTGCTATGTAATATTTTTTTGCTAATTATTGAATACCTTAAAAGCAAATTATCGAATTGTATCCATACATGAACCTGAATTCCCCAAAATTCTTTTCATATATATGAAGTGCATACTCTGCATAAAAACCTACAAGAATTTTTAGTAGTTTTATGAAATAAATATGTGGAATACATGAAGGCAAACTAATTGTAGACCCCATCACATTTCATTTTTTTTTCAAGAAATTAGCTTCTCATTTTGATAATCGTGGCCTTAGCTATGAAGAAGTAAAAGTATTGACAAGGGATTATCTCAAAGTAATCTTGTAGGAGTTAGAATTTTCAAAGCAAACAAAGGATATTTGGTACAATGGATAAATAACACATTCATGTAGAGATGTGATTGTAGGGTATGGCTGCAAGAACACCATGTTCAATCAGGGTACATGAGTAAATGGATAAGGGTACGTGTGAAATCATGTCACCACACGATATGGCTATGGGGATGGGGTCCTTGTCCCAATACTTGATTTTCATGGGGAATATGATAAATAATCCCCTTTAGAAGGCTAGTTCATAAACTATCGTTTCGCAGATAGGCTTTCTACAGTGGCAGCTGGGGCTGGTGGAGGGGGTCTGTAATTTCCATGCATAAAGAATTAATATTGGCATTAATTTGATGTCTATTTGACTGTCACAGCGTAATCTTTTAGAAACTATCATTATGCTGATAGGCATTCTACAATGGCATCCGAGGGTGGTGGAGAGGGGATTGTAATTTTTGTACATAAACATAGACATTAAATTTGACGTCCATTTGACTGTCACAGGGTAATTTCAACTTTAAATTTGATGTCCACTTGACCATCACTTTGAAGATCTTTTTATTTATTTTTGCTTTGAGATTTCAATCAAAATATCACTTGGCCATAAGATGGAGTTTGGAGCCTACTTTATTTTTCTCAAAAAGATTTTTTTCGAGTCCAACACATTAGTGCAGCTAGATTGATGCCATTTGTCACCAGTCAGTGGGAAATGTTTAGAGAAGGTAATGGACTCATGGAGTTATTAATCAATGTCGTATATGTAAAATCCAAAAGATTAGAGCTTTGAGATTGATATCTATAGATGTTTTTAAGATAGATGTATTTAAGATATCTATACTAGTCTTTGTAGAGAGAAACAATCACAGTGAAAGCAATAAGAAATAAACATATCTAAAAATACATACACACAGATATTACATGGAAAACCCGGTAATGTACTAGAAAAACCACAGGCAAAGGTCTCTCAATATTTTATTACTCAGGAATAAATCCGTTGTTACATCAATGGCAGTCACCACGCACTAGCTCTAATGATTACAATCTTGTACAATCATACAACTTTACAATCCATGGGTTCCTTTTATAGAAAGAACTCGTAGTACAAATTGTGTAGTACAAACCGCGTGTAGTACAAACTGTTTGTGTACAAATTGTGATCGCATTACAAAACCGTGCCAGTTATCTTGAGATTATTATACGGACTTTCTAAAATGCTTGAAGGGACTTAGCAACTCGAGTCAACCTGCCAGCTTGGTCGCTACCTACTCACTCAATGCTGACTTCACATACCAACAATCTCCCACTTGAAGTCAGATTTCTTCCTGCGAATTACTCCCCTGAAAAACCAATGCCACATGTTGCTAATCAATTAATAAGCAAGCCAAGAGAAGTTCTGCACCAAATGAACTTCTCTCTTCCAATGGGTTTGTCAACATATCTGTTGGGTTTATATCTGTGTGTATCTTGGCTAAAGAGATTTGTCCTTCTTCCACCACATCACGTACAAAGTGATATTGCACATCTATATGCTTCGTTCTGGCATGGTATGTTGGGTTTCGTGCTAAGTGCAAAGCACTTGGCTGTCACAATGCAACACCATTTTATCTGCTTGACCTGCAACTCACCCAAAAGCCTATGAAGCCAAATACCCTCCTTACAAGCCTGTGTAGCTGCCATATATTCAGCTTCAGTAGTGGACAAAGCTACCACTGACTGAAGCTTAGAGACCCAACTAACTGCACTTCCTGCTAAGGAGAAAACAAAACCTGTAGTAGACTTTCTCCTATCTCTGTCACCACCAAAATCTGCATCCACAAAACCATTTACCTGAAGACTACTCCCACTGAAGCAAATAGCAGCATCAAAAGTGCCTCTCAAATATCTAAGAATCCACTTCATAGCCCGTCCAATGATCATATCCAGATTCGCCATGTAACGACTGACTACTCCCACTGCTTGTGCAATGTTGGTCTGGTGCACACCATGGTGAACATAAGACTTCCTACTGCTGATGAGTACGGTACACATGGGACATCTGAGTCTTTTTCTGCTTCGGTGTTAGGGCATTCTCTCAAAGACAATTTAATATGAACAGGAAATGGGGTACTAACTGGTTGTGCATTCTGCATATTGAAAGCTGCAGAACCTTTTCCACATAAGTCTTTTGTGACAGCCAAAGCTTCCTATTCTTTCTGTCTCTATGTATCCTCATCCCAAGAATCTGATTTGCACCTCCTAAGTCCTTCACTTCAAACTCCCTAGCAAGTTGAGCTTTCAATCTGATGATTTTGTGCATGTTGGGACCTGCTACCAACATATCATCAACATACAAAAGCAAAATAATGAAACTGCCATCTTCATACCTTTGAAAGTAGGCACAATGATCAGCCTCACATCTACTAAAACCCAAGCTCATCATGAAGGAATCAAATCGTTTGTACCAACACCTGGCGCCTGTTTCAAACCATACAATGATTTGTTCAACCTGCAAACAAGATTCTCTTTGTCTCTTTCCTCAAAACCTTTTCCGGTTGTTGCATATAAATTTCCTCAAAAAGATCACGTGCAAGAAGGTTGTTTTAACATCTAACTGTTCTAACTCTAAATCAAGACTAGCAACAAGAGCCAAAACAACTCTAATTGTACTAAGTCGTACAACAGGTGAATTTTTTTCATCAAAATCAATACCAGATTTCTGTGCATACCCCTTGGCCACCAACCGAGCTTTATACCGCTCCACGTTATCATTTATGTCCTTTTTCAGTTTGAAGACCCACTTGTTCCCAATAGCTTTTGCCCCTTAGGCAATGGCACAAGCTCCCCATGTCTTATTTTTATGTAGAGCTTCCATCTCTTCCTCCATGGCAGCTCTCCATTTGCTTGCATCTTCAACTTTGCAAGCCTCTTGATATGAGCTAGGCTCACCAACATCAGTAACTAATGCATAAGCTGAATTACAACTAGGAGAGTACCTTTCCGGTGGTCTGGTCACTCTAGTGGATCTCCTCACAAAGTGTGATGTGTCACCCTGTGGCTCATCTGGTTGTTGTTCATCCTCATCATATACCTGATCTTGATTGTTATCTTGCTGATTTTCATGAACAGGTGGCTGATTTTCATCTGCACCTCCATATCAGCATCATATGTTTCCACCTCTACTGGAACAGATTCTGAACTTTGTTGTTCTTACTTCTTTGCACTGATATTTCATTAAATTTGACATCTCGGCTAATCACTAGCTTGCGGGCAGCAGCATCCCACAACCTGTACCCCTTTGTACCATCTGCATAGCCAAGAAAAATACATTTTACAGACATTACGTCCAACTTATTCCTCTTTTCTTTAGGAATGTGAACATAAGCATCAAAACCAAAAACACGAAGAAAGGAATAATCAACAGGTTTCCTGTCCACACTTCTTCAGGAATTTTAAGATCTAGAGCTGTAGTAGGTGACCTATTGATAAAAAAACAGGCTGTATTAACAGCCTCACCCCAAAATTTCTGCTCCAAACCAGCAGTGCTCAGCATACATCTAGCTCGCTCCATGATTGTATGGTTCATCCTTTCAGCAACACCATTTTGTTGTGGTGTTCTAGGAACCGTCAATTGTCTTGCTATGCCATGCTCACTACAAAATCCATTAAACTCCTTTGAACAAAATTCCCCTCCGTTGTCAGTTCTAAGACATTTTATTGTTTTACTCTTTTGGTTTTCTACTAGAGCTTTAAACTTCTTGAAACAAGAAAAAACTTCTGATTTCTTCTTTAAAAGATAAATCCACACCTTACGGGAACAATCATCTATAAATGAAACAAAATATGACGAACCCCAATAGATGCAACAGGTGCTTGCCAAGTATCTGAATGAATTAACTCAAGGAGTTCTTTACTTCTGGTAGTGCTTTTGAAAAATGCAGCCTATGTTGTTTACCATACAGACAATGCTCACAAAAATTCAGATCTAAAGATTTTGCACTGGGAGAAGGTTTCTATCTAGTAGTACCTTGAGACCACACGCTCATATGGCCTAGCTGTTGATGCCAAGTTGTCATTGACCCCAATTCCGCATCCGACGCCACTGCAACCTCTCCAATACAAGTTTCTCTGACCAATCTGTAGAGATTGCCCACCTTTTCTCCCTTTAGCACTACCAACACTCCCTTTGTTACCTTGAGACAACCCTTCTCTCCACTGAACCAGTAACCATGTTTATCAAATACTCCAAGCGACAAAGGTTTTCTTCAAGCCTGGTACATGTCTTACATGTTGAACAATCCTCATTGCCCCATCAAACATTCTGATTCTGACCTCTCCTTCTCCAATAGCCTTGCATGGATTATCATTTCCCATATATACCACACCTCCATCACATGACCGATAAGAAGAAAACCAGTCCTGTGAGGAGTCATGTGAAAAGAGGCTCTGAATCAATAAGCCAAATATCATGTAAATGACCTCTCATATTAGCAGACAATACCTCTCCATCTTCCAACGGTGCTTCAACTTTTTGTATTTGCCTCGGATGGCTGGGCTGGAAGTCTCCTTGTTTGCCTTCAATCGAGCAATCCTTTTTGACATGTCCCGTTTTTCCACAGTTCCAACACTTTAACTTTTTTCGCCCCTTGGATTTTGACCTAGTTCGTCCACGCTCAAGCTTTCCCTTTTTCCGCAGATTTGCCCCTTGCTATTAGGGCTTCATTGGAAGAAGTCCCTTGAGATGTCTTCCGCCTTGATTCTTCTGAAATTGTTGTGGCCACCACATCTTCAAAAACTAATTTCCCCTGCGGTGTTGAGTTACTAAGCGCCATGACTAGCTGATCCCAAGATTCAAGGCAGAGAGCATAGTAGAATGGCTGCCTTGTCTTCTTCATCGATTTTCACCTCCACTGAAGCCAACTTGCTAATCAGTGTGTTGAAATCATTGAGATGATCCGCGACTGATGAACTGTCCTGCATCCTCAGATTATATAGCTGTCGTTGTAAGAGAATCTTGTTTGCCAAAGACTTGGTCTCATACAACTTTTCGAGCTTATTCCACAAGCCTTGTGTTGTTGTCTCCTCTTTGAAACATTAAACAAAACTGAATCTGCTAGTGATAACTGAATTGTGGCCTTGGCTAGGGCATCCTTCTTCATCCCAATCCGCTTGATTCATGGCTGCAGGTTTGACGCTGCCCCTTTGAGAGCTAGGGCACATCCATCCTTCACCAACAAGGCTTGAACCTTTAGCTTCCACAAAGCGAAATTAGAACCATCAAATTTCTGGACCTCGTATCTGGTAATTGTGCCTCCTGTCATTCTTCACTTCTCACAAGAACAAACCCCTTCTGCACTAACCTTGCTCTGATACCAACTGTTAGAAAAATAAGCAGTGTAGAGAGAAACAATCACAATGAAAGCAATAAGAAATAAACAGATCTAAAACACATACACAGATATTACGTGGAAAACCTGGTAATGTACCAAGAAAAACCACGGGCAAAGGTCTCTCAGTATTTTATTACTCAGGAATAAATCCATTGTTACATCAATGGCAGTCACCATGCACTAGCTCTAATGATTACAATCTGTACAATTGTACAACTTTACAATCCATGGGTTCCTTTTACACTCGATAATTTGATACTTGCATGTAACTCTACACACAGAGAATTTAAAGATCCACACACCTGCACAACTCTAGACTATTTTGCATAATAAATTCAAGGGTTTAGGAAAAGACAACGGTAGAGGGAATGGATTCCACACTAAAGCACATACAATATCCTATAACAAACACAATGAACAATCTGAAAACAACGATATGAGAGGGCAAAATGAAGCTTTATTTTATTCAGAGGTGCAAGTACAAAGGCTGAAGATGCATATGCAAATCAGTGTCCAAGTATATATTTTACAATAAAAAATTAGCCAATATAGGCTGCTCCATGCCAAGAATAGACTGTTGTTCTGAGTTCTTTTATTTATTTAATTCCTCCTCCTAACCCTCATGGCGCATGGGACAGCAGTTCTATTTAATTTGTTTAAGTTAAAACCATGCACCTTATCCCCTGTTGGCGCCAAATTTAGGAACAGCTGCTATTTTTATCGATTTCCTTCTCTTTGGCACATGGGCAAGACTTTAACATCAGTTCCTCTTTTATTTATTTTATTATGTCTATCTTTTCTATTTTTGGCGCTAACTCCAAATGGAACAGGACAGCAGTTCAGTCTTTCTTTTATATTCATCTTCTTTCATCATGCAAGGTGCCAAACTCTAAAAATAGAACAGCATGCTTCTATTTCTATTTTAATTACTTCCATGCATCTTTCCTTGCGCCAATTTTAGAACAGCAGTTCTATTTTTACCCCTTTGGCGCCACATATAGGACAACAATTGATTTATTTATAAAAAGTCCTACTTCTATTTTTAGCACCAACCTCTAAAAATAGAACAACAACGTGCTATTTTAATTTCTTCCATGCATCTTCACCACTTTGGCGCCACATATAGGACTGCTTCTCCTTTTATTTATTTATTTATTCACCATGCATGCAACCTTATCTCTCCATGGTGCCAACATCTAGAAGTTCTTTGTTTTGTTTATTTCATTCATTCCTCCATGCACCTCCATGCATGCAACCTATTTTCCTTTGACTTAAAATATGGTAACATGACTACATTCTAGTGAGAGCATGAAAGTCGGATTCATGGATGCTCAAATGCACCCCTATAAGAGAATATGCGAGAAGACTCATGTAAGAGCATGCTTAGAGTGTGACAAAGAAAGGAAAATTAATAAATACTGCATTCAAAGAAGAATAAAGAAGAATGGGAGAAGTGAACACTAAATCTCACAGAGAATGTAGTGCAACTGTCTCAGCAAATTTTGTTAATTTTGCACATCTTACATAGTTTCTTAAGCAATGCAGACATTTTTATTGGTTTAGAGTTAGTCTTCCAAGAAAAAAAAATGCTTTCTAATTCCCAGAAAGGTTCTGTCAGTTAAATTTATAAAATAAAATGCATTCAGTCTTGCCTGTAATGTTTCTCCATCTTTTCCTGTAACGGATTTTCCTTTTTAGAATTGTGACAATTGTAGTATGCTTTGAGAATGTTGTTGGCTTGGACCTTCACTGGTGATAGATGAAGATCCATCTAGAATTAATTCGTACCTAATCTATTTTACATGTACCATGTTAAAGATGCAACTAAATACTATGATATTGTGAGCATATAAAGTAGATAATATTTGAATACATCAATTTTGTAATAAAATGCCTTTTATCTCACCACTTTGAGCCACTTATGTGGTTTATGTTTCTATGTTCTCATGTCCATACTGTGAAATATTCCTCTCCTCTTATATCATCATTAATACCTTTTTAGTTTTTTGCCGCTTCCTTTTGCCCAAGTATTGTCAAACAGCTTGTAAAATCCTTGATTTTTCCCAATATCATGCATTCCAAACATTCTGTGGTCATGGGTATCTTGCTTATTGGTAAAAATGCAGTTATGAAAATGAAACTAAATTTAAAGATTGGAGTATTTACATTTGCACTGTTTATTATTGTAAAGTTCTGAATTGGTATTTCGGCAATTGCATTTACAACTGTGACTTTCAAAGTGACCTTAAAGAGATTTTAATGCTGGTAGAAAATATAATATTTTCTCAGAAAAGGAAACCTATCTAAACCTGAAATTTCTTGAAGATGAATCCCATCAAGAAGACTTCAATATACCCATTGTCAAGACTGCAAAATGCTGAAATCCTTTCGAGATTTCATTTATACATAATTGCTGCGAAAATGCGAACTAGAAATACATGATATGAATGTCAGAATCTTTCAAATCGCATAATTTTAATATTTTTCTTTCAGATAATAGTGTTACAATTCATTCTAAAATTTCTGATATGGTTTTTCTTTTTTTATATTTAGGTTGATGTGAATGGTCCAAACACAGTCCCTGTCTATACTTTCCTGAAGTCAAGTAAAAGTGGATTTATGGGACCTCGCATTAAGTGGAACTTTACCAAGTTTCTGGTTGACAAGGATGGTCATGTTATCGATCGATATTCACCCATGACCAACCCATTGGCAATTGAGGTATGGCTGGTGCAACACGTCAGGAAAGGTGTCTGGGCAACTATTATTTTAAAAGAAAGTCTATATTTGAATATAACTGAGTAGTTTGATCCTTGTGTTAACTTTATTTTTACTATAATATCTTTATTTGATTCATCTTGATTTCAGAACTGAAACATTTATGACTTCCTCAAGTGGGGTCTCATATGCCCAATCGGTGTCTACCTTTCCCTGACCTAGAAAACAATGATCTTATAGTTTTTTATGTGCAGGAGGGCATTAAGAAAGCATTGTGAGAGCAGTAACTTGGACGACCTCATGTTGTTTTCGTTAGGTGCGGAATCCAATTAAACTGGACTAATTTGAGTTGGAGACTTCATCTTTGAATGCTAAACTTTCCTGTGTTGCATATTTCGGCTCTATGCTTCATATTTTCTGCAAGTGAACGATTTAGTGTCAATGAAGTGTGCTCGAATCTTCTTTATTCACATATTTGTAAGTAACCCAGTTCGTTGGGGATCATCCGTATCTTGGCTCATATTGGGACCTTATTGCATGTACATATTTCTCTCTAGGCTTAATATTTCTGCAAGTGAACAATTTAGTGTCATTGGAGTGAGCTCGAATCTACTTTATTCACATATTTAATTTACTGGGGATCATCCTTATCTTGGCTCGCATTGGGACCTTATTGTATGTATGCATATTTCGCTCTAGGCTTCATATTTTCTGCAAGTGAACGATTTATTGTCATTGGAGTGAGCTTGAATCTTCTTTATTGACATATTTCTAAGTAACCCGGTTTATTGGGGATCATCCTTATCAAATGGGGACCTTATTGCATGTAATTCGGGTTTGGCATTAAAAATATAATACATTATGGATTGCAGAAGTTTGAAATCTCAAATGTAAATTATTTTCTGTATTTATATTTCATATTAGATGAGAAGTTTGTTTGAAGAAAAAGAATAACTGCTTCATACTTTGTGGCACATCTATATAATTTGTTTCTATTTAAAATACCTCTTAACAACTGTATTGGCATATATGCATTACAGTATTGTTTATGTGCTGTTTATGTCATGGTGGTGTCCATTGCCATTACAACATTATTGAATGTCCATTTTAGAAGTGCACATAAATCTCAATCCCCATAACCCTAATTTTGATGTGTTTTCTTGGTTTGCCATCAAACGGAACAAATCAAGTCTAACCCCTTAAATCTATTGGAATAGGTTACTCCTCACCTCAACTATATTTGTTCCTGAATTTGATCTGACCCACACAATAGGACGGTCTTGTCAAAAGCAGAGGGATGTCTCTTCAAGTTAATCACAAGCCAAAAGGACAACAGTTATGTAGAACTATGTGGAACAGTCCTTTCTAGGACTCTTTTCTCATTACTATTTAAAACATATGATTTTAGGGAAGATAAGAAATGCATTGAAACCTTTTAGGATGCCTTCATTGGCAAAAAAATCGCCGTCTTTGCTTCATGGTACTTTCCATATGTACGGTAGTTTTTGGATTGAGAGGAATGATGCACATTGCCTTGATGATGGGCTGACTAGCTAGGTTGACAGTGTACTAACATGCATGCAAATGTATCTACAGAGTATGGGTAGGGAAGAAATGGGTCTATGGTTGACTCATTGGATTGTTAATAGACAGCTTGTGGCTGGTGAAAAATGTTTTGGATCACTTTAAGCCCTGTGTCTTCTACTCTAGTATTTAGTTCATTCTCTATGGATTGATGATAATCTTATTTTTATTGTGAAATCCTTCTTTATTATGATCAAACAATATAATTACATCAAAAACAGTGCATGGAAAAAGGAATCAAATTCTGCATGTTGGACATAGAACCAGAGAGAACAGAATGAATTAGAGTTTCAATTTCACAGAGTCTTAGAGGGCTTACCAAATTATAAACACATTGTTTGTTACGCACAAAAACCCAGAGAGACTAAGCACAAGGGATACTGTGCAAGCAGAAGGGAAGGGTCCTTATCAATATGATTTGTTCCAACCAAAACCACCTCGTCAGCTATGCTCCACCCAAAACTAGTAATTTCTTTATCATGATTTTGATCATGATCTTGTTGAGATCTAGTTTGGCCTCGAGAAATGGCCAAATGCAGGGTAGGAAATTGTTTATCACGCAAAACTCATTCAGTATGGGATATGGAGAGAGGGTAGGACTTTGAGGGGAGTGAGTCCATTTAGACAAGCTCCCAGAACAGTCACGAGGAGAACAGGACTTGCACTTATAATGGCCTATTGACTGCTAGAGCGCCCTTCGTGAGGATTGTTGCATAAACTTGCCCGAAAACGACAAAACATTAGAAATGGGTTAAAAACTGGCGTTTGATTAATTTTCAAGTACAATTGATTTGATAAGATCGATGCCAAAATCAATCAAATAAAGTATAAACTGTGTAAATTATAAGTAATTTGTAAGAGTATTAGAAATAATTAAAAACATGTTTTAAACATGTTAAAAGGCAAAATGTTATCCAAGACAACTAGAAAAGTAATTAGTAAACATTTCTCTTTATTTATTAATTACATTAACAAGTGTTCTAGAAAAGGGGGAGGAAGGGGTTTGATGGTAGTATTATGTGAGTTGACAATTAATTTATGATTTAAATTTGACATGTATTTGAGAAGCGAGTTGAAATACTATAATATCTTGGACATACGCTAGAGATTGGAGACTAGATTGTTTTTCCAAACATATTATTTTGAGTCAATCGTGTGACTAATATGAGGCCATCTATCATGATTCAACGGGAAATTCACAAAAAAAATGAAGTTATTAATCAATGTTGTATGTGACAAATCTAAGATAAGCGCCTTTTGAAACTGATATATCTCTTTCAAATAGATGTATTCAAGATATATGTACTAGTATAGCTCAAAGTAAAGAAGGAAACATAAAAATGTAGCATACCGCAAACATTACAAGTTATAGCTACACAAAATCTAAAAAGTATGGGAACACCTACACCCAAATAAGTGGATTACACTCGTGAATCTAAAATAGTTATGGATGTGGACTTTTCCAAATAATAAAAAATGTGATAAACTCAAGATTTTATTGATATAAAAATAGATTTAGTGATTACATATAGAGGGTAAACCTCATATTTATAATAAAAATAAGTAACTTCTAATACTCTAAACGATAGTGGTATCCCATCCATAGTTTCACAAAAAGAATGGTTTCCACTTGTTACCACTAACTATAACATTCGAAGATGTAGCTTGTAGATCAAGCACTAGCTAGAATCTAACATTTTTGATAGATTGAACTTAGATACTGTTATCACCGAATCACAGCACCCCTATGTTTATACAAGTGCATATACTTGAACTCACGGTGTGATTGGATAACATGGGTACTATCTCCAAGTTGTGGGACTTGCTACTTGAGATAGACCTCCAGAGAAAGTTGGTTCTTGCTCCTAAACTACCTGCCACATTCTACTCTAATGCAAGGGAAAATAACTATTCTAATTTAAATTTCCAAGGGACCAGGGAGAGAGAATGCATAAAATGAAATCCTACACTAAAGCGGTGATACACCAAAAAAGGAGGGTGTGAGAGTAGTCTTCAAATGCATGAGATACTGAAGCAAAGCGCACGCTAGAAGGGGTGATGACAGTTCTCCATAATCTAAAAATGCATTTACAACAATATCTCAAACATACACAATGATAATGGATTCTTGCAAGATCATAATAATAGACACAATATTCTTGTAATCAAGGTTAAAGGGGGCAAGAAGAATGCAAGAAAACACAGCAGGGGAAGATGCATCCACAAACTTATATTTTATTGCTTCCTGATATGCACAGTTCAATCGGTTACAAGAAAAGGGCCTGGATCACCATGCAAGGAGTCCACAACAAGGGCCAGAACACATCAGATTCACAAAGCAATTTTGGCAGAGCTTTGCTACAAAAACTACCTCTCCTTTTACAATGAGCCCAACACTCCAATTTATAGAAAAAATGAGAAGAGAAAGAGAAGGGAAAATGGAAATCCTGAAATCTGTCCTTCAACCACTTGTAAGAGGCATTAAATGGAGTAAAATGATTATATATTACTTTGCAAAAGGCTCCCCATACTATCCCAGGTGCTGCAGCAGAGAAAGAATGATGACCATGCCTCTTAATTGCACTCCCAACCACCAAATAAAACACTGTTATGAACCCGGCCACGTTTTGTGAAAACTCCCACCAATATCTCATCAAATCTGGAATTTCTTGATTGTTGTGCGTCGGGCTCAGAGCCACGATTCCAATGGTACCAATTTTGTGTGATTTCGTTGAGAAATGCAAAAGTTATGGCCTTCTCGAGTGCGGGCGCTATTTTGGGTCCGGGCGTTTTTCATCATTTGACAGAATGAGCATTAACTGACTGGAGCCGAATATGTTTCTTTTATTTAAATATATCTACCCTCATTAAAAATAAGAAATTCAGTTTTTGTGGCGTAGAGGACGTCGTGCTCGTTCCAGAAAGTCCAATTTTGTGAAAATCGAAGCTCGGAGTCAAAAGTTATGGCCATTTGAAATTCACGGGTCAAACGTTGACTTTTCTTCTTTGCCTTTGGCCGTTTCGGCTTTTCGCGTCCCGCGCGTACTTTGTCCCACCCGCCCTAGGGCGCATTCTCCCGCATCGGGTGATTTGGGCGCCTTGTCTCTCTTTGCGGCCTTTTCACTTTTCGCGTCCCTCACGCCCCACGCGTACTTTTGTCCGGTTGTCCTGGACAAAATCTCCGAACCGCCCTGCGATAGATGAAGGGTATCGTGGCAAATCGCCAATTCGCGCCCCATGCGTACTTTTGTCCTTTGTCCCAAACATGCGAAACAAAAAACTTGACGATTTTTCTTGCTTTCGGCCGTTTCACCCAACTTTTCGCGTCCCTCGCGTCCCGACGCCCCAACTGCCCCGGACCGCCCGGGGACAAAATGTCCGACTTAGCCGATTTTCTTTGTATTTCGCCCCAAGTTTGGTACGACGAACCTCGGTATGACCCGCACTGGTACGATCCGCACCCTTCAGACCCGAAATGCTTTAAAATAGTCCTGCAACCTTATTTTTGTATTTTTTCCATTTTTTCTAACTCGTTGGGATTTTTTCTTAGATGGGAGAGTTAGAGAGAAGCCGGGGACCCGAAAAAAACATGATTTTGGGCCTGAATCAATCTACTTGCTCAAGGATGAATAATTTGATGCATGTTATCAAAATTACCTTGAGGGGTGAATTTTGGATAACAATACCTTGTGAAGCAAGCTATTTATTTGAACCCAACATTACATAAAATATAAATTTTGTAATTAAATAGCTCATTTGTATTATAAAACATCATGATAAAAATGGGTTGTGTTTTGACACACAAAAAAGTAATATATATACTAGTTATAACCTTGTAGGTAGTACTATAATTTCACAACATTAAGTTATGCGTGGTTACACATACAAAAAATGGAAGAGATTTTAGAATGCATTGTTTAGTGTGGCAATATTATCAATATGTATAAGTAATACTAATTAACATAAGATAAAGGTCTAATGGGTCATATTAGGATACGACTATAATTAATATAAGATAAAGGTCATCACTACTACTTAAATGCAATTTGTGTCATGTTTTGGTTGAATTTGCACCGCAAATTGACTTTTTGGTATAAATTAACATCATTTTTTTGTGGCACAAACCCAACACAAATGTCGGTTACATTTTTAATAGCATCAATTTTATGTCAAGTTTATGTCTCAAGTATGTCGATAGTCCTTAGAAATATATAGAATTTTGATATTATAAAAGTGTTTGAGGCTATAAATTACATAGATCTATTTCTTCACAACTAATTAAACAATGCATGTCTTGCCTTCAAATAATCATGTGAACTAGTTAGTCATAAAAGGATTTCGTGTTGCATCTCAAAGCTTTCACTTGTTTTGCGCACTTCCGTTGTTGTCATAACACTTCTTTTGCAATAACAATCATATGATAAAATGATGTGTAGTGATCTATATAAAAGCAATGACATAAACTTACTAAATATTATAAAATATATTAAATAGAACTTACAAATTTGTGTGTGACCTCGAATTCACTCATTTCCCAAATAACGAGTCATCTTGATCCCCTCGCATATTATCGCTGGGCCTTCTCCTTGCTAGTTTATTTCTCTGCATTAATTGTAATATTTTTAAAATATATAATCAATAAAAATAACAAATTGACACATCTCATTAAATTTGGTTTACTAACTTGTAGTCTTATCATTGTCTAGCTTTAGTCATTCATTTCATAACTTCGCCTAAGTGTTTATTTACATTGGGAGACCGGCGATCTCTCCTCTCTTCATCAATATATTTCCCTAGATGCAACCTACGAATTATAGATTTGAAAATTAGTAAAAGGCTATAAAAGTTTTTTTAATGTTTTATTTAAGCAAAATGATTGCACTGCGTATGTCCTCTCATTCTATTAAGTCCTTCTTTTGCAACTTTGTCAATTAATTATCTTATAGTGGGCTTTCTTTGACTTGTCCTTGAGTTATCATCCCCCAAAAGGAAATGGACCTATTTACCAAAACCTCCTCATTAGATTTTACAAAAATTTATGAATGCAAATTGATCGGGTACCTTCCCCTGCAATGATTGATACTATTAGACCCCAAAGCGCGAGATTTGACAACAAACTATCTTGTGATTACATAAGATGTCCTAGAAATTTAACAAACAAATGCGTCTCATTACATTGAAGATCCAACAACTAATTGACATTAGCACTCTTTCTATACAAGACTTGGAAATTCCTACCAACATAACAACTTAACCTAATATTAAAGTGAAAGTGTTTATTGATCCATTATCACAAAGCATGCGAGACTCATAAGGGGAATAAAGTACACATGGCTTATCACATAGTAGCTCTATGTTGACCTATGTGGTGACCCCATCCTAATGATGACATTATTGGTTTGACCATAAAGATATCAAAGCTCACACCACTTATTACATTTGTTAGTTTAGATATTCCTCTTGATGATGATGAAACATCTAAATGTTTGTTCGTTCAAGCACATATCGATTAACATCTAATCAAAGCATCATAGTTTACAACTGATCTAGCCAAATCCTTTGTATTATGGCATTTCTTACATCTCGTGTTATATGGCATTACATCATTGGCACAACATAAGCGATTCACGAATTTGATGCAAAACGACAGAGCCCAATTGGTGTAGACATTAAAAATCGCACAAAACCATTATTAGATCTTGCTTTTGTTAGAATTGTATGTACATAAGTTTAAGACCTTGAAACTAGATCTTAGTGGCATAACCTAATCTCCTCCGGATTTTCATTGATAAATTTGATCTCTTCTGGTGATTATTTTGCTTTGATTTTATGATTTCATGTTGTGTCACAAAGGCCTCTGTATCTTTCCTTTTCACATCGTCTTCGTATCTAGTGTTGGTCCAAAACCATACATTAGGGCTAGGGACGTATATACGATCTTGAACCTTCTATCCATTAGTGGACCCTTTAGGATTTCGTTAAAGTTTGATTTATGGGTCTCTTCATTATTATTTTTATGAGCTTTGATATGTTTAGATTCGGCCTTTCCCGCTACTAAGGTTCGAAAAATCAAGAAAATGAACTTATATATATATATATATATATATATATATATATATATATATATATATATATATATATATATATATATATATACAAGGTCTAATATAGGCATTTGTTATCTAGCATTCATTTATCTCTCTATCACATATTGAACTAAAGGAGCAAGAAATATTGTTGCATACTGTATACACAACATAGGAGGGCATAATTTTGATTTCTTTCATCAGCACACAAGGGCTTTGAATGGGATGAAGTAGCTTAGCTCATTGTCGATGTGGAAGTACAAGGAAACACTAGGATAATGGATAGTTGCATGCACAACAACACAAAGCACTAGGAGAGCTTGTTATCCATTTTGCCCTCTAGGTAAAATGGACAACGGGAATATAGGACCAGGCATCAAACAAGACCTCATAGCAAAACCCGGGGTTGCAAGTCAAATTTCGCGTTTAGGGAACATTCGGGAGGTTTCGGGAGTTGGAAATCACTTTGAGGAATTTTTTTCCTCTTATGGGTTTTGAGTAGCCTAATGTGTGCTTACAAAGTGAAAAATGGGCCCCGAAAGGCCCACTTTCAGCCCAAAACAAAAAGTGGACCCCGAAGCACCTCACTTAGTTCCCCATTGCCCACTAGCTCGAGAAATTAAAAAATAAATAAATTGGGCAAAAAAATTTGGGGCTCGGGGGTAAGAAATTGGTTTCGAGCTAAGATAGCTCACCAACCAAATTTCGGCGAGTTGGTTGAAAGTCGCTTGAGCATTGAGTTGATTTGAGCTCACCGAGCTGGTTGAGTGCTTGCGTTGGATGACAGTATGGACCGGCAGCGATCTAATGGTTATACATAAGGGGCGAGGTGAATATAGCTCTATTGAGTTGCTTTCAGGAGTGTCGAGTAGCTACTAGGTGAGTTGTGTCTACGATGCTCGAAGGTATGGTTTAGAGGCTCGGTGACTCGAGCTCTATGAGCTCATTTGAAATAAATTTGCGTTGAAGGGTCAACACGGGTGTCCCGGGTTGGTAGCTCGAACCATTGGTCAAAATTTTGGCTAGGGCAACTAGAGGGAGGCTAGCAAATGTCTCGGCATGAGCGGGGAATCGAATCATGGTGATAGCCGAGGATTTCGAGCTATGCAAGATTAGGAGTGGAAAAAGCATTGAGCCGCATGGAAGTCTAAATCTTCTTTTAGGAGGCCGCAATGTTGGAGGGAAACTAACGCTGAGTCGACTCACCAACATGGACAACAAGCTCAATGAATTGCTCCGCATAGTGCATGAAGGGAGGTCGAACTGAGTTAGAGAAGGCTGCAACATTCACAAGGAAGCTCGAGTGTTCTTCAGGTCAAACACGGTAGACATTTCGGAATGGCGAGCTAAGCTAGATGCGAAGTACGAAGAACAACATAGGCGAGTTGGTCAACAAACCCTTCGAGGTCAAACTTGGCAGAATTTCGAGTTTAGGGGCAATGTAAACAAGTTGGGGTGAAAGCGGTGAGAGAAGTATGAAATTTGAACTCGAATTTTGGGGTTCGGATATTTTAGGGTCCGCATCGGGTGAACAAGTGTTGGGAAAGTTGGGCACAAAAAGTCCGAAACCCCAGAATAAGGGATCTCAAGTCACGTGCAACTCTGGGGGCACGCCGATGTGTCGAGAAAGTTAGGTGGGGGCACGCCTAGTCAACGCCACATGAGGTTGACTCGAAGGTCGAGTTGGTGATGTGTCAAGATGGTGAAGAAAAACATGCAAATCGGGGGTGGTTTCGAGAGGTCTCATGTACACCAAGCTCAACAAATGGGAAGCGATCGAGTCGTTAGCCTTTGCAGATGCCAAGTGGAGGTAGTCTAATGTGAAATGACGTGATCTAAGTGACGTGGCGAGGCCCAAAGCACTCGGAGGAGGACCAACTCAGTCATGCTAAGTATTCCATGTATAACTCGAGGAAAGGGGAGCCCACCGGAGGATAATGCGGAATAATTTTCGAATGAAAGGGTGAGCCAATGGGAGAAGCCACTCACCAATTTAGATCATGGAAGGACCTTGGTAACATCAAAGGAGAGCTCGCAGAGGCATAAACCAACGTGGTGAACATTGGGAGAAGAGCTTGATGGTGAATTAGAATGTGGGGAGGCTTTTGGAACTCGCCGAGGAAGATATGAAATAGCTTCTTTGAGCCATTTGGAGCTTGACGATTTGAGCACTCACCAACATCACATGTAGAGCCCGAATGTCGAAAATCCCTTTTACTCGAAATGCCATATCTCGAGCTAAGAACTTTGGATATTCACAAAATCATAGTCAATGAAGAGCTATTGCATAGGGTTTCATGATGGAGACATAAAAATGGATTTTCGAGAGGTTTTGAAACCTCGAAATTATAGAGCCCCCAAAACCCGAAATGGTGTATCTTGAGCTAGACAACTCAAATTTTCGTAAGATCCCAGTCATTGGAAAGCTATTTCAGAGATCTACATCATGACACCATAAAGTGAATTTTTAGAGGTTATGGACCTCTAAAATTGAGGAATAGTGAATAATAATAGGGTAGGTGGGAGGCCATTAATGAGGTATGAGCATGCTTTCTTCTCCAACAAGACAGTACAAGGGGTATGGGCACCATCAAAGGAGTCCAGAGGATGATGCAAGAAAGGATGGGCCTTTATACACTGGGAATTTGAATTTCCTCCCTCTCTTACACAATTTCTTCTATAAAATGTAAAGGGGTTGCACAATACAAAGAGTTGATTATTTTTCCTCCTCTGCACCCATATTCTCCTTTCCTTCAGCTAGGTTGTTGTGAATTTCTTGGGGCTTAAGGCCTTCACACTAAAAATTGTAATGGCACTCTTTCCTCTCCCTACTGTAATGTATTGTGTAAATTCATATGGAGCAATAAAATTGTGTTTGTGTTAATCTTTCTAGCCTCTCATGGTTTGTTGTTTTCATCTTGCCTCTCATTACTATCAGGTGTTATGTGCAAACTAATGTTTCCATTGTAGGGTTTTTTGTTGTTGTGTTTGTTTAGGAATGGTGTAATGTGTGCAATTTGGTCTATGGTGCATGACCACCCTCTCTAAGTGCATTCTTCTCCATTTTACAGGGTTGGGAATCTATCTAACACTCCTTTTCTTGGTGTATCACCACTTCTAGTGTAGGTTTTATTTCATGCAAGTTTCTCTATCCTTGTCTCCTTAGAATGTTAGAATAGGTTTAGATAGGTATTTGCTTGCATTAGGAGTAGTTGTGGTAGGTAGGATTAGGAAGAGGAACCGACCTTCTCCGGAGAGCTATCCCATTTCGTAAGGTCCCACACTTTAGGATAGCTCCATGTTAGGCAATCACACTGAATGTCCCATCCACAACTCGACCATTCGGGGTGCTATGATTTTTCCACAACAGAGCTACATGAAATCTAAAATGTAGTGCAACGTTTAATGAATCGTATACGGGGTGACCACCGAGGTCTTCTGACTCAAACATTTAAATTGTTTTCATCTAATGTGTGCTAGGCTGTGTTGCAGGTACTTAGGGTTATTTTGCAGTACGGCAGTGTGAAATCAGGGTTTTTAAGGTGGAAAAATAAGAACAAACCAAATCGGATAAAGGTCCCTAGCACCAATGGGAACATACCGTGGCCAACATCTTAAGGATCTCAGTTACTGATGAATCATTTGTCCCCTTGCCTAATTTCTCTGAAGCATGCCTAAGGCAGACTTCAGTTCTCATGGAACCGACAGATCCCATCCAAATTTCCTCGACTCTAATGAGTTCACAGTTGGTTTTAACAATTGGTCCTGAGCCCATTCAAAAGGTCCTGAAGTGCTTCTCACCACTCCTGGGATCATATCTCATCTCACAAAGTGTGGATTAATAGAAGACTTAATTAATCCACAAAGTGTGGATTAGGTACTTGTTGAATAGAAGACTTAATTAATTACTTATTGTAATTAATTAATGATGATAGAAGAGAAGATGAGCATTATTGACGATATGTCGCCAATTTGCGGGAAAGGGGATAATTAGCACAATTTAAGTATTTAAATTGTTCAGGATAAATTATAGGTGTCTACAAATGGTATGGCCCTTGACCACCGTTTACCATGAATTGCATGTCATGGAATGTGTGGGGTCTTATAGACTCCAACCGTAAGTATATCGTCTGCGATGCTTGTCAAAAAATTGCCAATTTAGATGTGTTGTGTTTACGGAAGTGAAAGTTACAAGTTTTCAATTGGCGATGGTTTGTAAATCCATCTATCCTGATAGCCTAACATTCTGTAGTAATCATGATGGGGAAGTGGGGTTTGATATCCCTTTTTTCTCCTAAATGGTGACCCTTTTTATGGACCATGGTGTCGACCCCACCAATCATGCCATCTGGGCCTTATTTAATATTGACAACCACCCTTTTGGCTTCATCAACATTTATGCCTCTAATGATGCGGTGAAAGGGCCAATCTTTGGTGGTGGATAGCTAATGCAATTCTCGATGCTTATTAGGTTATATGCGGTAACTTTAATATGGTGGAGTTTCCCTCTGATAAGTATGGGAACCTACCTATGTGATGGAAGCTAGAGATAAGGAGGCATGGTTTTATATGTGTGATAAATTTTTGTTTTATGACCCTAATGCCTCTCGCACTCCCACCTCTGAAGCATGGTTTACTTGGTCCAATCTTTGAAGTGGATCGGATCGGGTTCTCAAACGACTTGACAAAGACATGCTTTGTCATCTCAATACTTTTGAGTTTGACAACATTTACTCCTTGCCTGTGGAAGTAATGCCATATTTCATCCTTTCACACCACTCCTCCATACGATTTCATATCACTTGGCAAGATAGACGACCTTTTGTCATAAAGGTCAATTTTTTCTCAATACTGCCTTGATGGAACATGAACCCACTCTCAATCACATCAAGTGAGAGCGGAATTTAATCTCCCAGCCACGTCACTTCCAAAACTATCATCCACCTATGCATTCCAGTTGGAACCAGTGGTGGGAGGATGTTATGACTAGGATAACCAAATTCCTTAAAATCTATGGTCGACAGATTGGCCAGAACTCACACCGTTCATACTACTGCTACCTCCTCCGCTCTTAGCCGAGCGGTGGTGGCGCTTGAAGGAAATCCTTTTTCTACAACTCGTAACTCCAGTGTAGCAAAGATTCATCGAGATAATCCAAATTTCATACAACTAAAACACTTGGGAGCTCAAATATGTGCCCATCTTCACTGGCTTAAAGTAGGGGATCGAGTTTCAAAAGAATTTTTTATCCCTCAAAGCCAAGCATTTTTCTTAGCAAATTGGTGCCATTTTTATGGCAGAACTTAGGTCACGAGCCCCAAAGATATGCTTCGAGGCCTTCATTAACCACTACAATCTAGTTTTTCAAGCTCAAGCTCCTCGGATGAGCAACAAGTGGCCCTTGACCAATGCTTAGCCAATGTTCCTTGCAAACTCTTTCCGCTCGAGAAGATTTCCTACGACTACATGCTCACTCTTGATGACCTGCATGAAGCATACATGCAAATGGATAATGATAAGGCTCTCGGGTGTGATGGCTTCCCATGTGAATTCTATAAATCACTTTGGGATATTGTTGGCCCGGACCTCCATTAGGTCTATCTTGAAGGCTTCTAGAACCAGTCGTTTGGCGCTCACATCAATAAAGGGAATATCAAGTTCATCCCTAAACCTAGAGACCCTAAGCTAATTACTAACTGATGACCTATCACCTTGTTTAATGTCTCTTGAAATATTATTTCCAAATCCCTTGTAATTTGGGCCGCACCATATTCTTCCCACCATCATACAACCGGAGCATATTGGCTTCATCTAGGGGCATTACATTCTGGACAATATCATTTCCATTTAGGAAGGCATGGAATGGGCTCGTAAATCCATCCAACCTGCCATGTTCATTAAAATTGACTTTGAGAAATCCTACAATAGGATAGAATGGCCGTTTATTATTTTCATGCTTCACGCTTTGGGCTTTGGCCCTATTTTCATTCAATCTATCAAAATTCTCTTTGCTAATGCCTCATCCCAAATCACCATTAATGGCCATATTCAGCACCTTTTTTCCTCTTCGATCCATACGACAAGGTTTCTCATTAGTTCCTACTCTTTATGTTCTTACGGCGAGAAGGTTTTGGATATCTTCTTGCCAAAGCCAAATCCCAAGGGCTTGTCAGGAATTGTGTTTCCTTCTACAGATAGCTCCCAATTACTCAATGGCCACTTTGTGTATGACTCTTTCCTTACTTTAATCGAGGATGAAAGAAACATTCACAATGTCATGCATTTACTGAACATTTTTTGTTTGGCTTCTAGTTCTTCTATTCAATGGTGAAAAATGCACTACTATAGGAAATTCTTCATCCATGCACCCCCTGGCTAGATTATTATGATTGGAAAATGTTAGGCCATGGTGAGATGTTTAAATTTCTTGGCATTCCCTTTTCCTTTCAAGATTCATTTGTGGAGCTATGGTAGTATGCTATCCAACATGTCACAAAAAGCTAGAATACTAGATCACCAAACCATTGTCCTTAGCGGGTAAATTCTAGATTTTTCAAAAGTCCTTGAAGCCACTCATGTGTATTACTCTTCTTGTTGGGTGTCATCCAAAACATCTATGCGAAGTTGGAAAATATTCTCAAAGATTTTCTCTAGGCCAATGCCTCTTTAGCGAAAGGGTTCCACAGAGTCGCTTGGGAGACTTTTTGTCTTCCTCGTGACTCTGGAGGGATGGGCCTTATTGATATCTTGCATCAAGGGTAGGAACTTTGTGCCAAATGGATAATTTGCAGTATTGAAGGACAAGAATATTGGAAAGTGATTATGTGCCATGACATTGAGGAGGGTTCCCCTTATGGCCTCCCGGCCTAGAAAGGTTTAGGGTTTTCCAATCTCCTCATTTCTCTTGTTCCTATCAAAGTGGTCGGCACCTTCATGCTCAAAATCATTTAGAAATCATGGGAGAAAATCAAACCATGGCTTCAATGGAAAGGCAACAGATTTTCGCAATGGCCTCTCTGTCAACCAACACTCCTTGTGGAGGTCGCTGTCATTTAAGTCTATGATCATGTCTTGTAGAGGTCTCGGGAATTCCTACACTCAATCTCTTCAAGATCAAAATTTGTTTCATTCAAGACCTTTATTGCAATCATTTCCAATCTTGGTGTGATTGGAATGAGCTAAAAAATGATTCAAACTTGCTCCACATGATCGAGCTAGTATCACTAACATCATTTCTTTTGTCCCCCGATCATATAAACCACAAAGTTTTGCATGCATTCCTCTCGTCCTTGGTGGACGGATTGGAATTGGTTCATGGATACCCCATTCTAGAACTATTCAACTAGTAAATGATATCATTATATTTCTCTACACCTTCCCATGGTTGATAAGCTCAACACTTGACTGGGATTCACTCCTCTCCTTCTAGTTGGAGAAGGAGATTTGACACAGTCTGGTATGCCTGTGTGGAACCTAAAATTGCACATTTTTTGTGGTGTATCTTACATCAAGGTCTCCCAATTGGTATATGTTTGGTTCATATTGGTGTCTCGGCTTCCGAATGCCCATTCAGGGGCACTTGGAAACCTTATCGCACTTTTTTGGTTTTTTCACAAATCCCAATAGGCTTGGAATTAGATTCATTCATTCTTTCTCCCATTCAAGTCGAGTGTTTTACCTGGAAACATATTATTTTAGGAGATAATCCCATATTACCCACATGTTTTCCCATATTTGGCATGCTTTTAGAGGGGAAATTATTTTTTGGCTATGGAAAGAAAGGAATTTTTTTTTATTTGCTAATGTTGAAGTTGATCAACATTTCTCTATTTATAATAAGTCGGTGGTTATCTCCAATGTGTTATTGCAGATACAAGTGCAAGCTAACAAGGTGGCCCTTGAGGTGACATCTTTGAGAGATCTCTTTGGAGTGATACAATCTACCCACAAGGCATTGTATAATGACTTGTGCAAGATCGCTGGTTCTCATCAACTAGCCACGTATGATGGTTACGGGTTCTTGTTCTAGATTCTGCTGACCATTTCCTTGAGGATAGTAATCGAGGTATGAGCTAAGGTTATTACGTATCCGTAGTAAAATCCAATAACTTCCCGTGAAGAGAATTTGGAAGTGTTGTCGATAACGATTTTGCGTGGAATGCCAAATCTCACGATAATATTTTCCTTGATGAAGTTGCAAACAACTTCAGAAGTGGCATGTTTGACAGGTATGGCCTCCACCCATTTCGTGAAGTAATCCATTGTTGTTAGGACGTAGCTATGTCTAGCACTCGATTGAGGATTGAGTGTTTCGATGAAATCAATTCCCCATTTCCTGAATGGTTCGTCAATAATGACGAGCCTGAGGGGAAATGCAGCCAGCTTTGGTTTGCCAACGAACTGTTGACAAAGTTCACATTTCGCTACCTGTAGCTACATCCACGAAATAGCGTCGACCAATAGTACCTTTCCGAATGATCTTATGTGTTGTCACCGATGAGGAGAAGTGACCACCATAGGCTGAATCGTGAAATTTTTTTAACAATCTTATCTGCTGTAGCTTATCAACACATCGCAGAAAAATGCCGTCAATTCCACGTTTGTACAATCCATCATCCCATATGACATATCGTGCGGCTCTGAGCTTTACTGCTCACTTTTCCTTTGTGGTTAGATGAGTTGGGCACTCTCCATAGGTGAGAAAGAAAGCGATGTCAGAATACCATTCGTCGTTGGTCGCGACAAATAGAACCATGGGTAAAGAATCCACTTTCTCCAGTTCACTTTGTTCTTCATCAACATGAGCAGCTTGCTCCTCAGGTGCCTCTGGTCTTTATTTTCAGCCATTAGCTGACACAATCCTTACCCCTTACCAACTTGGTTGGTCTGATGTCTAGATCATATTCTTGGACCTTCGTGATCCAATTCCCTTGTAAGCTTCCTAACTCCTGTTGAGTCAGGATAGACTTAACTGTCGTGTCAGGGACCAACACTACTATATGAGAGTTCAGGATATAGTAGCGGAAGTTCTTAACTGCTTTTACTACGGTGAAGGCATGTTTTTCTAGTTGTGACATCTTTAGTTCATGAGGCTTTAGAGGAGATCTCATGAAAGCAATTGGGGATTCAACATCCTCAGAGTTCTTCTACATTAAGATAGCCGATACAAGTATGCGTGGATGCATAACTGTACATGATGAAATCCTTGGAGAAGTTAGGACATACCAGGACAGGTGCATGAGCGACGGAGGATTTTATATCCTCAAATGACATCTTGCCTTCTTCACTCCATCGGAACATTTGTGACCCTTTCATCATATTGGATATATGATGAGTCTTTTCAGAAAAATCGGGAACAAAGTGTTTGAGAAAATTTACCTTTCCGAAGAAAGAGTGAACGCCGGTTTTGCTTGTGGGCAAGGTAAGGCTCTGAATAGCCTTGACTCTTTTTCTATCTTTGTCCCTTCTTTGCTGATGACGTGTCCTAGCAATTTTCCTTTGGTGACCCCGAAAACTGACTTCTTAGGGTTTAGAGAAATTTCGTGTTCTCGACATCTAATCAAGACTTGCTCCAAATGATCACAGTGATCACTTCATTTTTTAGAGAACATAGTTAAGTCATCTAGGTAAACTACGATGACCTTTCCCATCATACCTTTGAATGCGAAGTCCATCGGTCGTTGGAAGGTGGCACCGGCGTTGGTTAAACCCAACGACATCCTGCCTCTTTGTAGGTGAAGGTGCCCCAAGGAGTGGTGAATGTTGTTTTGAATTGGTCTTCAAGCGTGACCTCAATCTGATTGTAACCTGAAAAACCATCAAGCATGGACAACATTTCTGAACCGATTACTGCCTACAAAACTTGATCCATTATGGGTAGTGGATAGTTTTCCTTTAAGGACGCTGGTTCAGGTTGCGAAAGTCTACGCATATGCGTATCTCGCCATTTTTCTTCCGCACAGGCACAATATTTGTAACCCAGGTACTGTGATGAATTGGAAAAATGATTCTTGCATCCAACATCTTTGAATTTCAGCCTGGATGGTATCCAAAATCTTGGGGTTGTAGTGCCTTTGCTTTTGATGGAAAGGTTTGATGTCATCTTTTAGCGGGATGTCATGTTGAATGTCCTTAGGCTTAAATGACTTTAGATCGGCATAAGACCATGCCAATACATCCATATATCTTTTTAGCAATTTGACAAATTTTCACTTTTCCTCGGGTGTACAACACTTCCCGATGTTCACAGACCGAGGATGTTCTGTAGTACCCAAATTGACAGATTTGGTTTCCGGAGAAGAACCAGGGTTATCTGTCACTTTTTCTTAACAAAACGGTCATGCTTATCAAATAATCATTCCAGGGAAACTAAACCTTTTGGAATCTTATTTCCCTTGAGCTGACATATGCCTTGACCTTCTATCGATTCATGCGCTTGGCCGTGAGAGACTCATGACACGCAGAAGTCGATCCATCAAAATGGAGTTCTTTGAAATTATCAGCTTTCTCTAGAAAAGTGATAAGTTGATTGTCATCATTGAATACCGCCGGTGTTGTGAATTATCGGCACACTGGGTGGAAAACTACCTCAATGGTATATGTGTCCATCTTTAACCCTGGGTGAGGGAGCATGAGAGAGGCCGAGATGGCCAAAGAATCAACCATGTCATTTTGAGCTCGCGGAACTGCTTTGATTGAGAAAGCATCAAACTCCTTGATGTTGTCCCACACTGCGTTGCGGTAGTGTCTGAGCCTGTCGTTCTTTACTTGGTATACCCCTTTCACTGATTGACAATTAGCTCAAGCATCACCCTGTACTTTTAGATTCTTGATTCCCCTTTCCTTTGCAGCTTGCATGCCAAGTAGCAAAGATTCGTACTCGGCAGTGTTGTTTGTATTGAAAAACTACAATTTGAAAGAAAGAGGGAAAATCTCCTCTTCAGGAGATATCAGAATGGCCCCAGCACCGCACCCACTTGTTGCACAACTGCCATCAAACTGCAGTGTCCATATCTTGTTGAGGTCCTCCTCTTGGATGAGAACTTCCATCTTATCGGAGTCGGTGGACAAGAAGTAGTTCCCCATCCCTGATGATTCGAAGAGAATCTGGGCCTTGGGGTCGTCAGAGTTGGTGACCAGATATTTCTTTTGTGATTCAGGCTCTAATGTCTACATCACCCCTTTGACAGGATCGACTTTGGACCAGTCCATATGGATTTCTCCACCAACTTCTCTACAAAAACTCCTCCCTAGTAATATTCCGTATCTTTGCTTTGGAATATCAGCTATGAGAATAGTCATTTTACTCTTTTCTCAGGGAATGCTATGAATGCGAACTATGCATCCTTGATCTGACCTATTAATGGTACCTGCTTGGTTTCCATGGAGTAACATCTACCGAAAGGTTTAGTGAGTGTGAGGCCCAAAGCATGGGTGACCTTTGTTGGCATGACATTGTCAGATGCTCCAGAATCAATTATGTAGTTGCTTAACTTGTGACCATTAATTAGGAGAGATAGGTAAAAAGGTTCAATTTTACCTGATGCGGACATCGAGGAAATGTTTATGCGGGATGCAGGAGGAGTGGAAAGAATTCCTTTTGGAGAAATGGGGTGAGAGATGGTAGCTTGACTTTGAATATACTTGGTTAATCTAACAAGCTGCTCGGGGTTAGACTAAAGGTACTTAGCTTCAGACATTTGGATCTTGGTCCTTTTGGCATGATCGACTATATCGAATGTGACCAAGGGTTGCGCTGATGAAGGAATGAGTCCTTCGTTTCATGATGGTAGAGGAGTGGTATTGGTCTTTATGGAAATGGAGGGAGGTTGATTTGGAGGAGAGATAAGAGGAAAATATTTCTTTATGAAAGGTTTGATAGGAGGTTGAGCAGGAAGGGGATTACCTCTTTTAGCGATTGTTGGAGTGTATTTAATACAGCCTTTTCCTTTTGTATTTTAGCAGATAACTTCTGCTTCTTTTCCTTGTGAGCGGGTGAAAACAATGTATGATTGTCCACTCACATACCCTTGGGTACCTTCTTCTTCATTGATTCCTCATCCTCAAATTCCATATACCTGATTGTAGAGTCGTCAGTTGGTTCACCGACATCTTGATCATCTTCGCCTTGCGACAAAGGTTCTTCATAAATTTTCTCATCTTCTTCGATCTCGACCAAGGCATTAACTAGAGGGGCCTCAAGTGCTAACCTTGGAGCAGCAGTAGGAAAACACGGCCTTTGGGGGCGTTGTTGGGAGTGAAGTTCCTCCGTGGGATATCCCAGTACGGAGTGGTAGACGATGCTTGAGCTAATTGCTTCTTTAATGCGAGCAAGTCATTTGCCATCTTCTGGAACACTGGATCTGATGAGGTGGCTTGAGAAGAAGTTGAAGCCTTTGATTTTGATGGCTCCCATCTTAACTCACAGATATAAGTAGGTTGTCCTCTATCGAATGGCCAGCAGCTTGAGCGAGGACCAAGGTTGGTACTTGTTCTTGTAAAAGTAAGAAACTTACTCTTGAACTCATTGCGTTCACAAAGAAACACTTTTGATTTTTGGTGTTGGAAACATGGTAGGTGGCACATGGTTGATTAGTGAATTGAAATGGGTGATAAAATCATGCATGGTTTCATTGGCCTCCTTCTTCATGTGAGTGATCTTTGATAATAACATGAATGCATCTTCTGAAGGCTTATACCTGTCTTCAAATGTAGTTCGTAATGTGGCCCAACTGGTGATGGATCCAGCTGGTAAATGTTGGAACCACTCTGATGCAGGCCCTTGCAAAGTCTCGAGAAAGAGACGATACAGATACGTCTTCATGAGTCACGTCTAGAATACTGCATGACATAATAAATGCAGTGATATGTGCGTCGTGCTTTGATTTCCACTCCCATCAAATTTTAGGAAATTCTTGCGATTTCCGTGAGGGAGGGTATGTACTAGATGCGGCAACGTGCTAGAGGACCCATGGCATTTCCCCATGGTACTACCATTTGAAAAGCGGGGAAAATAACGTGAGTAGGGAGCGTGGTTCTACTTAGCAAAAAGAGCACTACAAATAGATGTGAAGCACCTTGTGAAATCCGGCTCCTTCGTGGGGGTGAGGCACTTCTTGTTGATCGATCCGCTAAACTTAGTGATGCGAATCATGTTGGAGTGATACTGAAATTGTGCCTTTGAAGTAGATCAAAGATTGGATCAACTTCTCCACGAGCTCTTCTGCCATGAGTAAATTGTTCACTGTCTGGCCCCATTCGGATCTAACAATAATTAAGAGTAGATCTATAACAATCTTTTTGTTTGTACTTGCTGATTTTCTGATTTTTTAGAAAAAATCAGTAGCATGTACTTTTCTAATATTTAAAATTTACCCTCTTAATAACAATAACCGATTGCGGTTTTTTGACAAAGATCAACAAGGATAAAAGGTGGGTTAATTTAGAAAGCTGATTTTTAGATCTTTGAACTGAATTTTGCAAGGTTTTGAAAATATTAGAAAATGTCAGATTCTCAGATCTACGGAAATATACAAATTTTTGTAAAAACTTAGTGAACTAAAAGCTCCTATCTGGTCCAGATCTATGGATTTGTATAAGGAAATTTTGATTTTGATCACTTCTGCAAAAATTTTAATTTTTAACAAAGGGTTAAAATTTGCAAACTGGTAGTGATTTTCACATAGATTTTTAATTATTTCCTTAGTTCGATCCCAGTAGAGTCACCAAAAACTATTGGTTTGAAAATATTTCGGTTAGATAGATCATGGGGAAATAGGCCAACAGTGTGCAGGGCATAGCCCCTCTTTGAGACAACAAAGCAAAACTGGTTTATTGTTATTCTATCAAGCAGGAATCTATGCAAATCTACACTATTCTAACTTTAGGGGTTTGGGATCTCATCCCAGTAGAGGTAGTTCCAAATGTGAACAGAAATGTAAGAGGGAAGGAATGGAGGAAGGTAGATCTGAAGGGAGAAAAGAAATGAATTCCAAAGAGAAAGGTCGGAGGGTTTATGCTTTGGGTTGGTAGTAAACAGAGCCAAACTTACTTGCATAAACAAACAAAGCAATATTGATGAACATATGACAATAAAAGAATGAATCCAATAGAATAGAAACACAGATCTAACTTAAGAGAGATCTGATGCAAATAACACATATATTGAGCACAAAGTCTTAACATATATATTAATATCTCTTCTATTACAAGAAGGCACAAAGTCTTTCTCTCTTCACCTCTTTTTTCATACAAAAATGTCCACACGGAATACAACAAGTATTCCAGTATTTATAGAAGGAGAAGGAGAAAGAAGACAAAAAGAAACCAACCACTATTTACAAAATATCTACAAAATATCTAAAAAGTCAAAAGTTGACTTTGGGCAAGTTTTGGATGGCAACATCCCATGATGCAACATGGATGATGTCATCATAAATGCCAACATACTTTTTAAATATTTTTACAAAAAGATCGAAGCATACACAAGAAGAGAAACTATTCGTCATCATCTCTTTGCTTGAATGGAGTGTCTTGCTTCTGATCGGGAGAGGCGATGTGATACTGAGCTCGGTACTCCATAAACTTGTTGATCATTATCTGAAGTTGATTATGATCAGGACCCTTGAAATGGTTCGATGACTTTGCAAGTTTCCTTTTCATTTTTGAGCTTATCTGGTAATCTAACATACTCTTTGCATGCCTCGATCAAGTATCCAATGAAATTGTGGCAAGCTAGAAGGTTATTGATAGACTCTCGGTCAAAAGTGACCTAGCGCCAAACCTTGAGTTGTGATATCCTTGAAGAGCTGGATTGTCTCGTCTGCTTCCCTCAAGGTGAACGCTTTACTAAGCATCCCTGGAGACATCTTCGTGACCATCTGCTCCATTTGATGTTTTGCATCCAGGGCTTCCTCCTTGATTTTATCTATCCTCTCAGGATAAATTCCATTTGATCAACCTAGTAATCTAAAGCGATGAGAGCTTTGTTGTGTGCCCGTGGGGTGATGATGATGCCGACCTTTAATAGGTCGTTGAGTTGAGTAGTCGACCATTTCGAAATGTTTCATGTTGCAATCTGGCATTGTCTAACTCCTCGGAGAGGGATCTTACTACTACTTCTGGCTCCTTGTTTTCTGATCTATACCTGGTAGAGTCTTGTGAATTTCTTGATTATTTCCTCACTATCTCTGAGGACTCGCTCTATCCAGGAGGACATTGCCGTGCCTTGTTCACCAATCTTGGTGTATTCATTTATCTTGTCTTGACTTGAGAACTTCAGGAGGCTTGGTGG
Source organism: Taxus wallichiana var. yunnanensis (assembly GCA_018340775.1). NCBI lineage: Eukaryota > Viridiplantae > Streptophyta > Pinopsida > Cupressales > Taxaceae > Taxus > Taxus wallichiana. The sequence goes on from CM031243.1 coordinate 739,644,604, forward strand.
AGTCATAGGAGGTATGTTTCCCATTCTTCTGCAAAGCTTGGAGAAGATGTTTGTTTTGTTCCTTTAGTATCCTCTTCTCCTCCTTTGCTTCTTGAAGTTTCTTGCAGAGGGCATCTACTGTAGATAAAGCCTCTCCTTGCAGGCTCTCAGATGAGGTTCCCATCGTGACTTGAGTCACTGTAAAGTCTGTAGGAGACAGATCTTTCTTCTCTTTGGTGGGATCAGGATATGCAATCTCCATGACCCTCTCTCCCGAAAGCACTCTTAGAGAAGTGAGTTATAGCTTTTTGCTTCTTTGGTCCCTTCTTTGGAATGACAGAGAAGTCCATGGGTGTTATGGGAACTTTTCTCTTGAGTTGACCTAGATGGTCAGAGATCCAGCTTGGACTTAGGGGAGAAGGAGTAGAGGGAATGGAAGAAGAAACGGGAGTGAAAGGGGAAGCAACTGAAGAGGCCGCAGGGAAGAACGTTGAGACACTTGGTGGTGGCATCGACAAGTAGTCTAACACGTTGCTGCTCTTGTAGGGCTGGAGTTACTACAAGAGAAGAAAAGGTCATGGAGGTGGAAGGGATCTATAATGGGATGGAGGGAACACTAGGTGACAGATCCGTGAGAGAGGAGAAGATGGAAGAGGTGGGAGATGGAAGGGAGGAAGGGAGAGAAGAAGAAACATCCATTGGGATAGATGTTTCAATGCAGGGGGAGGAGAAGGAGCGGAAGAAGGAATGGTGGGTACCTCAGTGGTTGTAGTTGTGACCACATCCTGAGTGGATGTGTCCGTTGAGACTTCGGTGGTCTCTTCTTCTTTTCCTGGAGAGACCAGGTCGACCACTTGCTTCTCGGAAGTAGAAGGAGGGATTTGAGGAGCTTCTTCTTTGCTTGATTCTCCCTCCTTGTCTTTCCCTTTTCCTTTCGGCACTTGGGCCGGCCTTGGAGGTGCTCTTCCTGAAGGAGAAGTAGTGAAATCTACCCGAGGTAGATGAGACCATTTTGTTTGCACCAATGTTTGGTGCGTTGCAACGTGTGCTTGACCCTTTCTTAAATGGTCTTTGGTGCCTTGGCTCTGTCAATTTCTGTGAATGGCCAATCATCCCCATCCATGTCTAGAGGTAAACTTGATCAATTTCTTGATTAGGTTCTTGGAATCCTTTTGGAATGATGGCCATGCCATAGTGTTTGATTTCTTCGAGGCAGACCTAGAGTGATCCTTCCGCCTGAGATCTATTTCATGTGTCAGGTCGATGTAGATGTCCTCGATCTCAGGGACATGAATAGGATCAATTTTTGCCTTTGGGAGGCAACCTCGGCAATCAAAAGTAGGCCTGGCTCAGGAAGTTGTGCTTTAGGTTCAACAATTCAAGCTCGGCATACATTTCCCGTGCTTTGGCCAGTGTGGTGCAAGTGTATCGGCCCACTGTAAGGGGGAATGGAGTTCCTCCCTTCTTTCTCTTCATGCATCTCTCATGATATGTGATTAGTTTCCTTGACAACTCTAAGAGAATCAGCTTGGGTCCTGCATACCTTGGTAGCTTGGTTGGTTCACCCTCAAAATTCACCCCTGAGATAGGTGAATGTGGGAAACTGAGTGAACAATGCCCCCCACTTCTTGTGACAGTGACCACACTGGGGCTAGTTCGACCATGTCTCATATTTGGCCTCAATAGGTAGATCACCTCATAGAAGAAGGCGTCGTTGATTTTTGAGAACTGAGGGATGTTGTTCTCGAGCCTTAGCTCTAGGTAGTATTCATATATTTTGACCTGAGGCCATACCCCATTTCGTGTCAGGCACTGAAATCTCTCACTGATGCTGTAGCGTACACAATGTAGGAATTCATATAGAACTTCCCAGTTGTCATGACTATTGAAGTTCTTTGGGAGATGGTGTCGCTGATGATTTCCCCCAGCCAAAACGTTGCTCAGGCACATTCTTACTCATGGTCTCTAAGTACCTCAAGCATCCATTTATGGAAATGATGGGCATCAGGAAGCCCATACACTCTACTCAGGAAGGTGATTGTATCACTCAGTTCCTCATTGAAGTCACTGCGGTGGATGGTCTGTGGCCATCGGCTCACCGAATTTTTTTTTTAAGATATAGCTCATTCATCATTTGCATACATTTGTCTTCATTGTCATCCCATGCCTTCTTGCAGTCTTTAGGTGATGGCGATGTACTGCCTGTGATGAGGGATGCCAGGGTTATTTCAAAGTGACGAGTAGTTAGGTCGATGACCATCTTTCCTTCTTTATCCTCGACACATCTTGTGTCCTTGTTATAGCATCGAGCCACCAACATGATGAACTCATTATTAATAGCACTTACTGGCAGCCCAGCTGCAAAGTGCAATCCACTACCTACCAGTTTGTTCATCCAAGGACCACTAGTGGCTGGTTGGTTCTTACCCAAAAGTCTTCCATATCAATGTGCCCAAGCTTGGAGTCTCTGATGTCGAGATCACTCTCTGCGTATGAGTCAGGCATCCTGACTTTTTGATATTTATACTTCATCTCTTGCTCTCAACTTAGCTTTACCTTTAGACTTGGTTGGCTTTTGCTCGATGAAGACATGTGTGAGCTCGAGGATGGTTGTTGTTGTTCTGCAAGGAGAATCAAAGAGGTCCAACATAGAAGAGCCATGTCAACCATCATGTTATCCATAATGAAAGCTTGCAGAAAGAAGAATGAGCAATTATGAGGCTTAGGGTGAGGCGCAAGTTCATAGCATGTTGCAGAGGCTTAAAAAGGTTGGGCACACTTTTGGGGATGTCAACATGCAAAAAGGTGTGCTGTGTTGAGAGGGAAAAGTTGCCAAAGGGTTAGAGGGCACACTTTTGAAGAGTGTTACACAAAAGGTTTTAGTGCGAGGAGAAAGGCGTGGGGCGTGGTTTGCAACACACAACATGCAAGTGTTGGTGTTATAGAAATCATGTGCCTAGGGCCTTTGGAAAGCGTTTTAGCTAGGCGCAAGAAAGTTTGGTGTTGCATGGCTTTTTGAGTGTGCCCAAGCGCAATTTTGGAAATGTTGCATGGAGGAAATGCCAAGCTCTGTTGCGAAAGCACAAAGAGCCAAAAAAGTGCGCTAAGGGTTAACTTGTTGGGGATTTGGTTTACACAACAAATAATGTCGTTGTCATTGCATTTGTGCCAACACCTGCACTTTTCAAGAAATTGCTAAGTATTTGTTTTGGATTGTGTAAGAAGGGCTTATGCTACATGGGTTTGAAATGTGCTATGGCGTGACTATGTGTGGTGATGTAAGCATATAAAAAGAGTGTGCGAAGGAAAATGTTGGGTGTTTTGGCTGATTTCTTGATTTTGATTTCTCTCTTATTTTGCATTTTGTTTTTAGATGATACGAGAGAGAAAAGAGCAAGTTTGCAAAGCGGAGTAGGAAGATAAAGTTTTGTTTCTTTTAGAGGCGAGCCTTCTTAGATTTTAGATCTGGAAGGAGGGATAAGGTGTTTCAGATAGTTTATGGATTGTTAAGTTTATTCATTTTAGATTTTTAGATTTAACCTTTTATAACAATCCTAAAACCATAACAACCAAGAAACAAAACCACAAACAACCATAAGAGTGATAAAAACCACTTACCTAGTTTAATAAAGGATGAAGGACAATGTTGGGGTCCACAAACTTGAAAAGTGGAATGCGGGTGTGATAGGGATAGCTGACAGGCGAGAGAAAGACTTTTCACAATTTTCAAATCATGAAAATGACAGGTGTTAACCGCATATTTATAGGAAAATATCACATTTATTACCCCACCCACTTTTCTTTGGCGCACTTTTCAAAGTGTTCGACATGGTATAAATGTGCCTTGGCACAACTTCTTTAGTGTTGACACAAAAGTTTCAACGCCTTAAGCGCATATTTGGAGATGTCAACATGAAGTTTTCAGCACCTAAGGGAAAACAGTTAGCGCTCATTTTAATGTGTTGACATCATTTTTCAATGCCTTAGCACACTTTTTAGGCGCATGTTTGATTATGTTGACATGTCATTTTCTGCCAAAGGGGCGCTACTTTATGGATGTTGACATGTTGTTTTAGGTGCCAAAGGATTTTCAAAGGGCGCACATTTCGTTGTGTCGACACAACATTTCTTGTGCCTAGTTCAAAAAGGCTAAAAATGGCTAAGTTCTTAAAACTTGATTTCGGAAGGGAATTTTAAGCCATTTTGAACATTAATAGACCTCCTCAGGGGACCAAAAAGAATTTTGGTATGGTTATTATCACCAGCTCCACATGTTCCCACAAAGTGGACATTATTCTCACCTCTTATTCGAACCTGTCACACCTACATCAACTTTTACTACTTGTGTTGGACCTACACCTTCTCCTATCCTTATCACGTCTACATCAAATTCAGCTATATCATCCATTTTCTCCGCTTCAAATACACCCCAATCTACCACATTAGATTCATCCTTAGCATTTATTTCGGCCCCACTCGTATCCACACATATCCCTACATCTCTCCCATCTATTTCTTCACCCATATCTACCTCAAATACACCTATTACTACACCTACATTGCTCATAACCATCCCAACTAAACTCGGTTCTACAACATGCACCCTTGAAACCCCATCTTCAACATCAATCCCTTTAGAAAAATTATCATTCTTCTTGATCGAAAAATTTATGAAACAACCAGTCCCTTCTACTTCTACATCCGAAAATGCTCCTACATTTGCTGCATTACCCTTACCAATAAGGTCTACTCCATCGGTTATCACATCACTCACATCTCCACATATTCCAAAAATTCCTACAACTTTATCTATCCCAGCAACCCCTATACCTATTATACCAACAAGTCCACCTATCCCGACCTTGACATATGTACCTATATCTTCACCCATGGCCACATCACCTAGTATATCCCAATACTCTTTACCTAATCTTTCTATCACACCAACCCAATCCTCTCGATCTATAACCCTATCAAATATACCCCTTGAATCACCTATTGAACCAACACATCTACCTAAATCAAATAAATATGCTTTACCTTCTCCCTCTAAAAATCATCTCTTTCCATGCCCAAATCAAAACAATCCACATCTCACATAGATATCATTAATCACATCATACAAACACCTATCTCTTCATTAACATCTTCGTCTTGTTTTAGGACAGTTTCTCCATTGATAACCACACCACCGCTATCAGATCCTCTAGTTGAAATTATTGTCATCCTTGCTAGAGGTAAATATTCTCGATTGAATTCTAAGGCTCGGGAAAACATCCCCGACATCCCCTGTGCCTCCTCGAAACATTCAAGTTTTCCCTCTTCTCAACAATCTAATGCCACAACATCCATGTCAGGATTAGTTTTTCCATCTATGACATCTTACAATAATCAATCCACATCCAAACAATACCATCCTTTAACCAAATTTTATTTTTCCTCCAAAACATGAAATTCACACATCCAATCTACATCCATGTTTTCTCCTAACTCAAGTGAGACATCCTATCAAAACCCACAAGATTTACCTTCCCCATGACACTTCAATGGGGTCATACGCAGATATATTTTGACATTTAACTCAAACATCTACCATCAAACTTCCTCATATTAAATCCTCGAATCCCTATGGTTCCAAGCCATCATGGTTCAACCCTAATTGCAGTGCACACATTATCATAACCTAGTTCATGACATCGAACATCGTAAGGCATTTTGGTCAATCGTCTACAATCTTATTGAGAAAGATGACTTCCTCATTCAAGGAAAAGCTCCTTCTCCATCTACCTTGAATCCAATCCATATCCCATCGTCGGATCTCCCATGACCCCTCCATCCACATCATCCCTTAATATCCATCCATCCCATGTCATTCCTCCTAAGGACTACCCACCATTGTTCATCAATGTCGCTTATTTTACTAAGCACACTTGTGGTCTCCAATCGTTTACCCCTACAAATATAAAACAATCTCATCTAAACTCTTTCGATATACTTTACCTCCTTCACATTTAACTTATTGGGGGAACAACCTTCCCTCACCCTTGAGCATCTCATCTGTACAACCCCTTTGTTACTAGGGGACTTTGCTCTTTGACATTGTTTTGTTTACTTTCTTCACATCCATCCAATCTAAATTAATTATATCCAGATCCTCATCTCATTCTAAGTCCTCCTTTGAGGCCATGTTTGTCTCTCCATTGAGGGACCTTTTTCTCCAAGTCCACCTTTGTGGCTATATTTGTGTCTCTTCTGGGGCACCATCTATTTTGAAGTCCACCATTGTGGCTATATGTGTGTCTCTTTTGGGACACCGTTTATTTCATCAAGCCCTCCTTTGAGGCCATGTTTGTCCTTCTATGTTTATGTCTCTCTTAGGGCATCATTTATTTTCATCTAAATCCACCATTGTGGTCATATGTTTGTTTCCTTCAGGACATAGTTTTTGTTTCTTGCTTAGCTATCATCTCATCTTATTGCAACTACATTGTCTTCCTCTCGTGGTGGTAAACCAGAGATGGAACCTCTTAATGCATTGCACTTGCGACCAGTCTACTATTAGCATATCTACCAATGAGAACTTAGTTACATCCTTAGATTGTTTTGCCATCTTTAGCCCCTTCCATTTGTCATTGTAATAATCTGAATTATGTAGTCCGCCTTCACTACTTTGATGTGATCTCGTAACCATTACATCCATTACCTTCTCGTTCTCTTATTGCAACCATGCGAAGGGTCCAGGATGTCTCTTGTACATTCCTTATCCCCTCTTAAGTGGTTTACTTAGCTATTCCTAGCTCTCCCCCATGTGAAGCTCAAACTCAAGTATGCAAAAGGAAAAATCAAAGTTATAAAAAACAGACTGATCCCTCGAAGGACAGTTGTTCATGCAAATACTGAAAAAAAAAAAAAGTATACAAATCAAAATCCAAGAAAAATCAAAAGAAATAGACTGATCCCTTGAAGGATGGCTATCATATTATTCTTTTCATCTATATTATGTATAAAGTAGACCATACCCTCGAAGGATGGCTACTCTATTATTATGGCATCTGGAAGGTTTTCCGCATTGATCAACCTTCTTTTATCAACATTTTCCAAAAGCTTCCCGCATTGATCAGCTTTCTACTATTTTTCTTTCCCTTTCCCAGAGTTGGGGCATAGACTTAAGGAACACCACCTTTGGAGATCCCTCTTCCCGCATACAAGTCACATCTTCGATCCCTTTGTCATGTCAATATTATAATTATAAGTGTCTTTCATCCATATCTCCCTCATGATCTTTTGGTATAACTAACTATCGAAGGTTATGTGTTAACACTGCTATTGGCTACAAGTGCAATGCCTTGAGTGGTAACCTTTTCTTGTTTATATCCAATCTAGTTCAAAACATAGTTTCCCTGTATGCCCTTGCTACAGCTATGTTCCATTCATCTCATCCAAATCATATTTTATAAAAATCATATCAAATTTCACACTATGAATTTTATATCTATCCATCATCTCCATGAATGTGTTTGCAAATACACTTTTTAGTTTGTGAATTCTACTTGATCACCATTGTAGTTTATAAATCCTACTTGAGGATCCTTCTCAAAGCAAGTTCGTTATCCTACAACTCCTTATCTCTCAACATGTTCAACACCATCTTTAATCCATTGCTCCTTTCTCTCCATGTCCACTCATCACCATTTGTCTCCACATCATCCTTCTCACATTTCTGTCCCCTTGCACAATGCCAGATATCTTACTTATCTTTCCTCTTGAGTTTCTCTTTTATTCTTCTCGCTTTCAATTTGACAGTCTTTCTTAACCATCCATATAGCCAGAGAACCTTAGTTAAGGTATATCTTCTTCTTCCTGGATCCTCCCATTGTAGAAGCTTCTCCACCATTTCCTCTTTCAATGATTTGACAATCACTACAACAAACGTCTTTCCACTCTTCCTTTTCCACTTAACACTCTTGCATCATCACTACCACCACATGGGCATCCCAGTTAAGGATTGCCCTTATAGTCTCCTTCTATGTTGCATATGTTCCTCCATCCACCGATGTCACACTCCTTTTTTTCTTTGTTATCACTTTAATATCACCTCCTTTCATCTCTTGTTCCATTTTGGTATACACTGCTCAATATTTCATCATTCTTCTTCTTCTTTGGTTTGGCGATCCTACTTAACCATCTCCATCGCAGGCAATCTTACTTAAGATTTTATCTTAAGAATGGTTGGTCATCTGATCCTTCCATATCCCATCATCTCTTCCTCATCTTCTGTCTTCCACCTCTCATCATACTCATCCATTCCAACCAACCCTTCCACACCTGCATCCAATACAATGTTGTCTTTCTCCTTCCATATTGTCACTACCGGTTTGGTGATCTTACTTAAATCCTCCTGTGGCATGGAGATCTTACTTAAGATTCCCTCTTAAGCATGATTTGTCATCCTGCACTCCCCCACTACCCCACATTCTCTCCATCTACATTTTCTCGTCATTCCCATCATCACATCCTCTCACCTCCTCTTCCATTCACACAAACACCACTTCTTACTGGTCCCTTTTTCATCTCCATCATTCGTTGTTGGGTAATCTTACTTAACCATTGCTTCTCCATTCATTTCATGTCTTGTTTCTTCATTTCTCTCTCATTCATTCTCATCCACTACATCCTCTCCTCGTCTTCATCTTCCTACACATCGTTATCCCTCCTTTCTTTACTCTTTCCACTCCATCTTCTAGAGTTCTCCCACATATCTACTCCCATGTTTACCCATCATTGTCATTGATCTTCCAATTCTTTCATCATCTTCCATTTCCACACTAGAATTATCGGTGGACTTCTCCTAAAAATCACTCATCCCCATTCTCGCATAACCTGAATCCTTTTCTTTGACCTCCTCCATTCTATCTTCATTCCTTCCTTCCTCTGTGTCCTCTGATCATTATCAGAGGACTTCTCATAACGTCCCTTCATTAGCGTTCCCCCTCTTGTTCTTCGTTTACTTTCGCCTTGTCTTATCTTTTGTCTCATATTTTCCTACTGATCATTATTGGTGGATTTCTCCTAACATCCATTCACTGGCATTGCCTTTCCTATCCCTTCCTTTCTTTTTCCTCGCCACCTCTCTATCTTCCATTCTTCCTTGCCAATTTCTTCATTGTCTTCATCATACACCTTCTCTCTATTTTCTCGTCATCAGCATATCCTCATCTCATGCATCTCCGTTTCTTTTCCAATCAATGTCATTCCTTCCCTCAAGTTTCTCTTTACATTCCTTATGCTTCTCACTCTTTACCAAATATCTTCATTCTTGGTTCCCTTCCATCTACATAATTTTCTTCATTATCTTCTCCTCCTTTCTGATCTTCGTCTTATTTCACTTCCTCTACATCGTCCTTCTCCCCATTTTACCTCACACTTCCTCCTTACTTCCCCATCGAAAACCTGACTCTTCAGCGTTATCCCATTTCCTTTATCATCTCATCATCCACATGCATTTCCATGCGGTTAGTTCCATATTCTTTGCCTTGGATTTCCTCACTATGATTTGTTTCCTTCAATTTTCTTTGCTCTATCATCTCTTTCATTTTCCATTACCTCTTTGTTTTCCTCTGCTCCATCCTTCATCACGCCTTTCGTCTTGAATAACTCTCTCCCTTTTTCATAATTTCATCCTTTGCTCTTTCTTTCTTGTCTTCTCTTTGTTTGTCCTTCTTCATTTCCCCCTTTCTCTATAATCCTTCTTTGTTATCTTCTTCCTCCCCTTTCACTCTTTATTTTCTCCTCCTCCGTCTCCATCCCTCTATTCCATACCCCTGTCACCTTCATATTCAATCTTTCTTGCTCTTCTCATAATCAACCAATCCTCTTGTCTATTCCCTTTTCTCTTTCTCAACATCCCTTACATCGGCATTCACAATCAATGCCAATGTTTCTCCGTTTATGTATCGTCATCTATCCCTTTCATTACTGTTCTTGTTCTTCTCTTTACCACATTGACCTCTTCTCTTTTTGAGAACCATGTCACATCTTTTATCTTCGTCAGTCCTCTCACAGGGACATCATCATATCCATTTCTAAGAATCTCTTCCCATCTTCTTTTGACATTTTTGTCTTGGAAGATACCATAATAACCATCACCTATCTAATCTTGTTCTCTTCCATGAATATTTTCTCTACTTTTGTTTTGTCGCAAAAGTATCTATATCATACTTGTCGAAGAAATAAGACTTCTTTGTCTTCTTTATCTTCTAATTTGCTAACACTTATGCATATTTCCTATGAAACATGATTGTCATCATATTTGTTACCCTTTTAGGGCATTTTATCTCACCTTTCTATCATATCTACTCATCTTGTCCACATTTATGATTATTCTATCTATGTCTTATGTTGGGGCACATTTTCATCCTTGTACTTGTCAACACATATAACTCACTTTGTGTCTTTCTCGTGCCCTATGTTGGGGCATCATTATCTTCATCCATGTCCCTTTTGTGGACACATGATTTTTCACACGATTCCTCACAAACAAAGGATTGCGCACATCTTTCGCATTTAGTTGCACATATTTTGATGTTTTCCTATGACCCATTGGTCATCTTGGTTTACATCCATACTGTAGTGGTCTTCACCCACTCACTGGTCTGTAGAACGTTGTCATCATGTCTCCGTTGAGACTGCAATTGTCCTCTACCGATGTGATATTGGAGTCACCGCCATACTTTTTTTTATTTATTGCGATCCTTTTTGCCTAAGGCATCTTGCCTTTGGTCATGTCTTCATCCATCCTCAGACACATCTTTCATCTAACCCTTTTTGTTTTTGTCTTGTGGCTTGCTATCGCAAACCACTCAACAAAAAAGGGCAAATATAGACACCTATTTTTGGTATAGCACCCCTCCGACATCTCACATTCACACAATTTCCATTCTCACTTCTCTTTTTCTTAAATTAAATGAAATCTTATCTATTTTCTCACATTATTTGATTAATTATCAAATGGGCTCCATGTAGACCCATTTGATAATTCAACTTTTTGATATTATCCCCATCCTTCACAAATTATTCAATCCATGGGTATTAATACACCCATCTCGACACTTTTTTTTTAAAAATGGAATCTTTATCTCACCCACCATGTCAATCATGCTCCCCACTCCATCTAATAATTCAAGTCGTGGTCCCCACGTGATCACATCATATTCCTAACTCAAGTTACTTTACTCAACCCCGGTTACTGTTAACCCCAGATCTAACCTCACATCTAAGCTATAAATATGGGTTTTTTCCCATATTTCAAAAAAAAAAAGGACCGAGAAGGAAAGGATTGAAGACCTAGAGATACCTAGGCCTAGAGAAGAGAAGAAAGAGCTTAATTAAGTTATGCCAGTTTAAGGAAGAAACATTTTCCATGGTTCATTATCTTGCCATCTTGATGTCCGATTCATCTCCATAATAGAGCACAAGCTAAGTTCCCTCGTCATTTTAGTTACTTTTCATTTTATATTCCATTACTATTGTTCATGATCTATTATTATCTTGTCTGACACGGGGGTTGACATCCTCCAAGGGAGTTAAAATCCTCTTGGAACCAACACTATCCAGGAAACCCCGCACATTATGATCTAATCTTATCTGTTTCAGTTTTACAGATCTAGCTTCTTTATATCATACATCTATCTTATTTGCACCCGTATCATCCATCATCATCTCCAAGGTACTAAGCCCTTGTATACTTGACGTTGTTTAGTGTTTCTTGATTACTCATACACTCATCCTGGATAGGAAGCTAGAAATGCGATAAACAACTAGATGATCAAAAATTGTATGTAAAATAAGTCTAAGTTGTAGCTTAGCATTTTCAGGGGGTTATAGCCTCCTTATGGGTAGGTTCCTATAAAATATCAATTGTAGCTGATTAAATTAGGGGTTGGTGCTCCTTGCAAGTTGGTGCTTGCTAAAAATTCATTGAGTGGGTGCTCAGAAAATCTTCAAGTGGGTGCTTGAAGTTGTGAAGTGGGTGCTTCACAGGTTGAGTGGGTGCTCAACCAAAACCATTGTAAGCTTTGGAATTGGTGTTCCTAATAAAGCCTTGGTTTCAAGTGGGTTTTTCTCCTGAAAGGGTTTCCCACTATAAATTTTGTGTTCAATTTTTTTTTATGTCTGGTATATGTTTGATAAAATGCACATGACATAGTAACTACACAAATTAAGAAATTATGAATTGGTATGACTCATAAAATTAATGTTATCCCACCCTCATTCACCCCCTCTTAGTTCTTGTGATATCTAACAATTGGTATCAGAGCGATTCCTTATATCAAAAGCTTAACATCTTCAAGGAGATCCTCTTTTCACAAGCATGGCAACAAATCAAGCTCAAGGTGGTTTATCACTGTCAAGATCACCTCTCTTCACTAGAATGAACTATGCATTCTAGATAATAAGGATGAAAACATATCTGATGTCACTTGGTTTTGATATCTAGGAATGCGTTGAGAAATGATACAATCCTCCAACCACGCCAATCACTTCTTTAGCAAAAAAAGCATAATATGAATGCAACTCAAGAACAATGAACACTATTCTATGTGGTCTGACTAAAAAAGTTTGTAAAATTTATTCACTACACAACAACAAAGGAGATATGGACCAAAATTCAAATTATTTATGAAGGATATGAAAAATTCAAGCTGGCAAATTTACAGACCTATAGAGCTCAGTTTGAGAATCTAAAGATGAAGGATGATGAGAGTATAGTGGCCTACATGCAAAGAATAGATGAAGTTATAAATATGATCAAAGGCTTAGGTGAGAAACTAGAAGAGTCTGTTATAGTCCAAAAGATTATGAGATCTTTGAATGACAAGTATGATGCAAAGGTTTCAACTATAGAAGAAGCCAAAGACATGAAGACTCTCACAATGGATGAATTACAGAGCACTCTTTCAACATACGAGATGAGGACTATTGGATCCAAGACTACCAAGAAAGAAGTAGCATTCAAGGTCAAGAAAGAAACCTAGTCCAAGCAAGAAGAAGAAGAAGAATCAGTTTTAGAGGATGAATTAGATGATGAAAATATTGAAGCAATGTTTGTAAGAAGATTGAAAAGAGGTTCAGGTAAGTATAAAGGAAAACTCCCTTTCAAATGCTTTGCATGTGGAAAAGTAGGTCATTTTGTTGTTAAATGTCCAAACAAAAATAAAGAAGCTCAGTCTGAACATGAAGAGGATAATCATAAAAACAATAAGAGAGAAACTAGATATAAAAAGAAAAATAGCAAGAAGTTATTTAAGAACAAAATGAACTTCTATTCAAAAGAAGAATCAAGTGAATCTAATTCAAGCAACCTAGACAACTCTGAAAATGAAAATGATGAAGATCAGTCTGAATGTTTGTTTATGGACATGGATGCACCTAAATAATGTAGCTCTAAAGGAAAGAATACATTTGACTTTGAAGACTCTGATGAAGAAGAAGTTGAAGTAAACCTTGAAGTTGAATTAGTATGTGCTCTTGAAGAATTGAAATTGTGTAGAAGAAAGAATCAAAAGCTAAGGTGCACACTAAAATATTATGAAGAAAAATCCACATCTTTGAAGAAAGACAAACTCTAAGAGAAGAAGAAGAGGCTAATGAGCTCAAAGAGCTTGAAAATCAGCTAGAAAAGATCTCAAACTCTTACAAATCAAAGGAGGATGAGTGCACAAAATTGAACTCAGAACTGGAGCGACTAAAAGTTGAGATGGAACAAATGAGCAACAAGTTGATTATGTATGAAAAGCTAGAGAAAATTTCAAATGTTTTGACTAGTATACTAAGCATCCAATGTAATACAAATGATAAGTCTGGGATTGGTTTCAAGGAAGACAGTAAGGAAAAGGAACCTACAAAGAATGAAGGAAAAAATATTGCATCGATTCCAAGCAAATATTCTCGCTATAAATAAAGAGCTAAGAATACCTACAAAGAGAAGGTCTATTGCTCCTTAATCACCTATGTAATGAGGTACACACATTATTTCTATGGTTATTGTTATTCATGTAATCAGTTTGGACATAAGGTTGCTAAGTGTAGAAAATTCTCTAGAGGCTATAGAAGAAACTTTTACCCATCTTACACCAAACTAAACTATAATGATGTCCACTACAATTATTACAAGAAAATAAATGAGGCATCAACAAGTAAACAAGAAACCCCAAACAAGAGAAATGGGTGTATGTTGTAAAGAAATATGCAAACAAAAGAAAAGAGTCCGATCAATAGTACAAACCACATTTCATGTGAAAATGAAGATAAAATATGGTATCTGGATAGTGGATGCTCCAACCATATGACAGGTGACAAAAGCAAATTCATTTCATTGTCAAACAATGCATCAGTGTTGTGAGATTTGGTGACAACAATTCAGCAAACATAGTTGGAAAAGGAACCTTGAGTCTAGATAATGGAAATACTATCATAGAAAATGTTCTATATGTTGAAGGTCTCAAGCACAATCTATTAATCCTAAGCGTATACCATAACTTGGTTGAATAGAGGAGTGATGATTTATCCCTAAGTGTATATCACTACATGATGGTAGAAAAAGGTGACGATTTAGCCTATAACATATGTCACTATGAGATGGGTGATGAGGGTGTATGAAGTGAATATGAGTATGCGGTGAATAGCGGTGGTGGTGGTTTAGCACTAAGTGTGGACCACTACATGATGAATAAGAATGAGGTGGTGATTTAGCCTAAAGCGTATACCATTAATTGATGAGTAGGATAAATGATGATGTAATAGAATGACGTAGGATATGATAGTAGAATATGTGATGCTATACATTGATGAGGAGGGTGGTGATTTAACCTAAGGTGTATACCACTATAGGATGATTGAAGGTGTGAGAATGTAATGGAATAAGTTGGGATTGGGAAAAGTGAAAGGAAATATGATGATATAATAGGAGATGATAGAACATAATAGGATGATGTAGAAGTGATGAAAAGAGTGGTGATTTAACCTAAGGTGTATACCACTATGGTATGTGATGATGAGTGTGGGTGACGATATAGCCTAGAGCATTGGTCACTAGTCCGATGAATGTGGTATGATGACATGTCGCATGTAGGTAAGGTCCATTTTATTGGTAAACCCTCGGAAATCGAGTATGGACCGAGGAACTAAAGTGTGTCATAGGGTGGTGAGTGCAACGTGTAGAAGAAAACAGAGTGTAAATGACCAAGGTATGTGAATGTGTAGTATAGGCAATGTAATGTAGAGTGTGTAATGGGTATGGAATGTAATCGATAAATGTCTAGGTAGAAAAAGAATGTGTAATTATGATAGATAAAAATAGACCCAAGTATAAGGAAATCTTTGTAGCATTTAGAATAGATAAGATGTATGAATGCAATGTAGGTGTTTAGGATGTATGTGTAGTGTGAGAGATACGATGATTGGTGTAGGAGAATATGTGATATTAAAAGATAAATTTGGACTCGTATACAACACGATTTAGTGTAAATGTAGAATGAGAGGATGGAATGCAAAACTAGGCTCATATACAATGATGACTAGTGTAGTGTATGCTATGGAGATATAATGTAGGATGATGGAATGTAAATGTATAGGTCCTGTAGTGTAGTGTGTGGGGTTCAATGTAATGTTGAACCAAAGTACTAGGGTGTGTCATCGGGTAATGAGGGTGTGATAATACGTGAAGGGATATGTGGATATGTGATGATGATAAGTGATAGAGATGAAGTGTAGGATGTAAAAGGGTATAAGTATGTGAAGCGAGGGGGGAGTAGTATGTCATGTGATATGCCCCCCAATGTAGTGTGAGAAGAGGCTATGTGAACTCATCAAGGAGATCATCATCCTTTGGGTCAAATTCAAATGGCTCGGGATTAGCAACATGGTAGGCTATAGTGTGAGGTTGATCATGTAATGAGCCAGTAAGGTGTAGACTATACATGCCCATAGCATATTCTTCATCAGTGAAAGGGGATGTGGGCAACCATGGGCATACCAATGAGTGTAGTTAGGTGAGTAGCCAAGGAAGGAACTATTGCAGATGAGATTGCGACCAAAAGGCATAGGGAATGAAATGTCGGTGTGACTAGGGTCCAAAGTGCTGCCAATGTAGGTAAGCCAAGAATCTCCTAATGTGAGTGGAAAGGAACAAGGTGTACGTGGTAAGTAGATGAGGAGATGGAAGACACGTAAGCCATAAGCAGTTGTAACAGTGATAAAGCCATAGTATAAGTGTGGAGCATGGGTGGAAGGTTGAAGGTCCTCAAAAGTGAAACCAAGACGAGCGAGGCCAACAAGGGAACATATGGTTTCATCATGGGTGGGATCAAATGGAACATGGTCCCAAAATGAGTCATGGATAAAGAGGGTACACGTGAAGGGTGGGTGCATGGGTGATAATGGTGAAGATGGGATGATAGTGTTCATGGAGGGAGGGGGTGGATGATATGGAACTACGGTGGTGGGAATGGGTGATGGAGGGGGAATTGCATCTAGTAAACAAATATCTCCCTCAAGTGGCGGTAAATGTGGTTGATCGTCCAAAGGCTGAGGTTCATCGGTAGTGTCAATGCGAGGAATAGGGATGCTAGTATGAGGGTCATGGACACAATATTGGAATGGATCACGATCTCGGAAGATGGTATACTCAACATGCTCATGTAATAATTTGACGCAATGGTGGATAGTAGAAGGAACAACTTACATGGCATGGAGCCATGGTCTACCTAACAAGCAATTATATGAGACATGGAAATCAATGACGAAGAAAATAGTGGGGAGAGTCTTAGGACCTACAGTTAAAGGCAAGGTAACGTGGCCTAGACATGGATGAATAGAACCATCATAAGCACAGAGTGAAATGGAAGAAGGGATAATGTCACAAGTAGAAAAACCTATGGCTTGGAGAAAGGACATAGGGCACATATTAAGCTCAGATCCATTATCGATAAGAGTACACTTGACAACAACATTATAGATGCGAGACATGATGTAAAGTGGTGGATCATTGTCAAAAGGGTGAATATCAGCGAGAGGATTTCCTCGGAAGGCTATATGTTGAGAAAAGGCCTCAAGCAAATGTGTCATACAGGAGTCGAATGCATGTCGGCAGAAACATCGGTAGTAGCGAAAAGGGTTTGAAATCGATGAAGCAAATCATGGTAGGTAAGCAGATATTCAATGATAGATATATTCATGATGGTGGAATGAAAAATCCCTAGAAGGTGGTAGAAAGAGATGTCGGGTTCACCAAAATGATTAACAAAAATAAATATTTTTACCTAGATGGCCTAAGGGGATATCTAGGGTATTAATGTTAATCTAAATAGGAGGACTAAAAATGTTGTATAAATGCTAAAAGAAAGACAATATGAAATGATCCTAAATAATTAAATTAAATGAGATAAAACTCTAATTATGCAAGTAAAGAAGGAAAGATGACTTAGCTGATTTATAATGATTGTCATACGTGAGTCGCAAATATAGAAATAGAATCTAGAAGCATAGAACGACACCTCGGGACCCTGCGAAGGGTAGATTTGGATTATCTAAGATGACACAAGTGCCTGGGAGTGTATTGGGGCACCCTGAGGTGCCCTGGTCTACAATCTAGGCACTCGGAACACCGTAAATCCTCAGAATCTGAATTTGGTATGGTCACTAAGTGTCTCTAAGTGCTTCATGTCTCATTGTCTTAGATTCATCGGATGTATCTTGGAGAATGACCCGTAATGCAAGGAGAAGTATCCAACCCTAGAAAAATAAAATATGCATATGAATGGGTTGGAATGACCTCAATCGCAAAAGTAGTGGACTTATCACTGAGCGTTGCACTACATTATAGACCTTTATGTAGTTTTTGGTGTGTGTGTGTGTGTGTGTGTGCATGTCGTGCCCTAGGTGCTCTCGTGTCAGTCACACTTTGTGAAGTAGCAAGTAATAGTAGCTATAGAAATGTAAGTAGCATGTGTGCATGGAATAGAATGGAATCCCTCCCCCTATGAAGTGTGTGTGATGCAAATATCCTATCTTGAATGCATGGCACTATGTGGATGCAAGTGATGCAATGGATGCAACCCTAGATGGAGTGATAGTAGTGATAAGATGTAATGACCTAAGACCCTTATTATGGTCTTATAACTTTATATTTATAGGGCTCTCAAGCTTAATTTTGTAATTAATCCCGACAAGGCCAACTAAGAAGAAGATAAGGATGACCAATAGCTAGAAGTGACCCAAAAAGAATTGGAAGAGGTTGTCATAGATAGACCTGGGCACCTGAATGGGACTAGTGGCACCTTGAGGTGCCCCAAAGCAAGTCGGGGCGCCCTAATTTCGAGGATAGAATGTCGAAAGGTCATGAAATGTCTTTGATAGGTATCGGGAAATACGTGGGAAAGATGAAATAAAATTTAAGAAAAAGGTGGCCAAAAGGTGGGATTAGTTAGTACTTTGTACACTTGAGAACCTTCTAAATAGTAGTATAAGACCAAAGCAAATATTGCCTAATGTGCAATATTTTTGTCTACAATTTATCAAATCAGATCATTGGAAACAGAGAAGGTGACATTCTCATAAGAAGAAGACTAAGAGAGCAACAAAACCATGAAGATATAGCACTCATGTCAATGATAGAACCCAAGAACATTGCAGAAGCAAGCAAAGATCAACATTGGGTGGATACAATGAATGAAGAACTAGATCAGATAGAAAATAATGAAACATGGGAGCTTGTGCCAAGACCAAAGGATAAAAATGTAATTGGAACAAAGTGGGTTTTCAGAAATAAGTTAAATGAAAAGGAGAAGTAACAAGAAACAAGGCAAGAATTGTGTGCAAAGGCTATGCGTAAATGGAAGGAATCGACTTTGATGAAACATTTGCACCAATGGCAAGGATGGAAGCAATAAGACTATTCCTAGCATACGCAGCTTACAAGAAGATCAAATTGTTCCAAATGGATGTGAAATCAGCTTTCCTCAATGGTTTTCTAAATGAAGAGGTATATATTGAACAACCTGATGGATTTTCACTAATTGAAGATAAATATTATGTGTGCAGGTTGAAAAAGGCATTGTATGGATTTGAAACAAGCTCCTAGAGCTTGGTACAGTAGATTGGACTCATACCTCATTGAGAAAGGTTTTAGAAAAGGTGTTGCTTGACAAGTAATCTCTACATCAAGGAAGAAGGAGATCATCTGCTCATAGTCATTGTGTATGTGGATGATATCATTTTTGGAGGAGATTATGATAAGATGACATATGAATTTGTTGATATGATGAAAGATGAATTTGAAATGTCCATGCTTTGGGAGATCTCTCATTATTTTGGGATTACAAATCAATCAATTCAAATCAAGGTATCTTTATATCCCAAACCAAATATATCAAGGAAATGCTAAAAAGGTTTAGGATGGAATATTGTAAACCTATAGGAACTCCAATGGAAGTTGGATACAAAGTTACAAAGAGGAAAACTCACCAAAAGTAGACAAAACCTTTTATAGATCCATGATTGGCAGTCTACTCTATTCCTCTGCATCGAGACCGAGATATTATGCAGCAATGAGCCTTGTTGGAATATTTCAAGAAGATCCAAGGGAAACACACTTCAAGGTGGTAAAAATAATTTTGAGATATCTCATGGGAATAATTGATTATGGACTGTGGTACCCCAAAAGTAATGAATTTAGCATTAAATCTTATACAAATGTTTATTGGGTAGGAAGTGTTGATGACATGAAGAGTGCTAGTGACAAATAATTCTTTGTTGGAAATTGTTTAGTCTCTTGGCTGGGAAAGAAACAATCATCACACTCTCAACATGTGAAGCAATATATAACGGCTGCATGCAATGTTGTCAGACTCAAGTTTTATGGATGAAGCAAACATTGGAAGATTACAAGGTAAAATATGATAGTCCAATTCCCTTGTTTTGTGATAGCACAAGTGCAATAAGTGTCTCTAAGAACCTTGTGTTCCACTCAAAGACCAAACATATTCCAATTAGATATCATTTCTTGAGGGAACAAGTGAATGAAAAGAAAATCAAGTCTAGAATATGTGAGCACAAAAGAAGAAATTACAAACATTATGACCAAGCCACTGCAAAAGCTACTTTTGAGCACTTAAGGAATGAATTGGGGGTCATTCCTGATCCCACCAACAACTAGAAGGTGTGAAGACAAGGTGAGGGATCATTCTCAGGTAATATCATATCCTAATTAGTTCCAAATAGTATTTTTGAATAAGGGAAGCTAGTATGTTAGCTCAAGATTATCAAAGTATGCATCAACTCGGGGAGCATTGGCATGGGCATAACAAGTCATATGGATCAGAAGCATGTGTCAAGGAAGAGTTTCATGAGGTAGGAAAAAATAGTATGTATATTTCCTAAATTTTCACCTTTATGCGGCATAGATGGCCCTTTTTCATTGTTTTCAAAGGGTTAAAAGCTCGATTAGAAAACCAACTAGTCATATCGAAAGAGGGAAAGACGGTGAATCCATCCAACTAATAAAAAAGGGGAGAGAGGCTGAAAAATAAATCGCCAAGGAGATATAGAGTGTTTTAGAAACCAGGTATGCAAGTATTATTTTTCCATCAAAAGGATGTAGGTTTCTGCATGGTATTGAAGTGATGAGGTGTTATCATCAATAACAAAGGGGGAGATTGTTAGACCTTTTTCATTGTCATATGTGTTGTCATTGATGTCAAGTTGCATTGATGGAAAAAGGGTTAATTGGTAAAGTGAACAAGTGAGAAATATGAAGGTTGATTGGTAGTGTCAGCTCACAGAGGCTTCAGGATGATCAAGGATAAGTTCTAAAGGACTTAATCAGCTTTTTTGTACAAGTCTGGACATTAGAAGTTATCCACAAAAGTCTAAAGGAAGTTGTGGAACTCTAGAAGAAGCCATAGAAGCTTAGTGAAGGCCACGTGTAAAGGAATGAAGCCGCAAAGAAAAAAGAATCCAAATGACGAGTCATGGGTGAGAAAGGTGAAGCCATAAATGTGAAGGAAGAGTCGCGTAAACAATGATGATCTGAAGGCAAAGCCACATAAGTAAGGAAATTTTGGAGCAAGCTGCGAGTAAAGAGAAAAAGTTACAAAGAACCGTAAAATCCATTGAGGATGGAAGATAGCCAGGAGAATGATAAAGTCCGCATGCAAAAAGATAAATTTGCGAGACATGGAGTAAAATACGAGAAGGAAATGGACAAGAAGAAAATTCGCATAACATTGCAAAAGCTGTGAAGTAAAGAAAATCCATAAAATTGAAAAATCTGCCAAGAAAGGAGAAAATCCGCAAATTAAAGGAAATTTTCGTGATACAAAGAAAAAGTCAAAGAAGCTAAGGAAAGCCACAAATTGAACAAGTATGAACTGGACAAGGCTCAAGGATAATCAAATTGATTTAAACATGGACAAGTGATATTTTTTTCTCTAAAATCAATGGTGATTTGATTGTTTGATGATTGCGGCTGAGTATACAACTTGAGCTCCACGAAGAACAAAGAAATCTATAGTTCCAACTGTCAACATTTAATGCTCATTGACTTTGTGGAAATACAGTTGCAGTTCTCTATGTGATTCTTGATTTCAAGGAAAAATTAAATATTAAAGAAGAAAATGGCTCGCTCATCTTGATCACATTGGAAATCCTAGAAATATGAGAAATCTATTTTTAGGTATCGACTAATAAATAATTTTTGGTAAATGCATAGAAAAAGGTGAAATCAAGTCGAATATAGCAAGAGAAAAATATGGAGTTAGTTGTATTCATTTAATGGACCATATTTTCAGGTGAAAAAGCAAGAAGATTGCATGGCATGCCAAAGGAAGTGTTGGAATGGGTCAATTAAATATATAGAGGAAATTTGATACCAAAAACAAGTTGCTCAAGTGAGAAGACGATGCATTCAAGCTAAAGGAGCTACAGAAAGAAAAGAGAGAGAAAGGATTAGAGCAGACAAATGAAGTAAACAAGATATATCAGATGAAAAGAACATCAGTGTGACATATCGATTGAGCAAGAAGAGTTTGAATTCAATGAGCAGAAGATATTGACAAAGTGAACACAGATAGATACAGAAAAGTGATCATGATCTATTATGTAAGAAATTTTTATAACTAGATGATCAAATTTTGTATGTAAAATAAGTCTAAGTTGTAGCTTAGCATTTTCAGGGGTTACAACCTCCTTATATGTAGGTTCTACGTAAAAATTAGTTTTATCTAATTGAACTAGGGGTTGGTGCTCCTTGCAAGTTGGTGCTTAGTAAAAATTCATTGAGTGGGTGCTCAGAAAATATTTGAGTGGGTGCTTGAAGTTGTGAAGTGGGTGCTTCACAGGTTGATTGGGTGCTCAACCAAAACCATTGTAAGCTTTGGAATTGGTGTTCCTAATAAATCCTTGGTTTCAAGTGGGTTTTTCTCCTGAAATGGTTTCCCACTATAAATTATGTGTTCAAGTTTTAAACTGTTTGATATATGTTTGACAAAATGCACATGACATAAGAATCGCACAAAATGAAGAAATTGTGAATTGGTATAACTTTGGAAATTAATTTTAATCCACACTGATTCAACCCCCTCTTAGTGCTTGTGATCTCTAACAATAATCAATCTCTACAAATCAATAATGTAATATCAACACATCACTTAATCACAATCTATACTTATATGGTTCAGTTTCATTGCTACTACATCCCCATCGAAGAAAGCTCCATCCCTTACTCTAGTTGTGGGAAGAGGACCTTGATCCCTATTTACACCATCAGTGATACCCTTCCACCTAGGCCTCCCACTAGTATAGGAAACAAATTCACCTATCAATGCTCGCCCCACTAGGTTGTATGGGTTGTTGTGGAACCCACATCATCTCTTTCATTCAACATTATAGTTGGGTCCACCTCCTTGTTGGGGATAGTAATAGGTCACTTATTGTGGTCCCAAGATAGTATCCATCTCTATGAGTTGTATGTGTGGACTTCCTCCATGGGTATGGTGGTGGGGAACATATTGCATGATCGTAAATTGATAGGTCACTCTCTCATGTACCTTGATATAATTATCCCTCTATGAAGAATTGATCTTCTAACCACATGGTTTATCGAATGGTACAAAGCTCTACAACATCCTCGACCACCTGGGTAGTCTATATATATGGTCTCTAAATAATATATATCATTATCAACCTATCCAAAATTGATCTATAGGTCATAGTGTCAAAACATCACCTCTTAGGCAACGCCCAACGTGTTTCCACTATCTCTAGATGAGCCTATTTAATATGTTGCCCACCTATGGGCCACATGCATAAAATTTGCTCATAAACCCAAATGTATAATAATTTAATAAATGCAACACCACCACCATGGCTCTCCAAAGTAAATATATACAAGTCTTTGTATAGGTGTGCTAGCATGTAACGACCTCACACATAACATGTCCCATGATCCTTTATATATTGATAGATCTACCACAACCTACATGATATGGATAAATTGCCACCATCGACTACTATACAAGAAGCCAATAACACTACAATATATTTCACAACCGTAAAACTCAAGATGTCACAATAATGATCATTATAATCGAGGGCTCTCCTACCCATCCCATCCAAGAAAGTATCTTTACGCGGCTCTCATATGGTATTTTTATCTCAAGGGAAACATCTATACCCACTCTCCAACCAATGGTAATCTCATAATATGGTACACATCCTCTAAGGACCGTATCGTACCTGAAATTGGGTCTTGCACCACTAGAACAACGTAACACGTGCCCCAATGATGATACAGGTCTCCTCGCAAGGTGTTCGGGATCCGGAAAATCTCTCCAAGTATGCGTTATCATCCCGCATGCCCCGCTTAGCCCCCGCGTGCTTTGTTTTCCTTTTTCCCTCTTTTCTTTTCCTTTTTCTCTTCAGTTACAAAACCGCCGCCCGCTCAGTAAGGCGCGGTCCTTCACGCATTTTCCGAATGCTCTTTTAACACGACTCACATAAATTTCAACGCGTTTAGCCTTTTTTCATCACCTTGGGCTTGCATTAATGATTATGGTTCCCTAGAATAGTGTTTTGCCATTTTTATAGTTTAAGAGATCAATTTGGTTTTACCTTGGGTAAATGCAAATGCTTATAAATAGTTGGCTTGTGCTCAAGCAAATGGCCCCTCAAATTTGCCTCACGAATTTCTCATTGCAATAGATTAGTCTTTCATTTTGCTTAGAATTCTTAGTTTCATTCATTGCATGCTTAGTTAGTGTTGTCTTTTTGTTAGGAAGCCACATATCCATCTTGTGCAAATTCTTTGTTATCACTTCATCTAAATCAATTGGAATAGGATAGTTTGTTTTCAATAGGAAGCCATTAAAGTTGTAGGTTTTGTTCTTCAAACAGGATAGTTTCGTGTTTTGGACGTTTTATGTTGTGTAACATCCCCATTTTAGTACGTTAGAACAAGAAATTTTTTTTTGATAGATGCATCCTAATTCTAAATACATAATTTAGAACTCTCGAGATCATAATAATCATTCTTATAATAGATAACCATATGCGCAATTTGTGATGACTCCTGAGTACCTCCGATCTATTCATTCCATGACTCGGTAATCTACCGATCTATTCATGAGTATCAAAGAGTTGGCGTTTTTATTTTAACACATCACTCTTGTGGTTCTCTTCCCTAACTGGGATTCGTAATGCTCTGTCCAAGGAACCTATCTCAATAATTGTTACCATTATTCATCGGCATCTCATCCCTTAGACTAGGTGACATAGACAACGCAATCAAATGCACTTGTGATACTTTGGCCAAAGATTTGAAACATATCGCTTATGTCTCGTATTCCTGACGGCATACTCATCAATCTGGAATACGTCCTTCACCCCATTCCTATGTTATGTAGAATGTCTTACACTGACTTCTGTCAGCCTCTCCTACCCCAAGTTATTCACTCAGGAACGGATTAATAATATGACAATGATATAAGGATGCTCTCAAGAACTAGGGATACACTGACATACTGAGTCAACCCTAGTTAACCCTATGTGTCAAGGTACCCCGAGTCTCCAGAGGCAGCCTCATATCATGATCACATTCCTAACCAGTCCCAGAGTAAAACTTGTTTGAGTTTAAGGTGTAAATCTTAACGATCAATGCAAAGGGTGTCGCCATAAGTCACCTGCATTGTTGTATCTTCGAGAAGATCCTAATCTTCTCGAAGGTACAACCCTGCAGTTGACTTGTGCCATCAACCTTCAAATCCACCTCGAAAAGATCTACTTAACTTTAAGGTGTTACTTACGTTGAGTTAAAGTTATACTTTAAGACGCTCCTTTTAGGGTAGTCTTTTCCCAACCCCTGGGTTCCTCACCCTAGAATTGCCCTTCTTATTAAGACCCATTTCACAAGAGAAGTTAATAAGATTTGAGGTCTCATCAAGGAGTTCTTTGTTACACAATGATCTAAATCAACGAAATTGGGCAATAGCCTTAAATCTTCACATAAGGTTGCTAACCATACCCTTTTAGGTTTATATCAATTCTCATAACTGAAATATATCTTACTTATTAGTATTAAGATATAGTGATTTAAAATCAAATTAAATGTTGTCTTGACTTAGATCAAGACTAGGAAGTAATAATTTATTCAACCCGTTTAGCTTCCTGTTGAGGTTTATTTTAACCTTAGCTTCTCGAAAGACAGTGATCTAAATTCCAATTTAGCTTTAGATAGAACATAAATGTAACTACTAAACATTCACAAGTACTCAGTCACATAATCTTTGCAAAGCTTACATAGAGAATCCCAAATGTCTCCAAGGTATACAATAATAACAATGCTCTTAAAATCATTTGAACCGAAGAAGTTCAATCCATCAAGATACGAATGCAAACACATAAGTAACAAATACCTCATTTCATTCATTAATAAGCTAATCAAATACATTTTATGCATTCAAAGATATTTGATACAATACTCAACAAAGAAAAGAACATCTTTCTTCAAGTAGTACATTTAGAGAATCAAGTTGGAATTCATCATAAAACCAAATTAAACAATCTGAACATCATATCAGATATGTGTGCCTTTACCACTTACGGCAACCATCTGCAAAAATTGTCAACACGGGTCAGTTCGGTGAACTTAGCATGATAAGCACTAATTCTTAAAACAATTGCAATCAACCAATTGTTCTCATTAAACAAACATGTTTATATGAAATCATTTCTTCACATTCCAAGCTTAAACTTAAAAAGCTATTCATCCTATATGTTAGAGACTAAGAACATATGAATACAACCATTCTAAGACAGAAATACTCCTACAAGAATGTTTCTAACAATTTCTCAAAGGCAGTTAAAACATTCAACAAGCTCACTGTCTTAATTCTTTTATCCTCATAACACATTTCAATGGTATTGACAAGTATACCTATTTATACAGCAACACACATTTTATACCAGTCTCTCCATACAATACCACAGTTTATTCTTGTTATGCCCTTACCGTAGAGATCGCAAAAGGATGCAAGAAGAAAGCACACAAGGTTTCCTGACTAGGAGAGAGAGAATTTTCCTATTCAACTTATTATACATCAACATATAAATTACAGTCTAGAAGAAAGAAACAGAGTCAATTAGATTCCTAAATCAATAATGTTCTGGACTGTACCGACTCCTTTAGTATAATGCAAATACATTTACGCATGCGACTAAACAGTCGAGATTACAAGAAGAACTACAGTTCCATCTAAATCCAATTATAAAAATCACCTGTAGCTATTAAGCAATACAAGAGCTCTCACGACAAGCAATAGTAAGTAATCCAACCAAAATAGACTCAACAATTCTTTTTCATATCATTCATCAACATGAATATACCCATCGCCATTGTTTAACAGAGCACAGCTAGGAGCTTTTTATCACAGTCAGCCACGAGACTAGATAACACTAAAACAAATGACGTTCCATATGCAAATACAATGATATTCACACTAAGTCTAAACACAAACATGCACAGCTTCATTCAACTGAATCTAATCTCTATGAATGTACAACAAGGACTTTACAGAAGTCACATCCATTACATAAGCTCATCCAAGTTTTAACCTAAGTAGAGCCATCCCGCAAACACATCAGGGCTTCAACAGGAGTCGAGTTCACATGGAAATACTGCAAGGGCTCCAACGGAGTCGTATCCAACAAGAACTCACAGCCCGGGTTAAGATTAAAGTTGAATTCATACGAAAACATTCAAGGACTCCAACTGAATCAATATCAACAGTCTTCACAACTAAACTTCTACAGAAGTCGATTACAAGATACATATTAAGGATTCCAACAGAATCAATATCAATAAGTATTCACAACTAAGCTTATACAGAAGTTGAAACACTAGTTACATTTCAAGGACTCCAACTGTGTCAATACCAACCGTATTCAAAACAATAAGTATTCACAAACAAGCTTTGATTGAAGTCGAATTCATATGACAACAATTCAAGGACTCCAACTGACTCAAAACCAATGAGTATCCACAACAAGCTTCGCGAAGTCAATAACATACTACCCATTTCAAGGATTCCAACAAGATGCAAAAGAAACTACTACGTGAAGTTAAAAACATAAGATACGTTTCAAGGATTCAAAAGGAGTCGAAACCATATAGTATTCTCAACTAAACTTCTACAGAAGTCGTAACATACTATCCATTTCAAAAATTCCAACAATATCATGCTAAAAATTATTCACTGAAAAACTTCAACAGAAGTCGTAACATACTATCAATTTCAAGAATTCCAACCATATCATGCTAAAAGTATCCACTACAAAAACTTCAGCAGAAGATTGAAACATACGAAACATTACAAAGACTCACACTGAGTCATTTTCGTATTTAAT
Organism: Taxus wallichiana var. yunnanensis; assembly: GCA_018340775.1. NCBI lineage: Eukaryota > Viridiplantae > Streptophyta > Pinopsida > Cupressales > Taxaceae > Taxus > Taxus wallichiana. The sequence goes on from CM031243.1 coordinate 739,672,537, forward strand.
CCTTGCTACTTTCAACAGATTCTAACCCAAAATCACAAACTCAGTAAGGACCTCGACAATAGTCGCATTCAAGTAGTATAATCACAGCAAGATTCCAAACAGAAGAAACTTCAAGAATTCACAGCAAGATTCAACAGGATTAAATCAACAATAAAAGCACAGCCGGTCTGTAATCGAAATGAAACCAAAAGGAAGAATAAATACAGTAATCATTCCAACAAGGTCTTCTAAAACCCCGAGATTCCTAATTCCACAGGAAAAGAAGAACCAATACATTGCTTCAAACCAACTAAACTGAAATCACCTGAACAGAGTTGTTTTAATGAAAGCATTTAGAGTAAAGCAAGATTTTTAAAAGTCAGGGCCTATCATGCCTAGTAATGTCGCTTTAAAAATCTGAAGAAGACCTCTGAATGAGCTCGAGCCTTCTCCTCTTCTTCCACGATAGATTCAGCAACAATAATTTGTTACCCTCATGCCTTATAAACTTTCCTTGACAGAGAAAAGAGCTAGTTATTCTCATAGTTGCCATGCAACACCAAGTAGACTGGTTCGAAGAACCAGTGATCAAACAGAGAGAAAACGGAGCGAATGGAAAACCAAAATACCAACCAATTTTCCATTTGCATGCCTTCCCAAGTGATCCGCGCTCGGGAACCGAAGTTCATCAATGACATTAACTCCAAGATTCCCGCCCAATCTCCATTGCCACCGACCGCCATAGTTGGCGATTGACAAATGCAAACCAAAGACCATTCCCAGATTTGGCGATACCACCACGTCAGGTCTCACTAGATATTTACAACCTCCACCAAATCCCAAGTCCTTCATCCTTATCCACCTCATAAATTCCATAGAAACTACCGCCCATGGCTCGCACCCCTTCATAGGTCCCCCTTCATCCACTATCATTAGTTAGGTTAGAAACATAGGTTAGATCATAAGGTAATACTTTAGTCTTACTTCCATAGTGCTAGGTGGCTAACCTTAGGAACATTTAGCTTGTAGTTTAGGGCTAGGTTAGATTACTAATAATTTAACCAATAGGTTATAGTTTAGGTTTAGGTTATTAACCTTAATAAATCCAGTCTAGGTCCCACAAGTAGGTTCGATCAGTATTAGAACCAACAGTTATAACATTCCCGAAATGGATTCTATCCGGCATTGATAATAAGCTTGCAGTATACACCAGAATTTATTACCTGGCTTAAGGTCTAGGCCTTCCTGATATTACGATATCGGGAACCAATTCATTTAACACGATCAGCCTGAGTTAGACTCCGAATTGCTTATTCAACACATTCAGACCTTGCAACCTTCGTAAGGTCTATAATTTTTGTTCATCCGTAATAAATAAAAATCTCTTGGATCAATGTCACCGAAACATCTCTTGGATAAATCCACAATTCATCCGAAATCGATTGAACTCAGTGCAAAAATGAAAGAAATAAAAGAGTCCAAGGACTCGGTCAAAGATCCAGCAAAGAAGATTCATCCATATCAAGCATGACTTCACAATCAAAGGAACACATCCTTATACGTAAGAAATCATATATCAACATGAAAGAGGAATAAAATAGTTCAGTGGTGTTACATGCATGACTCGCAATAAATCCCGCTACTTAAAGATCCAAGCTCGTAGCTATCTCTCTCCTACTCACATTGAAGATCAAAGTTGTCTTTGGCCCAATATCTACTGGATGCATGCATTACACTCTTTTCTCGGATCCACGTGAGCACAAAGGAGCGAGGAGATCATCCTGAGGGGACAAATTCACACACACCATCGGATTCGCCATTGTTTTCTGTAATCCAAGTTCTAGCTTTCAAAGTTCTAATTAGAAGCATATCAAATAGAGTAGCCAATCACTTTATTTCAAGTAAATTTTACTTTTGATATTGCTGTGGAAGCTATGGGGATTGATAGTTTCTGAGAGACTATGATTCATTCCTCACTTCTGAGGTAGGATCGAGAGTCTTTCAAATAGATTAGATCAATTATTTCATTGTTTAGAATAGATTTATAATTGCACAGGAAAGTGGCTATACTCGGTTGCTTTGTTTGTTTTAAATTTGTCAATAGATTAATTATCATTTTCTAGATATATTAAAATAGCTTCTCCTTCAATTTCATTCATATAAATTCATCAGAAAAATACAAAAAATAGAGAAGTCATATATGCTATAGAAACACTTTACATAGTTAATTTCACTTTGCTGCAATTGGATTTACGTTGTTGCTTTTGTATGACAATCACGGGACCTAGAGAGCCCAGAGAATACATATTCGAGCCAATCATGTCCCAACCCAATCTCATCACTAGCAATAACTGATATAGATCAGAATCTTAGGATCCAAGTCTTCCAAACAACGGTAAACTTACAACAAATCAGCCTCCAATTACATCGGGTTAAACATAGAAGACGACCAAGCACACACGTTTTGGTCAAATCAACCAAACTACAGATTACCCTAGATATATATCCGCATGACTGTGGAAGGGTTTGAAAGAGAGAAAACATTTGGTTGTGATCCTTTGGTCCCACAAATGACACAGGAGACACTCTCATAGATATAGATACCAGCTTAAGAATTCAGGTTGCACGAACACCTGTGAGATACTCTGAAAAGATCACACAACTATTAATTCTGAATATAGAGGCTGAGAAAGCATATGACTATTGGATACTAGGGATTAGGGACTGAGTCCGCACATGACCATAGCAGGACCACAACAAACACGAATCTATGGTTGTGACCCACAAATCCACAACCCAACGAGTCCATAGGTGAATCAGACATAGATGTTGGCCTACGTACATTAGTATTCAGATCTACTCCACTTCCACCTATCATCATCGAACAAGTTATCCTTGTTAGACATAGCAGCTAACGAAGCTAAGGAGTTCTGGACTAGGCCAGAGAATCACCCATAGAGTCAATTATATTTACCATCCACCCTATGACCTTATCTGGAGACATACACGAAACTATCCCAGGTCATTTTCCACGTATTCCACAACCCATAGACCGAATCACGCCAGAGCTCGATATTGATTGGAGCCTTCGAGTAGTCATCCTTACTGATCGATCTATCACACCAATTCAGGTTAGGAGGGCCTTCTTTGCCTTAGATTCACAATTTCCACTAGTGCGCATCGAAGACATCAGATTGCCTAACTAGTTTTTCTGCATCCCATGCATATTCAATCCCCACCTATTGTCTGGCATGACGACCGGGAGGTCGGGTGTGAGGAAAAGTTACTTGTAGATTCCCACGCTCGCTTGTCACTTTTCCATCATACAAAATTGGTGAACCCGACGTGAAATTTTCTACTTTCTGGTCTGGAGTCAGATTTCTACTGGTTCTTTTAAATTAAATGACTTTTTTCATCTTTACTACCTCATCAGCTTTCACCATCACCTTCGCTCCTTCCCATTATTCTCATGGGTATTCATATACCCCCGAATATGTCGGGATTCGATGCATATGGTAGGCCTCTCTTAGGTCTTGAGGCATACTACGCTCAACTGAATAGACAATCATCATCCCTCGCTCTCAGTATGGGGTGAAAACTACTCAACTAACCAGTTGTCAACACAAACTCCAAGGGTCAGATATAGCTCATCTTTCCAAACAGAGGAGTTGGATCAGCTCGCTCAAACACAACAAACAGAGCCTTTAGGCTCGAACAATATGACGTTCACAGGAGAATCTGGTTCGTCTCCTTAGATACTACTTAGACCACAAATTAGCAGACAATCAGACCCATACCTAGGTTTAGATGATGAACATTCAGTACGTTATGTCAGGAATGAACAATGCTCTCGGAGTATGTACCCACCTATAGGGAATTTACAAACACAACCCGAGGTCTCTTTTCAAGGAAATACCTTCATGCCACTGCATACAGAAATGTCCCTGGGAAACTTGGCAGGGCAGCGATCAATTCATAGTAGGATATCACATGCCTATACAACACCATGATATACAACAAACGCCGCTAAGGAAAAATACCGTGACTTCACCAAATGAAGTCATTTCAACGTTAGTAGAAAAAGTGAGGGGGTTAGAACTTGCTCAGGCAAATCACCATTCTCAACTCATGCAGGCAGGAAATTCTAATCCTAGCCAAATAGACCTCCTCACAGGAATAGGTACGTTAGGCATGACCCCTCAGTATTCACAACAAATGCCGACTAGAACCGTCATTTCTAACACCGTTCTGACACCTCCCGGTCTAGTACAAAATAATCCATTCTTGGACAATACCCCTTCATACTTAAACATGTATTCCAAATCACCACAAGGGGATATGTTCTCCTCTCCCGGCATTTTTACTCAACCACAGGGGTTTCCTTACGCTCCTACCAACGCATATGCAATGCCATGTCAACAACCCATTCCACCGCCACTCCCTCAGCAGGCACCATCAATGGTCGAAACATATGCGATAGGGACTTACTCAGAATATTTGAAAGAGCCCTTAGATTTCACCATACGAAGTGTCATGCTTCCAAGACCCCTTCCTGATTTGCCCAAGTACAAAGGTGAGGGAGATCCGAATGCACATATCAAGGCTTACGCTACAGCCATTCGAGAATTACTCCCTTGGGATGGGGTTGTTGCTAAAATATTCCCAAAACCTTGGAAGGCATCGCTCTCGATTGGTATTATAGAATACCTGAGGCTTCCATCCATTCATTCAAGCAACTCATTTCAGAGTTCATCAAGGCATTTGACATGAACAAACTATTAAGAACAGGAATCAGGAATTCTTGCATATTAAGCAAGAACACAATGAATCTATCGCCCATTTCATCCAGAGGTGGCGTACAGTTCTTTATTCTTCGGCAAGTGCTCCAAATATGGATCAGATGGAACTATGTGATTTATTCCTTCATTCTCTCAGCAGAGAAGTGAAGGAAGAAGTCCAGAAGTTCCCACTAAGAACTTACGATGAAGTACTTGAGAGTGCTCTCGAATAGATCAAGCGGCAATTGATAGTGGTCGCAAAACATATGGAGCAAACGGGAGGTTAATCACCTCCAACCAGAACACTACAACTTATCCTACTACCACGAATGTCAATCAAGGACCTAAAATCCTTAATAAAAATCATGGAGTGACAATAGATGGAGTAACTGATCAGGTTAGAAAGGTAAATGTTGTGAATACTCCACCACAAATAAACAACCAACGAAACAACAACTTTACTCCAACAATCAATACAGTGGATTTTAATCATCCACAAACAACAACAACAATGGCAAAACCCTACACAAGGTCCAAGCCAAAACTCAACTGGATATCAAAACCAAAGCCAAAACCAAAACAACAAATGCAAAACTTTAATCCTAATAGGAAACGGTTTGATCAGAGTTTTAGGCCACAATATACACCAAGTCAACAAACTAGGAATTACAATCCTAACTCATATTGTGGTTTTCACAAAATCCGAGGCCATGACACTAGAATGTGCCGTGACTACAATAAGTTCATGCAACATTTTCCAGATGAACAAAGACAACTTTTCATAGATATGTTCTTGGCAGATCCTACGTCACCGCACCAAATACTTTTATAGGGGTAGTTTCCCCTCAAAATGCACCCCTCAAGATCTTCAATGATCCGCTCCCAAATCACAACAATAACAAGTTAAATCCAAATGGGACAAACAAGGGTGTAATTACAGGAAACAATGATCATGAAGCCTCAACTTCACTGAATCCATTAGTTGCGCCACAATTAGGAAGTCAGCCACGACCTAAGATAGTTGGTTTAGTGGAGTTAGACGCCGAACTACCCGTAGAAGCTGTAACAAGGACACGAGAATATTCCTCTCAGCTAAGTCCAAGCTACCCGCTAGAGACAGACAATATCCAACAAGTATTAATAAAGCCCGTGGGTGCTTACGATTTAATTAATGATCTAACAAAAACCTTCTCGCACATCTCCTTTTTGGATTTATTGAAGAACTCCCCTACTCATAGGGCTGCTCTTTTAGAGGCATTAGGCTTAGGTCATTTAATTAACATCACTCCACCTCCCGAAACACAGGTAAACCATGTAGACTTTGATATCCATCCTCCGGGACAGCCGGATAGGGATGTCGAATTCATATTCGAAATAAACAAAATGCCAACAGATGCTGAGATCACACACCGAGGTGATCCAGCCTTACACTTGCAAGTGTGGGTTTATAACAATTATGTGAAACATGCGATGGTTGATGATGGGGCAAAGTTAATATAGTCCCCTTCTCTTTCCTTCAAAAGCTAGGGTATGGAGAAACAAATTGTTCCACGACTCGAAATACACTAAGAGGCTATGATAGCCTTAAAGCCACTTCAATTGGAACTATAATACTACCGGTCACCTTAGGACCCAAAACAATCCTGACTGAGTTTTATATTATAGATCGGGAAACTAACTATAATATGATTCTCGGCCGACCATGGATACACCGTATGAAGGCTATCCCTTCTACGTTATTTCAAGAAGTAAGATTCTTGCATTTAGGAAAGGTGTTCATGGCCAAAGGTGATCCAAAACCATTCGATATACACCTGGCTGACTTAAAGAGAAGACCAGTGTGCACTCGTGAGTTTGAACTCCCAACAAACCAACTTAATAAACCCACTGACGCAAAACTAGAAGAAAAGTTGGTGCCTACAATAGATCTTGAAACTATGAGCCTAGTCAAGATGATCCCAGCCCTCAAGGATGAGGCTAACATTATAGAAACAGTATCATTAGGAACTACTGCAAAAATTGTTGAATTGCTAGAACAGGATCTACCAATGTTCCTACCATTTGATTCTGTAGGCATGGGATCTACCCTAGGTGTTGGCTCTCTTCCAATAGTGGATCTCTGCATGATAGAGGTAGAGGATGTTAACACAACAAATATCCCAGTGCCCATATTCCCAGCTAAGTATTGGACTCTCCATTTCGATGGAGCTAGATGTCATTATGGAGCTGGGGCAGGTGTAATCCTTACTTCTCCCGAGGGAAAAGTCCTACCATTTTCCTTTAAACTAAATTTTGAATGCACAAACAATGGCGCTGAGTATGAAGCCCTCCTCCTTGGCCTCATCTTAGCTAAGAGAATTGGTGTTGATAACATCAGAGTGTTAGGAGACTCGCAATTGGTAGAAAACCAAGTCTCTGAGGTGTATGAAACTAGAGCTGAGCACTTATAGCTCTACAAAGCAAGTGTGTATTGAATTTAAGCAAGGAGTTTGACTTCATATCAATTGAGGCAATCCCATGAGAACAAAATCTTCTCGCCGATTCAATAGCAACCTCAGCATCACACTTTACTCCAAACAGTAAGTTGGAGGACACCCATTTCGTGGTATCCCTTCGTACAGAACCATTCGTGAAAACAATGTCAAACCTTCTTCTAACAAATAGAGATGAGAACAAATCTACTATCCTAAACCACATTGATAGTGATACAATCACTCTTGATTACTTAAATGCCTATGCAGCGTTACATCTCGCCCATCACGTAATAGATTTGTCTTTAATCCCACATTCATCTTCTTACTTCGGGAATCCCATGACAGAACTTCCCCCACAAAAGGAACTCAAGCATATACACAGTCGAGAATGAAGATGATCTAGAACTACCTCCAGCCCCGCCTGAGTTTGAAGAAGGTAATGCTTCTTTAATCGAAGAAACAATTGATATTAACATCGGAACGGAAGATGAACCAAGGATATTGAAGTTAGGATCCTCGTTAACTCCATCAGAAGTAGAAATACACACTCGGATCCTCAAGGAACATCAGAAGGCTTTTGCATTTAATTATAAAGAAATGACAGGGGTTGCACCACACATTGCGGTGCACAACCTCGTCACTAAATCAGATGCAAAACCGATTAAACAAAAATTGAGACCAATGAAACCCAAGGTAGCTCTCATGGTGAAAGAGGAGGTAATAAAGCTCCTCCAAGTAGGATTCATCAAACCAGTTGATTACTCTCAGTGGGTATCTAATATCATTCGGCAATTCTCAAAAAGAATGGAAAGATACGCATCTGCATAGACTTCCGAGACATTAACAAGGCATGTCCTAAAGATGACTTCCCATTACCATCCATAGACGTCATTGTTGATGCAACAACTGGATTTGAGATTTTATCTCTCATGGATGGATTCTCGGGATACAATCAAATCAGAATATCCAAACAAGATCAAGCTAAAACCACGTTTATAACTCCTTGGGGAACCTATTGCTATGTTGTTATGCCATTCGGTCTCAAGAACGTTGGCGCTACATGTACCAAGGGCTATGACGTACATATTTCATGATCTTATTCACAAAATCGTGGAATCCTACGTAGATGACTTGTTGGCCAAGGCCAAGAAGCGTTGTGACCATCCGGAAGTGCTTCGTGTCATTCTCTCACGTCTAATAGAATACGGAGTCACGCTAAATCTAGAAAAATGCGTCTTTGGTGTAACAGGGGGGAAGCTCCTAGGTTACATTATATCGTCACGGGATTGATGTTGACCCAACCAAAATTAAGGCTGTTCTCGAAATGGTGCCACCTTCGGATGAATCTAGAATCAGGTCATTTCTCGAAAAACTTGGTGCAATCCGGAGATTCATCCAGACTTAAGTTTCGCCATTCATCCAATCAACAATCTACTCAAGAAAGATTATAGCATTGATTGGACCGAAGACTGCAATGAAGCTTTTGACATAGTTAAGCATTTCTTGTTATCACCACCTACGCTAATGCCACCTAAGCCGGATCGCCCGTTAATTTTATATTCGTGAGCTACCAATGTCTCGCTAGCCTGTATGTTGGCTCAAGAAGATGATGACAAGAGAGAACGTGTGATCTATTTCATTAGCCGGACATTGCTCGACTATGAAACACGCTACACACAAGTAGAATGAGAATGCCTCACCATAGTCTTTGCAACCAAACGCTTAAGACATTACATGTTAAATCAAGAAACAAAGGTCATTGTAAAGACAGAGCATTTACGAACTTTCCTCACGCAAGGGTCCTTATCTAAAAAGGCTGGATGCTTTATAACCTTAATGGGTGAATTTGAATTAACATTCATAAATCAGAAGTTTGTTAAAGGACAAATCATCATGGATTGGTTAGCTGATAATCCATTAGATGAGGTGATCTAGTAGATCTGGACTTTCCGATGAGTGCATATACTACATCGAAACCTGACCTTCTATCTCTGAGTGTCCTTGGTACACTGATATTATTAATTATATCATGGACCATACATATCCGGAAGGCATTACATCACAACAAAGAAGGTGGTTACGCATTATTGTAGCCAAATACGTCGTTATAGAGCAAGTGCTCTATCGAAAAGCGTTCGATGGAATGCTTCTAAGATGTGTCGACACAGAAGAATCCAAGAAGATTCTCCACGAATCTCATAGTGGAATATGTGGAGGCCACTTCGGTGGCCATGCCACCACTCGTAAAATACATCAAATGGGCTATTTCTGGCCTACTTTAGAACACGACGCAGTAGAGTTTGTATGAAGGTGTCATAAGTGCCAAGAATTCTCCCATGAGATCCACATGCGGCACAAGCTCTACAACCAATCACTACTCCATGGCCCTTTTCTACGTGGGGCCTCGATTTGATAGGGAAATTCTCTCCCTCGTCTATAGATGGCCATAATTTCATAATCACGGCCACCGAATATTTTACCAAGTGGGTAGAGGCCATGCCTCTTACTACTGTACCAGGTTCTGTAATCACCAAGTTCATTTTAAACCAAATCATTTATAGGTACGGTGTCCCGCAAATCATTATCTCAGATAATGGGACTTCTTTTAAGAATGATGAAGTTCACGTGAATTGTGTAATAAATTTAAAATAAGCCATCATACGGCCTCCTTGTATTACCCTCAAGCCAATGGACAAGCTGAGGTGACAAACAAAACATTAAAAGCCATTCTCCTTAAAATGGTGAAAGAAAACAAATGAGATTGGCATTTGAAGTTATATCCGGCCTTATGGGCCCACCGAACCTCAATAAGAACACCAACAGAGCGACTCCTTTTCGCTAGTATTCGGGGTGGAAGCAGTTCTCCCACTTGAGGTTGAAATACCCAGTCTCCGTATCTCATTACAAGGGATTCTAGATGAAGACGCTTACAGAGAAGCACGTCTCTCCCAACTAGAAATCCTAGATGAAGCTAGGTTAGATGCCGAACAGTGGCACAGAGTCTATGCTGACCGGATGTGCCAGCAGTATAACAAGAAAGGTCTATGAACATGACATATATGAAGGTGATCTAGTTCTAAGGCTAGACAGCCGGATCGACAAAAAGACCGGTGAAGGAAGGAAGTTCGCCCAAATGGTTGGGCCCATACCGAGTCATGAAGGACTATGGAAATGGTGCATATCTCCTATGTACACTGGAAGGTGAGGAATTTGGTGAAACAATCAATTCCCTACACCTCAAATGATTCTACGCGTAAGCAATCGACATTACTACTTGTATAGTTATATCTACATTGCATCTTCATATAGTTAGGATCATTTTGTCCACTTGTTTCATACAATTTTGTGATCAAGGAATTTATTCTCAAAGCAATTCATTACAAACTCATGATGTTGTTGGCATAAACACTCTAATCATACTTCTCTATTTCCATGATATCATCAAACTATTTTGGAATCATTTCATCAAATAAAGCTAGATATGACAAGGTCTTAACGGTAACCATACCAAGATCTGCAGGTTTGTTCTCACTTTTGGTTTCTTCTTAGGATAGGTGTCTTGCCTATGGTCTATTCTAGAAGCTTCATTGTGTCACATCTATCCCGTACGTATATCTCTTTGGAAATAAGAACACACTGACATTTTGCTCAAGTAAACAAGTCAAATATAAATCAAACAGAAAATTTTAATTTACACATTTCCTTGCCCCACCAACCTTTGGTGATGAGCTTACATCTCTTACTAGTGATGTAGGGTTGGGAAAGGATGGAAATGCCCTTACTCGCCTATGCCTTGCCCAAGGTGATAAACCCACGCTTCTTACTAGTAGCATGGGGCAAAGTGTAGGGGGTCCTCTTAACAAACAAACGTGAAAAGGTCATAAACAAACAATTCAAATCTTGAAGTCTTGAGTCAAAAACAAATGAATCGGATGTCAAAATTCCAAGAGAATTAAAAATCCTAAAACCCATATTTTGTCTACCATGTGGCCATCTACGGATCTAAGTCTAGATAAACCACAAAGCAAGTTGCATCCCAAACTATGGAGTCACTCAAGTAGAGTAGGCTTGTAGCATCCTAATTTGGTTCCACCAAAGCTTTGTCTATCTTTCATCACTATCATTTCAACACATTTCATAACTTGTGCCCTTTCCAGCTCTCGGTGATGAGCCCTCACATCTTACTAGTTGCGTGGGGTTAGGAGTGGGGCAAGTCTATCTACTCATCATACCGGCTTATCTTCACCACTTTGCCAAAACAAATATGAAGTATCCAAAATTGCTTACAGAAACTAAGATTCAAAATCACATTGTATCTACATTATCATATATCAGCATCATGAAATACAAAAAGAAAGTAAACATTTGTATCATTTGTTCTCCATTGCATACATTCTAAAAAGCATATAAGCATAACATCATAGTTCACATAATGGAATGGAAACAAAATCATAGATGCCAAGGGTTTGATCCAAAAAAAAATATATATATATATATATGATGGTCAAAATTCTGTACAATGCCATCATGCGCTAAGCATGGTCAAAACACTCAAAGAGCCCGGGATATACAAAAATATCATACAAAAATCTAGGAGAGCCAAGTGGCTTCTCAATCCCTATGAGACCCCTCTGAAGGTGCACGCCCATGCCTAGGACTCGGCTACGCCGGTGCTCTGAGTGCACGGAGGGCTCAGGATCCCGAGGGGCAGCCGCAGTCTCACCATGAGAATGACTCCTCATCAGGCGCTCGGCTGTCCTATACCCCGCTAGCTCCGTACGGAGAGTCGATACCATCCTAGCCACATGCCGACAGGGAAAAAATGTCGTCAAGTATGTCTCTGCCACTGCCGAGGGCTCCCCTGCATCCACAAACAGCTCTGCACGGGTCCTCTCCATGGGGATCATTAGGGTATCGGTGCATACCCTGTGAATCAAGTCTCGCCACTCATCGGTGGTCTCTACAAACAAAGGAGAAAATGAATTAGAAATAAAACAAGAGATAAAACACAAGTGTAAACAAAAGGAGAGATAGAAACTAAGGCAATCCTAATTAAAAACAAACATTAAAAGGAAGGATGGTAACTTACTCGGATCACCAAGCCTCCAGGATGGATCTAGTAGGTCAAGCACCGCCATGATGCCGCCGCCGACCGAGGTGCTCCCCGTGGTCGGGAGTGATGTAGATCCCCACAAATGGACTCATCCTCCCCACCATGGCCCTGGGAGAGTGGCTCCTCTAAAACCAGAGTCACCCTCTCTCGCACACTCGCTCGCCGCCCTCTCGCCGCATGATATCCCGAGTGTCATGCCACTCAGATCACTATCTTCCCTCCCCCCTCGTCCTCGGCCTCCTCCTCTCTCTCCCCGTGAACTCCTCGGACTGAGTCTCTATGTCGATGGGGTCATCACGCCGCTATGGGCAGGACCCGTGAAGCAATCAAGTAGGGGTGCCTGAGGAGCACCGGCTCTCCCTCGGGCACGTACTACCCTCCTGGCCGCAATAGGAACGCCAGGTGTAACAACTGTCCAACCACGGCCTCTAGGCCTCCCCTGGCCTCTCAAACTTGACTTGTATACTGGCACTACCGGGGAAGCATACCCATGTAAGGTAGGCCAAACTGCTGAGGAACTCGGCCAAAGGGGTGTATCTCCACTCGCCCTACTTTGTCAATGAGCTGCCCTGTGGTGGAGCAGGAGATCAAAGTAAGAGCCTCCTCACCCCATAAACCTACCATGGCCTGATATGGTGTGGCCTCCATGTCATCGGTGGTCAGAGAAGCAACTAGATGATGAGGTGCTCTGAGCACCGACATGTCTGTCCATCTGGCTGCCCTCACAGCTCCGGGATCTGTCACCTCTACACCTCTGCCATAAGGGATGAAGCGCTCGTAAACCCAACTCATAACCAGGGTCGGGTGGCTCAAAGATCTCGCTCGTAAATGGACTACCCCTATAAGTCATGGTAGGTAGTCCCAAGTATATCTACTCCCTAGGCATAAACCGCCATGTCCCTCAATCTGTGCAATGATGGGGGACCAGCAATATAGTAGTGTGTCTCCTCCCTTGTCCCCGATCAATCTCGAGGCAAGGATCCCCATAATAGCCTGGCGAATCAAGGGGATGGGAAAACTAGGAATAGACCGAACTCTGACCCCCTTCTTCGAACCCGTGGAGATGACTGCATCTCCCATGTAAGAAGCCCACTGTGCTATCTGGGCCCGTGAACCTGCTGTCTCAAGGGTGAGTCGTCTCCCGATGATCGGGACCCCCAAGATATGGTAAACATCCTCCAGTGTGATGGTCCACTCACCTCGGACCCCTGGTAATCGGAAGGTGTTCCGATCAAGCATCCCAGTAGGAAAATAAGTCACAGAGTATGTGACTGGATGGTGCAACATGTGGAACCCGCGATATACGTAGTATACCAGCCCTCTGAAGAGTATCCTGCTCATCCTGTGAAAGGGCATCTAGCACTGCTGGGAGCCAGTCACACTCCCTCTCTCGGCTCCACCGAATGTACTCCTCTCTCACCTGCATACACCCAAAAACACACAAAACAAAGCAAGTTAGCATCCAAGTGACATTAGAAAAATCATGAAAACACATAAAGATGCTAAAAATGCAAAAACAAATTCAAACAAGTGTTCTTTTGGCATTCTGTGAAGAACCGCCACCCTGAGCAGGGTGGCGGTTTCACAACCGCCGCCTTAAAGGGTGGTCTTGTAACCACCTCCCTAAACAGGCAATGGCGGTCATGTGATCACCGCCATGTTCAGGCAATGGTCGTGTCCCAAAACCCACGTGGGTTTTATAACTTAAAAAGGCCAAAAACACAAAAAGGACCATTTTAACTAAAAACAAAGCCTACCCAGTAGGTGCCCCCTAGATGGACCTTTTGAACCTAACATTTTCAAAAATAACCCCCCATGACAAAGATTTTAGCATTTTAAAATTTTGGAGGTAAAAATGATAAATTGAGGAAAACTAACCTGTGATCTCACGGGTCGATGATCTACTCGTGGAGGCATGATCGCTATCTCGTCACAAACGTTTTGACTCTACTCTCGTAAGAAACCATCACCGTGGGTCCCAGAGCTCAGAATCAATCAAATCAACACGCACAAATGAATAGGAAAATGGGCCCACTTTCATATATATAGCAACCTGACTTGTCTTAAATTCCCTTTTCACAGGTTTGAGCACCGACGGAGGTAAGTTCTTACCCCGCACAAATGGTACGTCCTCATTTCACATTATTTTAGCATTTATTTTCCGATCTATTTTGTCTATCTGCACTTGATTCTCTCTTTTCATTTTACAGGTGGTGAATTTTGGATGGCGTCATTTCGACACATGGACGTATCAGGTATAACTTCCAACTTCCCATTTTGGGACCGCCATACTCGGATCCACCATTTTATGCCTCTTCATGGCTAAAACGCTTCTCCGAGGGGGCAATATGTACGTACCCAAAATTTTAGGGTACTGCACCACCGAACAATGTAACACGTGCCCCAATGATGATACAGGTCTCCTCGCAAGGTGTTTCGGGATCCAGAAAAATCTCTCCAAGTATGCGTTATCATCCCGCATGCCCCGCTTAGCCCCGCGTGCTTTGTTTTTCCTTTTTCCCCTTTTCTTTTCTTTTCCTCTTTTTGTTATTCTACCGCCGGGGGGGTGGTCTCATGACCGCCGCCCCTGGATAGGAAGGTGGCGGTCCTATAACCGCCACCCTGCTCAGGGCGGCGGTCCTTCACGCATTTTCCAAAATGCTCTTTTAACATGACTCATGTAAATTTCAACGTTTACCATTTTTTTCACCGCCTTGGGCTTGCATTAATGATTCTGGTTCCCTGGAATAGTGTTTTGCCATTGTTTATAGTTTAAGAGATCAATTTGGTTTTTACCTTGGGTAAATGCAAATGCTATAAATAGTTGGCTTGTGCTCAAGCAAATGGCCCCTCAAATTTGCCTCTCAATTTCTCATTACAATAGATTAGTCTTTCATTTTGCTTAGAATTCTTAGTTTCATTCATTGCATGCTTAGTTAGTGTTGTCTTGTTGTTAGGAAGCCACATATCCATCTTGTGCAATTGCTGTTATCACTTCATCCAAATCAATTGGAATAGGATAGTTTGTTTTCAATAGGAAGCCATTAAAGTTGCAGGTTTTGTTCTTCAAACAAGATAGTTTCAGGTTCTGGACATTTTATGTTGCATGACTCGCAATAAATCCCGCTAGGAATTGCATAAGCCAAGCTCTGTACTCTTGCGCTATCTCTCTCCTACTCGCATTGTATTCAATCTGTATCCTAAGCTGCCTTTGTCCCAATATCTACTTTTGTTGATGCTAGCATTACACATGCTTTTCTGGATCCACGTGAGCACGAAGGAGTGAGGAGATCACACTGAGGGGACAAAATCACACACACCATCGGATTCGCCACTGTTCTGCAGAATCCAGGTTCTAGCTTTCAAAGTTCTAATTAGAAGCATATCAAATAGAGTAGCCAATCACTTTATTTCAGTCAATTTTACTTTTGATATTGCTGTGGAAGTCATGGGGATTAATAGTTTCTGAGAGACTATGATTCATTCCTCACTTGAGGTAGGATCGAGAGTCTTTCAAATAGATTAGATTAGTTATTTCATTGTTTAGAATAGATTTATAACTGCATAGGCAAGTGGCTATACTCGGTTGCTTTGTTTGTTTTAAATTCATCAATAGATTAATTGTCAATTTCTAGATATATTAAAATAGTTGCTCCTTCAATTTCATTCATATAAATTCATCAGAAAAATAAAAAAAATAGAGAAGTCATATATGCTATAGAAACACTTTACATAGTTAATTTTACTTTGTTGCATTGGATTTTACGTTGTTGCTTTTGTATGACAATCACGGGACCTAGAGAGCCCAGAGAATACGTATTCGAGCCAATCATGCCCCAACCCAATCTCGTCACAGCAATAACTGATATAGATCAGAATCTTAGGATCCAAGTCTTCCAAACAATGGTAAATTTACAACAAATCAGCCCCAATTACAGCGGGTTAAACATAGAAGAAGACGACCAAAGCACACACATTTTGGTCAAACCAATCAAACTACAGATTACCCTAGATATATATCCGCATGACTGTGGAAGGGTTTGAAAGAGAGAAAACATTTGGTTGTGATCCTTTGGTCCCATAGCCAGATACAGGAGACACTCTCATAGATATAGATACCAGCTTAAGAATCAAAGTTACCGCACGAACGCCGTGAGATACTCTGAAAAGATCACACAATTGTTAATTCTAAATATAGAGGCTAAGAAAGCATATGACTATTGGATACTAGGGATTAGGGATTGATTCCGCACATGACCATAGTAGGACCACAAAAACATGAATCTATGGTTGTGACCCACAAATCCCATAGCCCAACGAGTCCATAGGTGAATCAGACATAGATGTTGGCCTACGTACATTAGTATTCAGATCTACTCCACTTCCACCTATCATCATTGAACAGTTATCCTTGTTAGACATAGCTAATGAAGCTAAGGAGCTAATGAAGCTAAGGATATTTCTAGACTAGGCGGGAGAGAATCACCCATAGAGTCAATTATATTTACCATTCACCCTATGACCACATGACGTAGCCCTACTCTTTCTAAGTAGGTCCCAATTATCATCATCCATACCTAAGGAAAATAGGTGTCTATGTTCCGATTTTGCTACAAACTCTCTCAAGTGCACATATCTCTGCGCAAACACATATCAACACAAAAACATTTATCAATACCTTTTCATTACACATATCTCTCATATACTCATGTCATAGTATCGTCATTTATCAACAACCGACTTGGTTCTAAAACCATATGATTTTTGTCAAAACCATACGCAGTTTCAAGTCGAGAATAATACGAGTTTCCTACGGTTTTGACTCCAAGTCCATAATCAGTGCCATTTGGTCTATTTTCATCTTCTCTATACAATACGTCAAAAAATAGAAAATTGTGAAAATCAAGCTATTTCCTACTAAATCACTACATTAAATGCACTCAGGGTCATTTTTTCTGATTTTGTATGGCCTCTATCACCCTCTCAAACCAAGATAAAATTGCATCTATCCCTCAACATCCTTCTAGTCTCAAAGCACAATTTCTTATTACTTGATTACAAATTAAAAGTAACTTTTTTAGCTTTTTATTTACTATATATAGTAGATCCTTCTAGTAACAAACTATGCTTCTCACTTTGACTAAATTCTAACTCTAAAATAACACCTCTTTCATGATATGGCCCATATGTTGGGTCCCGATAATCTATTTTGCATGTCATCTCGTGGTGTTTGCTTCATGGTTTTTAGTACTCACTTACCACATCACCATTAAGTTATGCCACACGCATTATATAATCATGCACACACATTCTTATCTTTATATCATATATCCTCTATATGCAATTATTTTCTCTATCTTATCGATTTTTTCTCAATTTTGTAGGTATCATACACTCAAATAAGTAAATCCTATTTCCCAATGTATGTTGGATCCACACACAATCTACTTTTATATTCTTTTGAATCAAGTAATATGGTTCCTTAATGTAAATTGTAGACTCGACCACACAGTGGTCATCCAAATTTTACATCTTTGAAGTGGAAAATCAAAGCACTAGTTTCTTGCCACACAAGGCTATCCCACCTTCTAGTTGCAATTCTCAAAACAAAACTATATGCAAATTAGCTATGCAAGGCTGAGTTTATTTTCTTGTGTCTACAATTGCAATCTAGCCTCATGATCTAATAAATCACCCTTCAATCATAGAAATACATCATATATAAAATACAAACCGATTCTGAGACACCATAATACCACCGCACTTTACGAGTATATGGGTAAAATCCAACATATGCACGAATATAAATTCCATAGTTTTTGATTTTACACCAATTTTTATATATTCGAGGAAATGAGACGTCATTTCATGATGCCTTCGCAAGTGTTTTTGTAATAACAATGTGACCTATATTTGTATGCAATGGTGTGGTTTCATTTTGGGAAGCCTTATAGTGACACTCTTCCTTTGGTGTTGGGACACCCAATTCCCACATCTACAATGCACAAACACAATCTGTTGGGTTTTTTATCACCCCCAACCCTTCGAATATGCCAAATGTAAATTTACATGTCTTTGGAACACTCTTTTCACATATTCACAAAATATCCCTTGAAACTCACAACACGCTTCTCCCTTGGATCCATGTGAGTCAATTATTGGATCACATAATTCACCACACATGATTATGTTCTCTAAGCATGCTCTTATTTGTTCTTACTTCAGCACTTTTTCAAGTATGTATATATTTTTCCTTTACACTAGTAAATTTCATTCACTAGCATAAAGGGGGAATGTAGACACTAAAATTTGCACAAAATCATTATTACATTATGATTTTGTTAGAATTGTATGTACATGAGTTTAAGACCTTGAAAATAGATCTTAGTGGCATAACCTACTCTCTTTCGGATTTTCATTGATAAATTTGATCTCTTCTAGTGATTATTTTGCTCTGATTTTTTGATTTCATGTCATGTCATAGAGGCCTTTTTATTTTTCATTTTTTTACCATCTTTTCATCCGGTGTCGGTCTAAAATTGTACATTAGGGATAGGTCTGTATATACATTCTCAAACTATCTATACGTTAGTGGACCCTCTGGATTTTTCTTAAGTTTGATTTATGGCTCTCTTCATTATTATTTTTTATGATCTTTGATTAGTTTTGGGTCAGCATTTCCCATCACTAAGGTTGAAATAATCAAGAGAATGAACTCATATATATAAGGTCTAGAATTTGCATTTACTATCTAAAGAACCATATATCTATCATATACTAAACTAAAGGATCAAGAAATAGTGTTGCATACTACATACGTAACATATGAGGCCATAATGATTTCTTTAATCAATACATAAGGGGTTTGAGTGGGATGAATTATCTTAGCCCGTTATCGGTGTGGAAACATAAGGGCAACACTAGGACAAGGGATAATTGCATGCACAACAACACAAATCACTATGAGAACTACATAGATTCTGAAATTTAGTGCAACACTTGGTGACTCGCATATGGGGTACCCTTCGAGGTTAGTCCAACTCAAGAATTTGCATTTATTTTTAATATAATGTGTGTTTGAGTGTGTTGCGGTGTAGTTAGGGTTATTTTGCATTTATATGTGTGAAATATAGGATTTGATGTTGTAGATGAAAAATAGATGTTAGTGCAAATGCAAACTAGAAACCAAACTAAATCAGTTCCTAATCTAACACTCTCTATCACTACCTCGGATTGAGCTAGATGGAAAGGGAATAGAATGCAATACCTTCACTTACCAAAGTAGAGCTCCCTTTGATTTGTTTGATGTGATCAAGATGTTAGATTGCATTATTTTTTTTGCTTCAAATTTGTGGGATGAATTGGTCAGCACCTCCCCTTGTTGAGTGATGACTTTTCTTGATGAATTCTTGGAGATTGATAGATTTTCTTTGAAGTATTTTGGCTGCATATACTTGCAATTTTCTAAGATGGCTGCCATAGAGGGTGGCACCACTATTTATAGTTAGAGGAGGTAAAAATGAAGGTTTGATACCCTGTCATGTAAGTGGTATATCAATGGTGGAGAATGGAGAAAGATCTAGAATTTGAAAATTCTAGAGATTGGAATAATCCTCCATTATTCAATGGAGGAGGGAATTATTTAAATTTTTTAATATAGACGCAGGGAAATTTTAAGAGGCTTCTAGAAATAGAAGCCTCTAGATTTGGAGGATTGGTTAGTTTAGGATTAGGTGAAATTAAATGTGATTAGTGGAGTGATTAGATGGAGAAGCTAGGTGTAGAGTAGGTGTAGGATAGGTGGGTAGGTGAGTAGGAATTTTTAATTCTTAGAAAATGATAATATGGATTGGTTAATGAGATAATGAAATATTAATGATGTATTAATATGATTAAGGTTGAGATGGGATTATAGAATAAATAATGAAAATAATTGATGCATGATAATAGGGATCATAATAATTAATATCACGATTAATTATTATATCATTGGTGATGGGGGAATTAATAGTGTATAATGAGTATGTTATTTGTTAAATGAGCATGTCGACATTTTACATGTCTACATTTTCCCCCTCTTTGAAGGGTTATTGACATAGCAATGATCATTCAAATAAAAAGAGATGAAGAGATAGATAGTGAGGGTGATGCCCCCTCGAGGGGTTGGGTGAAGAGGAAACGAGTCGGGTGACCGCTCGAAAGGATGAAAGGCCCAAGGTAGCAGATGAGTGAAGTTTAGAGGAGGAGAAGAGTTGAAGATGCAAAGAATTGGAAGAAGAGAGGAGGATTCAAAAGATTATAGGATTTGAGGATTCAGAGGAACATAATTAGAGGATGAGAGGATTGGAGTATTCAAAGGATCATAAGATTTGGATTAGAGATTAGAAGAGTGGGGATTTGGAGGAATAATATTATGAGCTTGAAGAATTAGAACTTGTGGAATTTTGGAATAAGGGATGACCCTGTCAATGATGTATGACAAGGAGGGAAATTTAGGATTGTTGGATTTAGAAGATGCCCTAGTCAAGGGGTTGGATGTGGATGATTTTGGATTATAGGACGCCTGCAGGACGAGGATGAAGACTTGTTGGATTTGAAGATGCCCAGTCAAGGGGTGATGATTTGTTGGATGAGGATTTTTGGATGAGAAGATGACCCAATCCAGTGGGCTGGGTTAATAATAGGGGATGGATTGGGTGATGTGAGATTTTTTTGGATGGGAGGGATAAAATTGTATTGATTGATTAGATGGTTTTGAAAGATGCCCCATTTGAGGGGTGAGAATGATAAGTGTGGGGCTTGGAGTTGATTGATAAAGTATTTATTTGATAGGGGGATGATGAAGATTGGATATTTTGATGAGCGATGAATAAGAGGGAACTGAAAAGATAATGCAAGAAGGGGGTGTGCTGCCATGAAGTACCCACTTTGTGATCATCATTAGCAAGTAGAGTAATGGTATGGAATAAAGAAAGATGCACCAAGGTATTGAGACCATGATGACGTAATTTCCAAATGCCCTTGTCCTCATATCATTAGATAGATTAATACAAAAATATGGTCCTCATATCATTGGACCATGCAAAAGAAAAGAAAAAAAAAGAGGCCTCATATCATCGGCCAAAATGCAAATTCAAATAAACAAGCACATATACAAACAAAAAAATCACACCGCATTTATATTACTGGTTTTTAAACGGTGGAGGTGTGTTTGGATTTTTAATCATTTTTTACTTTTCGAGACTTTTAATATTTTTTTTTATTTTTGGATTTTAATAATTTTTTTATTTTTTGGATTTTTAATAATTGTTTTATTTTTGGATTTTTAATATATATATATATATATATATATATTGTTTTTAATATTTTTTTGATTTGTTGGATTTTTTATTATTTTTGGATTTTTAATTTTTTTTTTTTTTTGGATAAACGAGGGGATTTGGTGATGGTAGGAAGAAACGGGAGGAAAAACGGATAAACGGGGTGGGAGAACGGGCTCTGGAAGTTTTTAGGGCATCACGGCCGGTATAAAAGAGTTTTGGGGACCTAGTGATGAGTTATTTTCACCACGCATAGTAGAGAACGAGAGCCCTTGAGAGAGCACGATGGCCTACGAGAGGATTGTTGATCACCAAGTGGATCTAGTGAGGACTTACCAGTGACCGACAGCCGATGGAGTTGTGGTAAGTACCTTGTGGTTTTGATTTTTGTTTCGTTTTGTGTGTTTTTGAGATTTTTTAAGTTTTTGGGTAGTTTTTAAGCATTGAGGGGTATGAAGTGGTGCCTATGTGCATGAATTGCTGCTTATGCGTCGTTTAGGGGAGGGAGTATGAATTTTAGTGCCTATGTGACGAGTGAGGTTGTATTTTGCACCTATGCACCAAGGATGGGGTAAGAATTAGCGCCCTTGTTATAGATTAGCGTTTATGTTGTACACTAGCACCTTTGTATGAGGTTTGGCGCGTGTGTCATAAATAATAGCACTTTTCTTAAAGATGGGCTGGGGTAAAGTGTATTAGTGCTTATGTTTCAGAGAGGATAGGAAATGATGCCTATGTTTTTCTGATGGCGCCTATGTTCCGGAATGACGCCTTTGTATGTAAGGGTGTTTTTGTAATAAAGTGACACTGTAGACACCTAAATTTGGTATCTTCCCTTGATCACATGCATGCACATATTTAGTTAATCATCTCCCTTATTTAATCAAATGCCCTCTTTCAATTTAATTAATCCATTCTCATTAATTAATTAAATGCCCATCACGAGTTGTCCTTGATCTCCTCCAAGTTCACATTAACTCAGATTTGTGATGTTAGTGGGATTCCTGCATCAACTTGGAAGAATGGGAGGATCACTAAGAAGTTCAAAGCATCTAATTGGGACCCTAATATTGGGACAACTATGAATCTTTATAAGGCACTTAGGGTAGCACTTAAGGTGTATAAAAAATTTGTGAATTAGTGCCTTTTTTCCTTTGTGTTCTCTGTGCAGCTATTGTGGTGTTGTTTTCAAGCTATTGTTTTTCTTTTGTCGGGCTTCTTGTAGGAAGTTGGCCCCTGCCTTAGTACTCTTATAGTTTTATCTAGCTTTTTGGCTTTTGGTTGGGGTGTGGCCCCCACATATCAAAAAACCACTTTGTTCTCTCATGTATATCTTGGTTGTTGAGCCTTTTTTATTGTACTTCAGGTATGGTCCCTTCAAAACCATTTACCTTTAATTAAAAAATTAAATTAAATTAAATGCCCATCACCTTTAAATCCTAATTAATTAACATCAATTAATTAATTAATCATGCCCTAACCAAACTTTCCATTTTGGAATGCTTTCATTCTAAATCTACATCCATGCTTTTCCCTACGCCTTTTCTACCCTATCTCCACTACCAACTCACCTACACCTCATTCCTAAAAACCTCTTCCCACCTAATGCTTTTAAGCATTCGAACAACTAAAAAAACCAGAAATCATGCGAAAAGAAGGATAATCCTCCCATTGGAAAACTTTCCCTCTGATCGGTCTTGACACGTGCCATTGTCGTAAATCGACCACTATAAAGTTATGTGCTTTATTTCTATTCTCGGATCAAATGCAAGTGAATCCAAGCTCTCTTGTGGCATGTGGAAAATCCCTTGTGCCTAAACATTCCAGAAGCCATTACAAACCTCTCAAACCTCCTTGCTGATGTGCATGCAACATGATCGAATTTTTGTGAGATTTTGTCATTTTACATTGATTTAATCATCTTTTGTCATATTATCTCGGTATTTCTTGTATCTAATAATTTGTAAGTTCGGATCATCAATAAGCAACACTCACATCTTCATCATCAACCTCGTTTGTAAATCCATAATTGCATGTTGCTCATCCGCTTGCCTTTCTTAGGCTTTATCTACCCCTGTCATAGTCTTTTTCGACCCTAATAAGTCTCATCGACTCCGCCATAACAATGACCTTTGCTTTCTATCCTAAAACCTTCTCCCATCACCGCCTAGCCTTTGTGCCCTTTCTTGTTTTCTCTAACCCTCATCTAGTCCCTCTGTTACAAGTAAAACCAACCTGTTTTTGCCCCGATCGCCATAGACCCAAACCAGGTACATTTATCTTTCAATTTTTTTAATCAGATCGATATCTAAATCAATCAATAGTACTTTGATTCTTTATTCTCCCGTCTCTCTGCATATTATTAGTATACATTTCC
The DNA here is from genome assembly GCA_018340775.1 of Taxus wallichiana var. yunnanensis. Lineage (NCBI taxonomy): Eukaryota > Viridiplantae > Streptophyta > Pinopsida > Cupressales > Taxaceae > Taxus > Taxus wallichiana. The sequence continues at coordinate 739,696,578 of CM031243.1, forward strand.
TTATTTACATTGATTTTTTTAATGACAAGGGTTGACATCCACCGAGGAAGTTAATGCTTCTCGGGTTCTCTTTCCGGGAAACCCCGCCCAAATAATCTAATAAAAATCATTTTCAGTCTTACTTGCAGATTTCATTTGATTTGCAGAAGGATCCATCATCCATCATGCATCTGTACCATCATACATCCGAGGTAACATAAACCCTCCAACATTTTTGAGTTGTGTAGCTTCTTTAGTAGTTAGCTCATTAACTTGATAAAAAAATGAGAAAATACTACAACAATGTCATGCCATGCAGGTGGGACCACCCTTTAGGTGATATCTTACATTTATTACTTTTTATCTTTGTGTTTTTGTCTTCCACTAACACCTGCAGGTGTGAGGCTCCACTTTATTACTTGTTTATGTTGGGCTTGTGGTTTGGATCGATCATAACTCAAGAAGTGCGAGATAAATAGGAAAAGTGATATCGAGGTCTTCCTCGATTTTTCCTAATTTTTCCTTTTACATCGTAATTTCCCATTCTTGCTTGTGTCCTCATCAAATATCATACTTCGTTTTGGGCTTAAAAAGAACATTCTTTTTGCATCTTGCTTTCCCACATAGCTTAAATAGGGGTTTAATCTTCTACATCCCACACTTTATCACACACAACCTTAAACCTCACAAATCAAATTAACACATCAAAACATCCCCTACCTGGTTTTTGATTGGGATTTCATCACCCAACAGAAACTACCTCAGACATTCCCTAGCCATAACTTACCTGAAACCAAATATAGTTTTCCTTCTCATAGGTACCTAGTTATCCATCCCCTTTTCTTTTCATACTTTCTTAAATAAAGTAAGAACATAAAAATAACTATCTGCTTTACTTGCTTGGGTAAAACTATTTTCATTCCCGTAGTCACTTGTTTAGTAGCTAAGAGAATGGAAAAAAATTTGCTTCAAACAATCCCTTATCTCAAAAAATGTTCTCTACAATAGTCACCCCATATGTGCCCTTGATTACCTCTTTTATGAGCACTTAACCTTTATAGGCGTCTCTCACCAGAACCCTTTTTCACACTACAACTTTTTGAGAGGCCATCCCATTCTTATACCATCAATTTATCCCGCCTATACGAACTACTCCACCATCATCTGTTTGATCGGAATCCTTTAGACCTCCTAAGGTCCCTCTCGGTGATACCATGTTCCAAGAGCTTATGGATGTCAATCTAGTGGCACTCCAAGATTATCTCCTTAGGAGGTCAACCCATATTCCCCTAGATGGAAAACCACTCCAACAACGTTATCCTTATCAAACAAATCCCCAAGGTACCCAACTTGCATCTAATGAGCTTTTATAGCCCTCCTTGCTTCTTCTTCCACCAATCCTTCATCTCATCAGACTACCCATATCGTCTGCATATTCCCACAACCTCCCATTAATCAACACAACAATCAACATTACTCTTCCCCTCACTTCTTTGGTCACTATTCCCACTAGTTTCCCTAGTTGATATGCCCAAACATCATATCCCCTATCCAAATAGTATGACCTTCTCACATCTATCATGCATATCAATACTTCCCAACACCCTTTCACGTGTGCTTTACATTATGTGTGTCTAACCCCTTTCAACAATAGCTTTCAACATGTTCATACCCACATTCATGCTTAACACTTGCCACTTCAGACCTACCCAATCCCAAAAATCCTATCATGTTCCCATCACCCAACAAAAATTATTTCAACAACCACCTTTCCAATCACAACCCATGGTTTACCCCCAAAAAATTCCTTAAACACCAACACATCTACAAGTTCATCAACAAATTTATCGACCACTTCTTAAATGTAACCACCATCTCTTATTCCCCAAAGAGACTCTTTCAAATGATCCCATGCATGCCCTCGTGAATAGGTTATCCAACCTTGAATTTGCTACTTTAGAACAAGTTCTCATTATCATATGAGAAAATATGTAATGAGCCTATTCACCCATCCATACCAATTAAACCATATCCTCTACACTGGGAATTACCAAAATTTGCTAAGTTTAATAGCAAACAGGATCCATAACAACACCTTCGTGCATTTAAACATGCATGTTATATTATTGCACACAATCAGGACTTGATGCTCCATAATTTCCCCATGTCCTTGGTTGGTCCGTGTTGGACTGGTATAATAGCATCCCTCAATATTCAATATTCTCTTTCTCCCAACTCGCACAATTATTTCTAGAACATTTTTCGATTAACATTATGTGAAAAATAACCATCAATGATCTATACACCATCTGACAATTTGAATACGAATCCATTATAGATTTTTTCACATGATGGCACGTCATTATAAGCCAATTATCCTTTCCTCTTCCACAATTTGATCTCATCGATCTCTTCTCACGTTCATGTGTGAAGCATATATCTTTGACTTTACAAATCCAATCGTTTTGAACCTTTGACAAGGCCTTCACCATGGCCCACAAACTTGAAACATGTGCCCTCGAGTAAGGCCATTTAAAACTGAAATAAAATAAACCCAAACATAAATTTACTAAATCATCCACACCAAACAACAAATCAAAGGTAACGACCAATGTTGTAGTTTTTAAATCATCTCCTGCATCTACATCTAGCACATGGACTCAACAATGAGTCACTCGACTAGCGCCTAACTACACTCCCCTTAGGGAGTCATATAATACAATATTTGAAAAATTGATGGCAATAAACCTTATCACACTTCCTCCTATCGACCAGTTGATGATTCAAGACTGACCTGTGTGGTATCGTGAAGACCATTACTGCAAGTATCATCAAGTCTGAGGCCACGACATAGAAAGATGTTATACTTTCAAGGATCTGGTCCAAAGACTCATTAATCAAGGTGATCTTCAAGTCAACAATCCAAATGCTTCACCTAATCAACCACTTGAAATTTTTAAACAACCTTTCCCAAATCATACATCGACAAGCCAAACTACCACTTCCACTACAACCCAAGCACCTAATGCTCATACTATAAACACCATGAACACTACTGATCAAAAACATGTCCCATCCATAACTTCATCATCAATCACATCCATTCCCTTTGATATCCTTCCTACATCTATTATACCTACGTCTATCTTGGCATCTACTCCCACATCTACAACTACCAAAACCCCATTATATATATCATTTATGCCCTTAGAGACATTCATGAAGCAACTTTCCACATCCGGCGTTGGTCCTTCGTCAACTTCCTTATCCACCTCATCATCTACTTCATCCATTCCAATAGGCTTGACCACCTCACCTATATCTATTCCACCCTTTCCCATCATACCATCTATAGAACCTATATCAGTTCTTCCTCCCACTCTCTTACCCACATCAACTGTTGTGGTTACATCCACACCACCTTCTTCTTTCACCCCAACTTCATCATTTGAGGAATGCTTAAAAGCACTTTACCTTACAATGACCTCAAATATTCCTTCCATGTCATCAACATAATCCCCTCAATCCCCACCTTCTATGGACCACCTCAGATAAATGTTGTTTCTGTACCCAAACCAACCATAGCACTACCTTTTGAATCCCCAATGAAGGTTGTCACATTACTCCTCAAGGATGTGTCTTTACATATGAAATCTATAATCCTTCCTAGAATTAAACCATCCAATCCAAAATCATCTATTTCAGAACCACGAACATTTCACCCCAACCCAAGACCATTCAACACTAAAACACCAATCAACATCAAAACGAATTCAAATCATCAAAACATCAATACACTTGGGTTTTACCCCAAACATCCAAAGTATCTCATAAGGCATCTTCTAACACTTTAGTTGGAACATATACAAAAATATTTAACCCAAAAAAGGAAAGAAGCCTTTATGGTTCAATTCCAACCTTATGTGCGCCTTTCATCGTACCCTTGGGCATGATATTGAGCATTGTAGAGCACTCCAAGCCATTATTCATAGACTCATTGAAGAGGGAAGACTTTCCCTTGGACCGAAGCCGATCTCTTCCTTCCACATCTAGTTTGGCATCGTTATGTTGCCTTGAGAGATGACTCATCTAATAATGGCCCTCATTTGTCCATCAATGTAATTTAGGTAACCACTCGATCTGGCCCACATGAGCCCAAATCAACCTCCGAGCCAAAACCCAAGACCTTCATCGTCATCCCTCCTCCTAAGGAGTTAGCCACATCGTCAAAACCAAAGGTTTTTTTTTAGCAGCTCCTAAGCCTATTGAACAAAGTACCATTATGTAGCTTCATCAAGCCTTGGTCAAAATGTCACTCTACGAGCTCATTCAAAGTTCACCGAGATCACGAAAGGATATTATTGAATTCTTAAAGTGCATTCTAATGTTTGATGATGAAGCTCATCCCTTTACATCTTTCCTCATAGCACTTACTTACTTATGTTGCTATATCATTCAATGAAACTAAAATTTTGGACATCCCACTAGAAGAACATGACCTTCCCCTCTTTATTACATGGTTAGGATCAATGATGCGTTCATTCAAGGGTTTATGATTGGCATTAGGGAAAGCATTAATATCATTCCTTCACACACTTTCGACCAACTTAAGATCCCAAAGGAATTGTCGCTCGGACACCCGCAATTTTTCTCTTTTAAAAATACCATCGCTCCCACCTTGGGAAGAGTCATCCTCGTTATCCTTGTTGGTGAGAAGCTCATCCATGAGAGCTTATACATAATTAAGGGAGAATTCAAATACAATGCTCTCCTCGGACGACCATAAATTCGCACCATGTATCTTGTGTCCCATCTACACTTCATCGCTCCCTTAAATATGAACATGAGGGAAAGATCCTGACACTTCCTGGGGACACTCCTCCCTTCCAAAGATGTAACATGACTTATAGAGCAAATGAAGTACTCATCCCTAAGGACAATTCATTTACACCATCCACCAGCTCAACCATTCCCTCATCGAAAATCCCTAACAAGGACTCTATGCATAACGTAATGGAAAAACTTATGATGGCGGAGTATCACCTTCTTGTTCTCAACACCCTTCCCACTCCTCCCGTATCGGTAGACCCGATAAGGTTCCTATGTACCAACCGGATGTCGGGATGTTATTCCTTTTGGTCCACCACATCTACACACCAATCTTATTTATGGTGGTTTTGATACCCCTCTTCTCACGTCAATGATATTCCACATGTCAGGATTTATACTGGTGGCTTTAGATTTCTCAAAACCCATATTTTTCCTATAACTATTTCCATTGTTGTGCATGGAAAGGATTTGGCCTATGCCATTATGAACATGGCCCATATGGCCTTATTCCTAATCAATGTCACAAACCTTATGAAAATTTTGGGTTAGGATACCGGGAGCAATCCCCTGATCCCATTCCACCATTTGAGTTACTCATGGACATGCCTTCTTATATATTCTCCAACTTTCAAAGATGTGGGCATACCTTCTCTTATTTCTCCATATTTTCCAACCCTCAAAGACATGGACATGTTTTCCCTGCCTTCCCCATCTCTTCTAACTCCCAAAATCATGAACATGTTTTCCCTAGAATTTTTTTAGTCTCCACCATAACTTTGGGGCCGGTCACCTATCAATGTGACAATCAAATTAGGTCCCTTCCTCTTTTCCATCCGAAGATGATAGAAGAATATTCTTCTACCATTGACATCCTTCGTGTGTTAACAATGAACCCATCGTTTACCACATGGGAGCAGAAGATTCTTATCTTCAGAAGACATTACCATCCAACTCAAATGTTGTTCTTAACAAAGCCACCATCGATATCAATATCACTACTCCGCATGCCGTATTTAAGTGGGCCAATAGATCCCGTGAGAAGCATCTTTTCTCTATCGCATGGTCATATTAAGACATGCTAGGTCTCGACGCCTCTATCGTCATCTACAATATCATCACCCATCCCAATGTTAAACTCGTAAAGCAGAAACTTCGCCGCATACACCCTCACATTTCTCTCCTTGTTAAAGAGGAGTCAGAGGGGATTTTTTCAACTAACTTCATCATCCCCATTAACTATCCCCAATGGGTTTCCAACATTTTTCCCATCGCTAAAGCATCAGGAAAGTTGTGCATATGCAATGATTTTTGAGATCTTAATCTCGCTTTCCCTAAGGATGACTTCTTCCGAACATTGATCAGCTTGTGGATCTTACTGCAGGTCATGAAATGCTCTCTCTCATGGATGGTTTCTCTAGTTATAATCAAATTCTCATCACACCATAAGATCAACACAAAACCTCCTTCATTACTCATTGGGGACCTTTTTCTATTGCATCATGCCCTTCGATTTAAAGAATGTTAATGCTACTTATCAACGGGCCATGACTTATATCTTTCATGACCTCATCCAAAAACCATAGAAGACTACGTTGATGATCTTTTAGGAAAATCTAAGCATCGACGTGACCATATTTTTGTTCTGAAGTCCTTTTTAAGTGCCTCATTCACTTTTTCCTTCATCTTAATCTAGCCAAGTGTGTATTTGGATTCTTAACTGGAAAGCTCCTTGGATTTATCATTTCTATTAGGGGCATCAAAGTTGACCCTACAAAAATTAAGGCAATCATTGAAATGCCTCCCCCTTCCAATCTTAAGCAACTTCGCAGCCTTCAAGGCTGCCTCCAATCTATCTGCCACTTCATCTCATAACTCTCGATTGTTTTCAACCCTTTCATCACCTCCTTTGCAAGGACATTGAATTTGATTGGGATCACGATTGTCAAAAATATTTTGAAAATCTTAAACAATATCTCATGTCTCCACAGTGCTCACACCTCCACGCAAGGGGAGCCATTTTATTTGTACATCTCTACCACCAATCATGCCTTAGGAGCCATGTTATCCCATCATGATGACAAAGGTTTTGAGCAAGATGTTTATTATATCATCGCACCTTCATGATTGTGAGACTCACTAACTAAAGCTAATAATTTTTGTTGTGCTATATTCTTTGCTACTTCTAAACTTTGACATTACCTTCTTATTCATAAGACATATGTCATTACTAACTTCCATCTCCTTAAAACATTACATTTTATGCCATGCCATAATGATTGTATTACTCGATGGCTCATGCTCATGATAGAGTTTGACCTTGAGTTTATTTCTCAAAATCCATTAAGGGACAAGTTATTTTTGACCAATTTGTGGAAGCCCCTCTTCCTATTACACATTTACCTCATGATAAATTTCCAGATGAATACATTAACCAATTTCATCACAAATATGGCACTCTTAAATTCAATCTCTTCTTTGATGGCTCAAAATGTTAACAAGGGGGAGGTGTTGGCATCATTCTCATTCCTCCTTGGGAAACTCTTATTCCCCTCACATATAAACTCAATTTTGAGTGTATAAACAACATGGTAGAATATGAGGCCCTCATCTTGGGTCTTGAAACCATCATCTTTCTAGGTGTTCAAATTCTTGACATCTACGGAGATTCCAAACTTATAATCAAACAAGTCACAGGTGATTATCAATGTAAAAATGACACTCTTCAAAAATATCGCGACATTGTTCATCTTCTTCTTGAATATTTTGATTCCTATACCATCCAAGTTGTTCCTCGGTTGACCAATCATTTTGTTGATACGATGGCATCCCTCACGACTCTCATCCCATGGATAATAGAGGATTCCAACCTTCATCGCTGCTCATGTCGTGATCATCCTTTCCATGAATTACCTCAGGTTAATATTATTGAATCTAATTCATTAACATTGGTATTCTCAAATATTCAATTATCTATCCCAATCCATCCTTCCTCCTGATCTATCCAAAAATGCTAAGAGGTCCATTTTTAGCTCGCTCAGTCCATGTTATGTTATTCTTTGTTCATCTCCACCTATGGGTAGGCAATCGGCCTCCCCATCTATGACCAAACTATAGGATGCGGTGAGGGGGCTGCTCCACCTACCATATAGAGTATAGATTATTTCCCATATAAACGTGGATTTGACAGTGTTCTTCTCCGATGTCTGTAAATCCATGAAGCCTCTCGGACCATCCAGAAGTCCATGACGGTATTTGTGGTGGACACTTTAGTGGCTTAGCCATTGTTAAGTGTGTTCTTTGTCTTGGATATTACTGGCCTTCCCTCAATCATGATTTTTGTGAATATGTTAAGAAATGTGAAAAATGTCAGTAGCATTCCAATCTTATTCATATTCCTAGTCAAGCTCTGTAGTCGGCTCAGGACCTTTGGCCCTTTTCAATGGGGCCTTGATCTTATTGGTCTTATTAATCCTCGTTCTTCACAAAAACATCACTTTATCATCACTACAACCGAGTATTTCACTAAATGGGTGGAAGTAATCCCACTCACCTCAACTAAAGCCCAATCATTAATTTTATTTATCAACACATTATCTGCCGTTCAGCATTCCCCACAAACTTGTTATGGACAATAGAAATTCCTTTAAAAAAAACTCAAGAAAATCTATAACACATTCAACATCAACTCAACTTCTCTTCCCCATATTATCCCCAAGCTAACAGCCAAGCTGAAGCTACCAATAAAACCCTTCAAAACATTCTTTCCAAAACCATTGATCAAGCTAGGTCATAATTGGCATCTCCAACTTCCTTTCACCCTTTGTGCCTATCATACTAGTATCTCGTGCCTCCACGGGGATACGCCTTTCTCTCTTGTTTATGGTTCGAAGCCATCCTTCCTCTTAAAGTTCAAATTCCATCTTTGTATGTGTCCCTTTGAAACTTCATCTTTGATGAAGACTACCGCTAAGCTCATCTAAAGCATAGCTCAAGATACTAGATGAGTGTCACCTTCTCGCTCTTGAACACCATCATGTTTATTAAGAGCGCATTAAATGTGCTTACAATAAGAACCTTAAGGAACACGGCTTTAATCTCGGCAACCTCATCCTCAAGAAAATCAAAATGTTACTTTTACAAAAGGATCCAACATGGAAAGTTGTCCCCTAACTAGATCGGACCATACATTATTACACATAAGTATGGATCGAGAGCCTATATTTTTGGCCTCCCTTGACAATAAATTGGAATGGAACCCGCTTAATGCATTGCACTTATGACCATTCTATTGTTATCACATTTACCAATGTTCCCTTAGTCATATCCTTGGATAATTCCTCCATCTTATCCCCTTCCATTCCTCATTGTGATGATTTGGAATTATGTGGTCTTTCATTCACTTCCTAGATGTGACCTTAAATATGGGCACCATGGATCTTCCCGTAGCATATTCCTTATGGATAGGTTCTCCCCTTTGGTGAGAACTCCACAATCATTACATCCATCACCCTCTTATTCACCTATTAGAACCATGCAAAGGGTCAGGGGTGTCTCTTGTACATTATTATCCCCTCCTAAGTGGTCTACTTAGCTAGTCCTAACTCTCCCCATGTAAAATAAAAATTCATGGATGTTTAAATCAAAAATCAAAAATATCAAAAAAACTAATCCCTGAAGGAAAATTTTTCATGCAAAAAAAAAATCAAAAGCATGAAATCAAAATCAAAATCAAATAAATAGATTGATCCCTCAAAGGATGGCTATCATTTATTCTTTCCATCTATATATTGTATAAAGTAGACCATACCCTCGAAGGATGGCTACTCCTTATGGCATTTGAAGGCTTCTGCATTGATCAACCTTCCATTTTATTAGCATCCTAAGAAAGATTCCCACATTGATCAACTTTCTTCTAGCAGACTTCCCGCATTGATCTAGTTTTCTCTTTCCCCTTTCTAGAGTTGGGGCATAGTTTTAGGGAACACCGCTTTTTGGAGAACCCTCTTTCCTATAAAAGTTACATCTCAAACCCCTTTTTTCATGTCAACATTAGGTTTATGATATCATCTCATCCATTACTTCCTTATGATCTTTGAAATGACTAACTATTGTTGGTTATATTGCTAGCTTTTGCTTTGGTCGCATGTGCCTTGCATTACGGATCTCCTCCTTGTTTACCTCCAATGCAGTTGGAGGCATATTTTCCTCACACATTCTTTGATATGACGTAGATTCGTTCATACCTATAGGTCATCATCATTAATTTGTGTCTTATCCGGTCTTATCCAATCTCCTCATCGATAGTCCACACTTGTGGCCATCTACATTCCTCTTTTATGGCATTTTTCTTCATTATTTTTCACCATCCGCTTCGTTATAAGTCCACATTTGTGGCTATATTTATTCTTTCCTCTAGGCATTTAATTCAATAATTCATCTCAAAGTCCACATTTGTGGCCATACTTATTTCCCCTTGGGGAATTTTACTTAATCATTCATTTCCATGTTTCACCTTTGAGGCCATACCTTTCCCCACTTGGGGCATATTTCATTTCTACCTTCTCGGCCATACTTCTCCTTTGGAGCATATTACTTCATCACTCGCTTTTTCATTTTGCCTTCTCGGCCATTTTTTGTGTCCTAATGGAAACCATACCATTCATCCTCATCCCTTGTGGACACATACCTTTTCACTTGATTCCTTGTGTACGAAGGATTTCACATACTTTTCGCATATAGTTGTGCATACTTTGATGAATTTCCTATGACCCGTTGGTCATCCCAACATGCATCCATACTACAATGATCTTCACCCACTCACTAGTCCGTAGAACGTTGTAGCCCGTCTCCGTTGAGACCACAATTTTCCTCTATCGATGTGATATTGGAGTCACCGCCATAGTTTTTATTCATACTTGTGAATAGGGCATCTTGCCTTGATAATCCTTTTACCCACACTTTCTTCCCCCACCCACCCTTCATCAAGAATCTTCTTTCAAACGTGCCATCGATTTCCCTTAACGTCATCGATCCCCCATTTGAGGGGGAGCTTATCATCAATTCCTTTTATCCTTATCCAACTCTCATCATTTTTGTCTCATGGCTTGCTAGCCCAAGCCACTCAACAAAAAGGGGTAAAATGTAGACACCTAAATTTGGTATCTACCCCTTGATCACCTATGTGTGCATATTTAGTTAATCATCTCCCTTATTTAATCAAATTCCCTCTTTAAATTTAATTAATCCATCCTCATTAATTAATTAAATTCCCATCACCTTTAAATCCTATTTAATCAACATCAATTAATTAATTAATTAATCATGCCCTAACCAACTTTCCATTTTGGAATGCTTTCATTCTAAATCTACATCCATGCTTTTTCCAACCTATCTCCATTGCCAACTCACCTACACCTCATTCCAAAACAACCTCTTCCCACCTAATGCTTTAAAGCATTCTAGCCAACTCTAAAAAAACTAGAAATCACGTCAAAAGTAGGAAAATCCTCCCATTGCGAAACTTTCCCCGTGATCGATGGTAACCTAGCCCAATCTTCGTCAACCCTATAAAGTTATGGGATTTATTTCTATTCTTGGATTGAATGCAAGTGAATCCCAATGAGCTCTCTTCATGGCGTATGGATAATCATTGTGCATGAACTTTCCGAAGCCATTACTGAGACATCTCAAACCTCCTTGCAGCATTCATGCATCAATTGTGATCGACTTTTTATGAGATTGTTGTCATTTTACATTGCTTTAATCAGCTTTTGTCATATTATCTTGGTATTTCTTGTATCTAATATTTTGCATGTTCATATCATCAATAAGAAGACTTGCAACTTCGTCATCAACCTTCTTTCACAAATTTGTACTTACTTGGTGTTTCTCATATGGCTTGCCTTTCCTTGGATTTATCTAACTTTGTCATAGTCATTATTAACCCTAATAAATCACCATCAAATCAGCAAAACAACCTTTACTTTCTATCCCAAAACCTTCTCCCATCCTTGCATGAGCTCTGTGCCCTTGCGTGTTTTCTCTAACCCTCGTCTAGTCCCTCTGTTAAATAGTAAAAGTAGTTTGTTTGCACTCAGTCACCATCCAACCTGACACTGTACATTTATATTTTAGTTGTTTTAATCAGATCGATATCTAAATCAATCAATAGTGCTTTTAGATTATGTATTCTCTCAGTCTCTGCATATTATCAATATACATTTCCTTGTTTACATTGCTTTTGTTTAACAACTGGGGTTGACATCCGCCGAGGAAGTTAACACTTCTCAAGTTCACTTTTTCAGAAACCCCGCCCAAATCATCTAATCAAAATCATTTTTAGTATTACTTGCATATTTCATTTGATTTACAAGAAAGGATCCATCATCCATCATGTGCATGTATCATTGTACATTTGAGGTAACATAAACCCTCCAACATTTCGATTTGTGTAGATTCTTTAGTAGCTATCTCATTAACTTGATAATGAATGAGAAAATACTACAACATTCCTAGCACGCCTGATGGGACCACCCTTTAGGTGATCTCTTGCATTTATTGCTTTTTGTCTTTGCTTTTTCTGTCTTCCACTAACACTGCAGTGTGAGGCTCGCTTTATTGCTTGTTCATGTTGGGTTCATGGCTTGGATCGCTCATCACTCAAGAAGTGTAGATAAATAGGAAAAGCACTATTAAAGTATTCCTCACTTTTTCCTTATTTTTCTCCTTTTTACATCATAATTTCTCATTCCTGCTTGTGTCCTCATCGAATATCATACTTCATTTTAGGCTTAAAAAGAACATTATTACATCCTGTTTGCCCACATAGATTAAATAGGGTTTAATATTCTACATCCTTCACTTTATCACACACAACCTTAAACCTCACAAATCAAATTAACACATCAAAACATCCCCTACCTAGTTTATTAATTGGTATTTCATCACCCCAACAGGAAACCGCCTCGGGCATTCCCTAGCCATAACTTACCTGAAACTGACATAGTTTTCCTTCTCATAGGTACCTAGTTATCCATCCCCTTTTCTTTTCTTTTCATGCTTTCTTAAATAAAGTAAGAACATAGAAAAAGTTGTTATCTTTACTTGTTTGGGTAAAAACTATTTTCATGCCCGTAGTCACTTGTTTAGAAGCTAAGAGAATGGAAAAAAACTTTTCTTCAAATGATCCCTTATCTCAACAAATGGTTCTCTACAACAGTCATCTCATTTGTGTCCTTGATTACCTCTTTTATGAGCACCCAACCTCTTATCGATGTCTCTCACCTAGAACCCTTTGTTCACACTACAACTTTAGGTGAGACCAACCCATTCTTATACCATCAATCTATCTCGTCTAGACCAACTACTCCACCATCCATCCGATCAAAATCCTTTGGACCTCCTAAGGTCCCTCTCGGTGATACCATGTTCCAAGAGCTTCTGGATGCCAATCCAGTGGCACTCTAAGATTATCTCCTTAGGAGATCAACCTAGATTCCCCCAGATGGACCACCACTCTAACAACTTTATCCTTATCAAACCAATCCCCAAACTACCCAACTTACAGCTAATGAGCTTTCTATAGCCCACCTTGCTTCCTCTTCCACCAATCCTTCATCTCATCAGACTACCCATATCGTCATGCCTATTCCTCACAACCTCCCGCTAATCAACACAACAATCAACACTACTCTTCCCCTCACCTCTTCAGTCGTTATTCCCACTAGTGTCCCTAGTCAATATGCCCAAACATCATATCCCTATCTAGACAATATGATCTTCTCACATCTAGCATGTCTATCAATACTTCCCAACCCCCTTTCATGGGTGCTTTACATTATGTAGTATCTAACCCCTTTCAATAACAGTTTCAACTTGTTCATACCCACGTTCTACTCTCGGCGCGTGCGCAGAGCCTACCTAATCCCAACAAACCTATCATGATCCCATCACCCAGAAATAATTCTTTCAAGAACCATCCTTCCAATCACATCCCATGGCTTACCCTTAACAAATTCCCCAAACACCAACACATCTAAAAGTTCATCAAAAATTTATCCGACCACTTCTTACATGCAGCCACCACCTCTTATCCCCCAACAGACTCTTTCAAATGATCACATGCATGCCCTCGTGAATAGGTTATCCAACCTTGAAGCTATTACTTTAGGAACCAAGGTCTCATTATCATATGAGAAAATATGTAATGAGCCTATTCACCCATCCATACCAATTAAACCATATCTTCTACACTGGTAATTACCATATCTTCTAGAACATTTTTCTATTAACATTGCATGAAAAATAACCATCAATTATCTATATGCCATCCAAAATTTGAAGACAAATCCATTACATATTTTGTTGCATGATTGCATGTTATTATAAGCCAATTATCATTTCTTCTTCTACAAGCTGATCTCATCGAGCTCTTCTCACATTTGTGTGCGAAGCATATATCTTCAACTTTACAAATCCAATCATTCTAAACCTTTGATGAGGCCTTCACCATGGCCCTCAAAATGGAACACACACCCTCAAGCAAGGCCATTTAAAACTGAAATCAAATAAACCCAAACACGAATTTACTAAACCATCCACACCAAATGACAAATCAAAGGCAACGACCAATGTTGTAGTTGTTAAATCATCTCTTGCATCTACATCTAGCACATGGACTAAACAACGAGTCACTCAACCAGCGCCTAACTACACTCCCCTTGAGGAGTCATACAATACAATATTTGACAAATTGATGGTGTAAACCTTATCACACTTCCTCCTATCCGACCAGTTGATGAGTAAAGACTGAAACTTGTGTGGTATCGTGAAGACCATTACTACAAGTATCATCAAGTATGAGGCCACGACATAGAAAGATGTCATACTTTCAAGGATCTTGGTCCAAAGACTCATCAATCAAGGTGATCTTCAAGTCAACAATCCAAACGCTTCACCCAATCAACCGCTTGACATTTTTAAATAACCTTTCCCAAATCATACATCGACAAGCCAAGCTACCACTTCCACTACAACCCAAGCACCTAATGCTCATACTATAAACACCCTAAATAATATTGATCGAGAACCTATCCCATCCACAACTTCATCATTGATCACATCCATTCCCTTTGATATCCTTCCTACATTTATTATACCTACATCTATCTTAGTGTCTACTCCCACATCTACAACTACCAAAACCCCATTAGCAAATATATCATTTATGCCCTTAGAGACATTCATGAAGCAACCATTTCTGACCTATTTCCACATCCGACATTGGTCCTTCGTCAACTTCCTTATCCACCTCATCATCTACTTCATCCATTCCAGTAGGCTTGACCACCTCGCCTATATCTATTCCACCCTTGCTCGTCATGTCATCTGTGGAACCTATACCGATCCTTCCTCCCACTCTCTTACCCACATCAACTGTTGTGGTTACATCCGCACCACCTTCTACTTTCACTCCAACTTCACCATTTAAGTAATGTTTAAAAGGACTTTACCTTCCAATGACCTCAAATATTCCTTCCATGTCATCAACACAATCCCTCAATCCCCACCTTTTATGGACTACCTCGCAAATGTTATTTCATGTACCCGAACAAACCATAACATTATAGTCCGACTCCCGAGCTTAAGGTTTTCACTACTCCTCTCGAGGATGCGTCTTTACATACAAAATCTATAATCCTTCCTAGAGTTAAACCATCCAATCCAAAATCATCTGTTTCAGAACCACAAACATTTCATCCCCCAATCCAAGATCATTCAACACTAAAACACCAATCAACATCAAAACTGAATTCAAATCATCAAAGCATCAATACACTCAAGTTTTACCCCAAACATCCAAAGTATCTCACAAGGCATCTTCTAGCACTTTAGTTAGAACATATACAGAAATCTTCCAACACTTACTACAAACCTCTGCAATCACGCTTCCTCCTATCAAGGCCTTTGACCTAAAAGGAAAGAATCCTTTATGGTTCAATTCTAACCTTATGTGCACCTTTCATCATACCCCCGGGCATGATACTAAGCATTGTAGAGTGCTCCAGGCCATTATTCATAGACTCATTAAAGAGGGAAGACTTTCCCTTGGACCGATTCAGTCCTTTCCTTCTACATCTAGTTTGGCATCTGCTATGTCACCTTCAGGAGATGAATCATCCAACGATGGCCCTCATTTTTTCATCAATGCAGTTGTAACCACTCGATCTAGCCCACGTGAGCCCAAAACAACCTCTAAACCAAAATCCAAGACCTTCATCACCATCCCTCCTCCTAAGGAATTGGCCACATCATCAAAACCAAAGGTTTTATTTTAAGCAGATCCTAAGCCTATTGAACAAAATATCATTAGGTAAATTCATCAAGCCCCGATCAAAATTTTTGTCTAGCACGAGCTCATCCAAATCTCGCTGCTGTCATATACATTCTCTTATTGAAGCCTTAAAGTGCATTTCAATATCTGATGATGAAGCTCAACCCTTCACATATTTCGTAGGAGCACTTACTGCTTCTACTACTATATCATTTAATGAAACTGAAATTTTAGACATCCCACCGAGAAGAACATGACCTTCCCTCTTTATTATAGTTAGGATCAATGATACATTCATTCAAATCCATGATTGATAGTGGGGCAAGCATTAATATCATTCCTTCACACACTTTCGACCAACTTAAGATCCCAAAGGAATCTATCGCTCAGACACCATGCTTGTTCTTCCTATTTTTAATGATGTCATCACTCTCACCTTGGGAACATTTGTTCACCCTATCTATGTCGGTGAGAAGCTCATCCATGAGATCTTCTACATCATTGAGGGATAATTTCAATACAATGTTCTCCTTGGATGACCATGGATCCATGTCATGCGTTGCGTCCCATCTACACTTCATCACTCCCTTAAATATGAACATGAGGGAAAGATCCTAACACTTCCTGGGGACACTCCTCCCTTCCAAGGATGTAACATGACTTATAGACCAAATGACGTACTCGTCCCTAAGGACGATCCATCTGCACCATCCACCAGCTCAGTCATTCCCTCATCTAAACTCCCTAACAAGGACTCCATGGATAACGTAATGGAAAAACTTACGATGGGGGAGTATCACCTTCTCATGCTCAACACCCTTCCCACTCCTCATTATATCAGTAGACCCGATAAGGTGCCTATGTACCAACCAGGATGTCAAGGATATTGTTCCTTTCGTTCCACCACATCTTCGCACCAATATTATTTATGGTGATTTTGATACCCCTCTTCCCATGTCAATGATATTCCACATGCCAAGGTTTATACTAGTGGCTTTAGCTTTCTCGACAACCCATATTTTGCCTATAACTATCTCCATCATTACACCTGGAAAGGATTTGGCCTAGGTCATTATGAACACTTACCCACATGGCCTTATTCCTGATCAATATCGCAAACCTTATGAAAATTTTAGGTTAGGATATCAGAGCAGTCCCCTAATCCCATTCCACCATTTGAGTTACTCATGTCATGCCTTTTATATCTTCTCTCGAATTTCAAATATGTGGGCATACCTTCTCTACTTTCTCCATCATTTCCAACACGAAGATATGAACAATTTTTCCCCACCTTCCTCATCTCTTCTAACTCCCAAAGACATGAACATATCTTCCTACCAGCTCTTGAAGACATGGAAATGGAAGACACCATTTCTATTACTTCAGAATTTTTTTAAGTCTCCACCATAAATTTGGGGCCGTCACCTATCAGCAGTGATAATCAGATTAGGTCCCTTCCACTTTGGAATATAGAGATGATAAGGATATTCTTCTACCATGGACATCCTTCAATGTGCTTTGATGATGACACCATACTTTCCCACATGGGGGTAGAATATTCTTATCTTCAAAATACCTTACCATCTAACTCACATGTTCCTCTTAACAAAGCCACCATCGATGTCCATATCAGGACTTCGTAGGAGCCTCACATTCTCAAACTTGGCCAATCCCTTAATCCACACAAGCTATAATCTTTCACTACATTCCTCTCCCATTATAGCCAAGCATTTGTATGGTCATATTTAGAAATGTCTTGGAGGTCTTGATTGAAACCCTCATTGTCAGTCCACAATATCATCACCGTCCCAATGTTAAATTGGTAAAGCAGAAGCTTCTCTCGCATGCACCCTCACATTTCTCTCCTTGTTAAAGAGGAGTTGTAACACCTTTTATCAGCTAACTTCATCATCCCTATTGACTATCCCCAATGAATTTTGAACATTGTCCACTGTCGCTAAAGCATCAAGAAATTTGTGCATATGCACTGCGATATTCGAGATCTTAATCTCTTTTTCCTAATGATTATTTCCCTCTTTCGAACATTGATCAACTTGTGGATCTTACCACAAGTCATGAGATGATTTATCTCATGGATGGTTTCTCTGGTTACAATCAAATTCTCATCACACCAGAAGATCAACACAAAACCTCTTTCATTACTCCTTAGGGGACCTTTTGCTATCGTATCATGCCCTTTAGTTTAAAGAATGTTGATGCTACTTATCAGTGGGCCATGACTTATATATTTCACGACCTCATCCAAAACTGATAGAAGATTGTATTGATGATATTTTAGGTAAATATAAGCATCGACGCGACCATATTTCTATTCTAAAAGTCCTTTTCGAAAGTGCCTCATTTTCTTTTTCCTTTATCTTAATCCAACCAAATGTGTATTTGGAGTCTTAACTAGCAAGCTCCTTGGATTTATCATTTCTATTAGGGGCATCAAAGTTGACCATGCAAAAATTAAGGCAATCATTGATATGCCTCCCCTTCCAATCTTAACCAACTTCACATCCTTTAGGGCCATCTCCATATATGCTCATCACTTCATCTTACAACTCTCAGATCGTTGTCAACCTTTTCATCACCTCCTTCGCAAGGACATTGAATTCGATTGGGATCACGATTTTCAAAAAGATTTTAACAATCTTAAATAGTATCTCCTATCTCCACTAGTCCTCACACCTCCACACGAGGGGGAGCCATTTTACTTGTACATCTCTGCCACTAATCATGCCTTAAGAGCCATGTTAGCCCATCGCGATGACCAAAACTGTGAGCATGCTATTTATTATATCATTCACACCCTTCATGACTATGAGACTCATTACACTGAAGCTGAAAAGTTATGTTGCACTCTCTTCTTTGCTACTTCTAAACTTCGACATTACCTTCTTAATCATAAGACGTATGTCGTTACTAGTTTCCATCTCCTTAAAACATTGCATTCTAAGCCATACCATAATGATCGTATCACTCGATGGCTCATGCTCATGACTGAGTTTGACCTTGAGTTTGTTTCTCAAAAATCCATTAAGGGCCAAGCTATTGCTAACTAATTGGCGGAATCCCCTCTTCCTAGTACACATTTACCTCATGAGAAATTTTTGGATGAATCCATTAACCAATTTCATCATGAATATGGCACTCTTAAATTCACTCTCTTCTTTGATGGCTCAAAATGTCAGCAAGGGGGAGGTGCTAGCGTCGTTCTCATTCCTCCTTGGGAAACTCCTATTCCCCTTGCATATAAACTTAATTTTGAGTGTATAAACAACATGGCGGAATATGAGGCCCTCATCTTGGGTCTTGAAACCACCATCTTTTTAGGTGTTCAAATTCTTGACATCTATGGAGATTCCGAGCTTATAATCAAACAAGTCACAGGTGAGTATCAATGTAAAAATGAAACTCTTTAAAAATATTGTGACATTTTTCATCTTCTTCTTGAAGCTTTTGATTCCTATACCATAAATTTGTTCTCTTGATTGACCAATTGTTTCAACGATACGATGACATCCCTCATGTCTTCATGGGAGGAAGGAAGGAGAGACAACAAAGGAGTCTAACCTTCTTGTCGTCGATTTTATCGTCATGATTGGCCTTTCCATGAATTGCCTCAAGTTAATCTTATTGAATCTAATTCACCAGACCATTAGTATTATAAAATATTCGATTATCTATCCCAATCCATCCTTCCTCATGATATGTCCAAAAATGCTAAGAGGTCCTTTCTTTAGCGTGTTTCACCGAAAAAAATATGTGATCCTTAGATGTATTATTAATAAACGTGGATTTGAAAAGATTGTTCTTTTCGATGTCTTAAATCCCATGAAGCCTCTGGCCATCCATGAATTAATGACGGTATTTATGGTGGAAACTTTAGAGAAATGGATGGAATGAAAAGGAGAGATTCAATACCGCACTTACCCACAGAAGTTGCACAAATCCTTCTTTGATTTGTTGGATTTTCTCTTGGATGATTGATTTTTGCTTTAGATTTGGGTGGAGACACATAAGTAGCACCTCCCTTTATTTGGCTTTGATTTTGCTTGATGAAGATGGTGATAGATTGATTGTAGATGAATGGATTTATTGAATGGTTGAAGATAAAATACATGATTGATAAAATTAGCAAAACTTTGTTATGGATTTGAGAGACGGATCTCATGGAGGAGGAGAGCTATATTTATAGTTGAGGAGTGGAGTATTCAGATGGCTGGATGTAGCCTTGTTGGATTTTGATCAAGGGTGGAGAATGCATGTGAAGAATGGAGGATTCTAGAGTGGAAGGCTCTAGAATTTTGAATTCAAAATTCATGGAGGAAGAAGCTTCCATTGAATTAAAAATTCAATGGAATGAGAGAGTTAGAGAGGCTTCTAGAAATAGAAGCCTCTAGATTTAGAGGTGCAGAATGTGATTTGGATTATAATTAGATTAGGTTAATATATGATTATTGTGGGTGAGATTATATGGAAAGGCTAGGTGTATGGATGTGTACGGTAGGTGGTAGGTGAGATGTAGGAATATTAAATTCCTAGAAAATGTTAATGAATGATTATGATAGGATAATAGGATATAATAATGAAATAAAAGGGATTAATGATATGATGGGATATAATAATGAAATAAAAGGATTTGGGATAAATGATAAATGATGATAAAATGATAAAGGGGTAAATATGATCAAATGGATTAAATAATAATAATTAATCTTGCAATTAGTTATTATATGGATGATGTTGGGATTTTTTAGGACATGTTAATCGTGTCGACATTTTAGATGTCTACATTTTCCCCATCTTTTAATGGTTATTGCATAGTAATGACCGTTCAAAGAAAAAGAAGAAAATATGTTATGATGGTGATATGATGCCCCATCGAGTGGTTAGGGGGAGGAATGAATTGGGAACCACGAAAAGAGGAGAAGCCCAAGTTAGTATGAGAGTGAGGATCAAAGGATGAGAAGATTTTGAGGATTCAAAGGATTATGATTAGATGATAAGAAGATAATAGATTAGAGGATTAGAAGATTTGAGGATTTAGAGGATAAGGATTAGAAGATTAGGATATTTGAGGATTTGGAAAGGATACCCGATCAATGATACATGACAAGGGTGAAGATTCAAGATTTTTGGATTAGAGGATGTTGGAGTTGAAGATGTTAGATTGGAGGATGTTGGATTTGAGGATTGATTGGATATTTGGATTTGGAGGATTAGAAGATTGGGGATATTTGGATGAGAGGATAAGGATTGATTTTGGATTGATTTGGATGAGAGGATAAGATTAGGATGATGATTGATGAAGTGATGAGAAATATTGTTCAATTGTGATTGATGAGGGGATGTTAGAAGATGATTGATGAAGGGGTGAGGATGTTGGATGTTGGATGTGAAATGATAAGATTTGGATGTGGATAGTGTTTGATTTATAAAGGATTGATTGGATAGGAGGATGAGGAGGCTCGATAGTTAGTTAGATGATGATGAGGATTAGGTGTGGATGATGATAAGAGTAAATGATGATGATAGAAGGGGGTGTGATACCATAAAGTGCCCTTTGTTATAATTATTAGTAGTTGTGATTGATGTGGCATATAGAAAAATAAACAAAGGTATAAAGACCAAGATGATTGAATTACAAAATCTACATGTCCTCATATCATTGGATAGATTAAAAAGATGGTCCTCATATCATTGGACAATTAAGAAAAAAAAATATGGTCCTCATACCATTGGACAATGCAAAAGAAAAAGAAACAAAAGGGGCCTCATACCATCGGCCAAAATGTAAATGCGAAACACACAAACATTGCATTTTTGAATTTTTATGGCTTTTTTAATGTTTTGATTTTTTAGATTTTGGATATTGGATGTTTAGATGATTTGATGTTGAATGTTAGAATGTTTGGATGTTTTGATTTTTAGATAAGGGATGAGGGGAATGGTTTATATAAGGTAACATGAAAGGATTTGGGATAGGATATCTTATGGGGGTGGGAAGGGATATCGGGTGGGATGTGACTTTCTCCTATAGGTTCCAAAGTGTGTTTGGGTAGGATGAAACAAAGGATTTAGGGAAATTTGATAGGTTGGATAGGATAGGGATTGGTTGATAGGTTAGGATTAGATGAAATGTGGGATGGGAGATAAATAGGATAAGGGACGTGGTATAGGCTAATATGGGGGATATGGAAGATGATATGATTTTCCCCCATGTATAGGGGTGATGGATTGAGGATATATGTGGTGTGCTCCCAAGTGTAAAGTAGGGTGGCCTATGTGGATGGATTCATGGGTTTTATGTGCCCCATGTGTAGGTTAGGATGGGAAGTGAGGGGTATATAAAAGGATGATTCCCACACGGCGGATGGTAGTAAGGTTTCCCCGGTCATGATGATGATAGTGGAAAAGGGATGTGAGGAAGATTGGATGAAAAGGAAAGGATCATCATATTCCCACGGATTTTCAATCCAAGGAAAAAGAATGTGGATGTGATGGATGGAAGGTAAATGACATCAATAATGAGAAAAAGATGAAACTAACTACACATGTTGTAATGCAAGAGTTGGACTAAAAAAGTGTGACCAAGGTCTAAACATTTCTGGAAACATGAAAGCCTTATGTCTCTGCGTGATCAAAGTGTGTGAGATTATGATGGTCAATTCTGCTTGAAGTGAAGACTTAATGGGTAGTATGTGAAGACAAACTAGCCAATGTATAGAGAGTGATTAAGTCAAATAGGTGGATGGAGGGTGAACGTAAGGATAATTCGTGCGGCAATGCTCATTGTATTCGGGCATCATGTTATCCCATTTTAAAGTCTATTGAGAAAATGGAGATAACCAATAAAAAAATTGTTGAAAATCCATTCGAGTCTTTTTATCCAAATTCAACTTTAAAATTGTCTCAAAGAGTCTTTTGTTAAATTTTAGAGTTCCCTCAACATTCAACATGCTTCATATCCCTTGCTTCCCAATTCCAAAAGTATGAATTGAACCATGTTGTCGGATCTCGAGATCCGATTGCACCAAACATGTGGAATTCAAAACTCATGTGAAGTGTCCCATGTTCCCCGAACCCGAAGTCCAATTTGAACTACATTTATCGGATTTCGGACCTAATTGCATCGAAACATCATCCCACCAAAACATATGTAACATGTTCCCTGTTTTTGAATCGAACCTCGACCCAAACCACATGTTGTGATTTGAACCCAACCGCATCGAAACACCTCACCTCCTGGACACATGCGAAATGTGTCATACTTTCCAAACCGAAGTCCGATACTATAAGGCCTCCTTGTATTGGGTTTTGGGACTCGATTACACGATGAAAGATGTAATTTTCTTCTCAAATCTGAAATCAATGCATTTAATGTCCAGTTGGTGGGTAGGTGAGAACACGTATCGGCTTATGTGTATTTAATGTTAGGTTTTTATAAATAGGGGTCTTTCCACATCATTTTTACCTTACATTTCAAATGTCATTTTGATTTTTCACTTGCTTGCATGAGACCCCCAAAACTCGACCCATGTTTTTATTGGTGTTTTTATTATTCCTCATGGGATTGAAGTGTTTTTACCTTGAGGTAAGTAAATTTTCATCTAGGTCATCTTTTGGTTCATTTTTAGGTCATGCCCTTGGTTGCATTTGGGTGGAATAGGTCCTCTCCTATTTTCCTCTTCATGTTTTCACCCCAGTCAATTATTTTTGAATATCAATCAGAAGGGTGAATTATTTTCCACTTTCATGGACTTCAAATTTTGAAGAGTTGGAAACAAAGATCAAATTTTTGTGCCTAAAAGTGTATAATCAGTTTTGCACATGCCTAAACAAGAATTTTTCCTGATCAAGTGATTTGGAATTTTGTAGCTTCTCAACAGGCCCAAACTTCCGCGGTGTATCAGAATTTTACCCTTACGAAACAAGGCCTAACTTCCACAATGTGTTAGGTTTCTCAAATCTGTCAAAACTAATATCAAACCCCACAAGGTGTGTATCGCGTTTTCTCAAGTGTTGATCGGGCTCGAAAATTTTGATTATTTTCCAAAAGGCTTCCAAGTATATTTTGTGCAAGTTCCCATGTCTGATTCAGGAAAAGGAAAGGGTAAGAAGGAAGGAACAAAAGAAATGAAGTACAAGTATCAGGGTGTTGTGGCTCCTCAAACATTGATTCAAATTTTGATATCAGGGACACAGAGTTGGGACATGTAGATAGGGAAAATTTAGGCTTGAGTTCGAGAATTCCTCACAAACTTCATGGGTACAATCTCTTTGTGAAATTGGATTACCGTTGGCAGTAGCTTTTCCCATTTTTGCTTAGTGTCCCGAATTTATTCTTGCATGCACCAATAATTATGATTCAAACTCAAGGTCATTGCAGAATCAGGCGGGAGAAGTAGTAATCAAATTGGATACAGATTATTTTGATGCACTCCTTAAGCTTCCCAATTTTGAGGAATATGTTGGTACAAATATTCAATTGGATTATTTGGAAAATTGTGTTAAACATGTAAACAAAAGTTCTTGATTAAACCTAATCCCACTATATCTAGGTTTCCCAAAAATGGTCCCAGGAGTGACTTCAGTTTAGAAATTTGTGATATTATTACACTCCTCATGGTATTTCAGCTCCCAAAAGCTAGGGAGTTTCATGGTGGATGTATTAGTTCATCACCATCATTAAAAATAATAAGAAATATCTTGACTGGGGAACCTTCATTAGTGATACCATTGACGCTCAAATGAAAACAATCCTTTCCACATCAAATTTTACATGATGTCTTATGTCACCTATGTACTACTTACGGAATGAGGAATTATCTCGGGTTGGATTCAAAAGGTAACAGTCCACTGATCACATCTACAAGTTCTATCCCCTAATTGTCTTTGAAAGGAAGCTTAGAACATTTTAGAAGAGTTAATGATGCCTTCTTCTACGAGTTTATTTGTAGATTAGATCTTGATCTTACAAAGTGAAGAGTCTCAGATGTTGCATGGAATGAAGTATCAAAGTGGGGATGCATCTTTTTACAATTTAGAAAGTTTACATATTTACGGGTTGCCATATTTTCAGAAACACCAATGCGTCTTCCAAGATATCGAGTGATAAATTAATTCTCATGGAATTGGTCTAACAACTCTTGGATTTTCACAAGTTTCAACAGAGTAAGCATAAGGTTGTCATTTCATTTCCTATATCAATTGGGAGATATACATGCTCCTTAGTAATCAAAGCCAAGAGTGTGGTCTATGAGCTACAAGAGAAGCTTAAGAAAACTATGAAGTCAAGGTCAGGCTTTGATTTTGAGGTGTGCTCAAGGCTCATGGAATAATGCAACTTCACATTCCAGACATCAAGGACATTTGGATTGATCTCAAAGATGATGTTGTAGTCAGAAGGAAAGATAATAGTAGGTTGACATTAGATGAGATAAGGATGTTGAATCTTGCTGAGATTATTGATGATGTGATTAACAACGAGAGCATTGTAGAAACTATGTATGAACAAATGGATGGTGACAACGTCAAGACTCTTAGAAATTGAATGGTGGTCAAGGAAAAAGTATCTATATAGAGAGATCTTGCCAAACCCTTGTTTGTATAAAGGCATGGTTATATTCATGGGGTATGTAGCTCAAGGAATCCAATTTTCCAAAGCTACCTATCACATCGCATCAGAGGTGGGCCCCTCACATGTGGAAAAGGATAAAGGTGAAAGCCACCTAAAAATTGAAATTTAAGTTTGTTCAAAGTGGAGGAAAGTCTCAGCCTTTTCCATCTAGCTGCACCTTCTACATCAGTTGTGGTTCTTGATTCTCCCCCTCCATCAATCCTAGAGGAAGTTCCAGTAAGCATTGTGGTCGATCTACCTATCACTTCTTCTACTCTTGGCACTCCTTATGTGCCTAAATCCATTCAGTCATCTCCAGTTCTTCCTTCCATTTCTTCTCCTTCTCTCTTTCTTTCCTATCCTCCTCATTCTCCTCAATTTTTTCATCACCACTTGCATCCACTATGGCCAGTGTTTTCTCATCCTTATCCCCTCTTTTGAGTGGATTAGGATTGACTTTGGAGTTACCAATGTCTTCTGGGATCCTAGTCTCGTTTCTCTTTATCATCTAATGTCATCCACCATTATTACCATTGTTCTCTCCACTCCTCCATCCTTGATCACCACTTTTCCCACTCCTCCAACTTCCTTTGAAATGATCTCAGTTCCTCTCCTAGAGGCACCTTCTGCTTCAGCTCCCTCATGGTTAGTTGTCTCAGACTCAAAGAAGAGGAAAGTGGTTGTTCCACCTAAGGATTCGATTTCAGCTCATTAAATCCAACACCTACCCGATCAACTAAGAAACCCAAGATCATTTCATGAATCTCAGTTGATGCATCCAATCAAAAATTTGCAGAGATCGCCATACTACATGCGCGAGAAAAACCAAGGAAGACATAACGGTTGCAGATTATCAGATCACAAGGGTTGATCTTGGAAAGGTTACGGCTGAAGGTGCCCAACAAGATGCTTAGAGTGTTATGGATGTTCTTTGCAAGAAGCTCAAAGAGACTAAGGTCTCAAGGGATGAATTGAAGGAAAATTTGAACAATTGATGAAAGTGTTACTCAAACTCTCAAAGCCTTCCCAGATGTATATAACAACTCCTACACCTACCCCCATTTGTTTTGATTTCTCATTAGTACCCAAAATGGAAAAATTTAATGAGAAGGGTAGAGTTGTTGATGAATGGATTCAACATCTTCTTGTTCAAGGAAAAAATACCCTTAGTGATTTGGTGAATGTTTTCAACTCTCTGGAAGAGCGAGGAAAGATGTTGATAGGTTAAATGATGAACTCCTTGAAGAAATTGGTAATTTAGAGTTAACTTCGGAAGCTCTTAGTGGGCTTAAAAATATTCATTTAGAAACCTTGGTTAAGGAGGGAGTAATTCCAGATGTTGATAAGCATTTTGAGTTTTGCAAAGCGATTGAATTCTGAGTCAAAATCCTTAATGAAGCTTGTAGAAAACTAAGAGAATCAAAGGATCAAGTGTTGGATGCTACCAGTGAATTTGATGAAGAATTATCAAATATTTTCACAAGATTTCTAGATGATAGCCTGAATATTCTACCTGCAGATGATCTATACAAAGTGTTTCAGGAATTGGTAGAGAAGGAATCTGTAGTAGGTGAAAAATTTGATATGGTAGCTATTGACAAGATAATCCTCTACGAAAATGTTCTAAGCACCTTGGAAAAGTATAAAAAAATTTTCACATGCTTCTAGGGATTGTTAGTAAGCAACATGGAGAAACCTCTGTGAGGTCTTGAATCACTACTCTATGGACTAGATGAAGAATAAGTTTGAGTGATGATCCAAAATTTTCAAGAATTTTGTGATAAGCAAAAAGACATTCTAAAGAAAAAGACAAGTCTGAGTGATGAACTTGTCATGTCATTTTTGTTTTCCATTTGACATGTCTTTTTCAATATTGTTTCGACATCCTATGAACTTGGAAGGATTGACTAGGTCTCTATGTGAGAATCAGTCAAGTGAACTAATTACTCATATTTACTATTTTTAGTATGTTGTTGCAACTGTTTCCTATTTTCTCTCCTTCCCTTCTCTATATATATGAGATGTTGTAGCATTCCAAAGGGTTGGAAGTTTTGATATGACATAGAGGTTAGAGTTGAAAAAGAGAAAGACTTTGTGTTTTCTTTTAATCATTAAAGAATATAAAAGATAATCTATTGCAAACTTTGTGTTGGAGGATATCTTTGGTATTTGAGGTATTGTTCTTATGTTCAATGCTTTAAATTGTTCTTTGCTTTAAAATATCTTGTTTATCAGATCTTCTACAAGTTATTACAATTTAAATTGTGTGTGATTATCTTTTGATTTGTGTTTTCTCAAGAAAAAGCATGTTCCCATACATTCTGTTCTTTTCTTGTTCTGATAAATTATTCTTTCCCTCTACTTTCTTTCTCTTTATTCATATTTCCATAAAAATATTGGGATGAGATCACAATCCCGATGGTTAGATTAGTGTGAATATTATATATATCTTCGGTGTGTTTTAGATTAGTAATAAATATGGTGTCTCCCCTTTATCTAAGGGGGACTATGGTCATGTGAACTATGGTTGAACCTCATATTTTTTCTTTGACAAAATATCCAACCAATAGTTTTTGGCGACTCAACTTGGGAATACGGATGTGAAATACTAATCCTATCTTACTATTGGTGAATTTGTATTTACCTTTTGTTTTACATTGTCTTTCTAAGGTCAAATTGGAAATAAGGGCGTATAATCGCGCAAGTTGAGTGAGGGGTGAAGTTGATCCTCTTTTTGATCTATTACAATAACACAATTTTAACTTGCACGAGAAATGATCCTTGAGACTTATGTGAGTTCATCACATGTGCGTAGGAATCATGTTATCCAAGGTCAAGATACCTCAACAACTTATAGAGCATTGTTCTTAGTTAATACTCAAATTACTGCACATACCTATTTCAGAAGAATGGCCGGACAAAAACCACCACAAGCTCCAGTTCCTTGGGGTCTTGCTATTGGTTCTCTTTCATTAGCTCCACCATTGCATGATTTTCCGCATGGGTCTTGTAAGAACATTCCAAAATTCAATGGTGATGGAAATCAACACACTGGATGAACACGTAGCCATTTGTGTTCTTTGTAGCTCAATGGGATCCTCGGGGTGGCTCATGAAGATGTGTCTGTTTGGCTATTTTTGAAACACTTGAGGCACCATTGTAGAGTGGTTTTATCATCTTCCGAATGCATGCATTACAAACTAGGAGACTATGAGAACACAATTTGAGGAAAGATTCAAACCCATGGAAGATTCACATGCATTTTGTTGGCTCAGCTCACTCATATGAAGAAGGAATCACATGAGCCTATACGTGATTTCATGGCTAAGTTTAATAAACTAATCCACAAAATTCTAGAACTTGTAGTTCCTACTCTAGAAAATCAGAAATGCTTCTTCATCAACGTCAAACTTTGCGAAGTAAGTTTTCTTATGAGAATGTATGTTATTCCTTACTTAGTCATTAGGACAAGCCATGGCCATAAAATTGAAGATGATCTTATCCTAGTAGGAAATATCATAAGGGAATCTTCCAAATCTAAGAATCAAAGTACCTCTCAAGGTACCTGATCCTATGATTCAGAGAATGGCTAATGATCTAATAAATCTAAAGAAGTAGATGTCTCAGCATGCATCAAATGCCCCTTACAGGGATATCCCTAGGAGGAACTTCAACAATAACAACGGTGCTCCTATGCGAGATAGAAATCAATTAACCCTACATAACCAAGATTAGATATTAAGGCACCTCATGTTAATGCAACTATCGAGATAGTTGAGGGTGATGAAGAAGAGGAAAATAAAGAGGCTAATGACACTTTTGAAGCCTCTCATTATCTTGATGATTCATATGATAATTGATCGGTGACTCTAATATTGGGTATTTGGAATACTGAAGAAGATGATTATGAAACTAGTGGTCAATCATTCATTGTTTTCACTCGGTCCAAAATCTAAGGAAAGAGATCGAGAAACATAAAGATAAAGAGAGTTTGATAGTTATAGTAAAAAGGGGACTCCTCTTAGAAGTGCAACCAAAGGAGAAATCAATTGCCAAGAAAGTCACTACTTCATCTAATCCTTCTTCTTCTACTATTCCCAAGACCAGTTCCCAAGCCACAGGTAAATGTTGAAATATTTGAGCCTGTAATTGTTCCTTCCTATACTACTTTTGATATTATTGATCATGCTAAGAGAACCAAGATCCAAATGTTTGAAGTAGAGTATTTGCAGTCTAACCTAGAATAGTTTGAAAAGATTTCCAAATTTATTAGAAGCACAAATGTTATTCCACCTAATGCCACAACCTCTAAAGGACTCCTACCCCATCCTTCTCATCCTCTATCCCAAAATAACATAATGAATGACTTATCCCTCGAGGAAGATCAATCCATTTTTTTATAATTGCTCATAAGCGGCTTTAAACTCAACAATTGTATAATTAATTTAGGGGCCTCATACAATTTATGCTCGCAAAGGTAGCCCATACTCAGGACTCACTCTTACGAAGTCATTTGGATGAATCTACTCTATGGAAACTAAACAAAGTCCTTTGATCGGTCAAATCAAGGATGCACGGTTTGCATTTTTGCATTCCTAGAAAAGAGGGCTAAGGTGCCAATTTTAGTAGTGAAATATCCCAACAAAGCATATGGTATTCTACTTGGGAGATATTTTTACTAGGATGGGAGTGGAGATATTTATATGGATTGGACCAAAACTAAAATCCCAGTCAATGGAGCCATGTGTGTCCTCGAGCCTAAAGCTCAAGCCAAATATCTCATCACTAAGTCTGATGATCCCAAAGTTTATATTATTTTTGACGATGTCGGTTTGGGAAATTATTTCATGACCTCTTATCAAGACTTGTCTTCAATTGTGGTCACAAAAGAGGATTCTAATGCTATTTGGACTTTAGATTTTGTGATAATTTTTCTACCTCCAAATGCAGTGCAGGAGTAGTACTCATTTCTCCTGAGTTTGAGATCTTTCCTTTTTCCTTTAAGTTACAATTTGATAACACTAATAATACTGCCAAATATGAAGCATTGTTATTAGGATTAGTAGTGGCAAAGGAGAAAGGGATTAAGAATCTGAAATTGTAAGGGGGTGTAGAGGTGATTCTCAATCAAGTAAAGAACTTTAATCAAGTGAAGAATGATCATTTGAAACATTACAGAAACAGGGTTTGGGATTGTATTGAAGACTTTGATGCCTTTTCAATTAAGGTAGTACCAAGAGATCATAGCGATAAAGTGTATTCCCTTGCAGTATCTGCTTCACTACTTATGCCTCACCCACGAGTTCAAAGAAGATAAGTATACTATTGAGATAGTTTATCAACCAAGTGTCCCAAGTAATTCTTCACATTGGCAAGTATTCAATGATGATCAACAAGTCTTTTCTTTTCTAGAAATCGACAATTTCAATGAGCTTTATTTTGAAGGTTCGAATTAGCTTTCTATGAATCTATTTCGATTCAAAACAAGACATCAATTGTGTGCGTTTCTTGATTGAAGGGAATAATATTCCCAAAATTTTGGTGTCATTTAAAGGACTATTTGATAAACACAATCGCTTCAACCAAAATAAGAGACGGTCTTAGGAAATTCATCTACGTTGAAGTTGAGCGAGTTAATTTAGCCTCTTACGAACAATCATGGTTGGTGAATATTGGTAAATGTTACTCTCCTGAAGAAAAGCGAGAATTTTGTTACACTCTTGAAAAAATATATGGATGTGTTGGCATGGTCCTATGTAGATTTAAAATCATTCAAACCCAAAGATGTGCAACATAGTATCCCACTTTGAAATCAGATGCTCAACCATATCGGAAAAACAATGATATTACAATTCTAAAATATTCGGTACTATTCTTGTTGAGATTCAAAAGATGTTGGATGTGAGGATTATTTTCCCCATTCACCATTCTACATGGGTGGCTAACATCGTTCTTGTACGTAAGAAGAATGGAGAGATTTGTATCTGTGTTGACTTTCAGAATCTCAATCAATCCTCATTGAAGGATAATTACCCCTTCCTATCATAGATCAAGTATTACAAATAGTGGGGGTCGAGATGTTGTCCATGTTAGATGGATTTTCAAGATATAACCAAGTTGAGGTGGTTGTGGAAGATCAACATAAGACAACGTTCAACACTCCATGGGGAATGTTTACTTATTGGAGGATGTTATTCGAGGTTGATTAATGAGTGTGGAGATGATATTAGCTAGAGTGTCAACAGAGACGCCCAAGTTTCTTCACCGTAAGTGTATTAAGTATGTTAATTTTTTTGGATCTCTAGGAGGATAATTACTTGAATGTTAGAGGTAATGATAGATCAAGGTCACACGGTTGTAGTATGTATTGTTGGCTTATAACATATGTGATTAATTTGATCAAGTGTTCAAATGAATGGATTGGAGGAGGATATATAAATGGATTTGATGATAAGAATGGATTAGATTCAAATGCATTTGGTTTTGGATCGAAAGAGGATGGGTGGGAAGGAAAGAACACACGTGTGCGGTGAAAAATTATGTGCTCAATCCATTTTTGGTGTTTAGTACTGTAGGGGGATTAAATGATTTTTCATTGGGTTGAGTGGTTGGGATAGTAGGATCAATAAGAGGATTGGTAGAAATAGATTGTGATGGAGTAGTTGGAGGGACGTTGTTAGTGTTAGGTTTATAAGCTAATCCTAAACAAGCTAGATTTTGATGAAGGGAGATGGGTTCCCGAATGCCTTGTCCATGGATGCCTAAGCCTTTGCCTCAATGTTTCATATTAGCAAACATATTTTGGGCTATAAGATATGAAGTGGATGGGGAAGATGATGCCAAGTGGTCATCATGAGACTAGGGATTATAATTTTTCATCTCGCTAAGAGGCCAAAATTAACAAAGGATGGGAGGTGAGTTATGTTTTGGTTTTGGTTGATGAGGGATGTCTAGATGTACGATGAGATTTATAAGGCTGATGATCTTTGGATTTCAAGTGGTATTTGGATGATGGAAAATGGTTAGGGATAGGATTGGGATGGAAGCGTGGCGGATAAAGAGGTATAAGGACAAAATCCCTTGGTTAATGAGTTTTGGACATAAGACCTAAATTGCATGACGCAAAGAATGTTTGTGGGTGTGATGGAAGCCACAATAATAGTGTTCCCAATACCAAGATGGTTTCGGAAGGTTTTGATTGTGTGATTTTATTGGGGGTGGATGATCATGTTAAAGGTTTTAGATGATGGAATATGGTGGTCAAAGATTTTCCTAAAGGAGTGAAGTGGTTTGGGTTAAATGGTTTTTGGGGGAGTAGGAAGTAAAGGTGGAGGATTGGGTGGATTATGAGATGTTTTAGTTGATTTGGATTAGATTGTTGTGGCTTAGAAGATGAAGGGGAGGGATTAATCCTGGGAGATGAAGTGGATGGTTTGGGCTTGGAGGCCAAAGTAGATTTGGTTGATTTGGATTGGTGGAGAATGTGGTATTGAGGTAGATGGTTTTGGATTAGGATTAGATTGGTTGGGATTAGTAGATATAGATGAATGGGATGGGGTAGATTTAGATGAAAGGGATGGGTGTGATATGGGGTTACATTAGATTTGGGTGATGTTAGGGATGAAGGATATTTGGGAGATGAGTGTGATGTAGGAACCACATTATATTTAGTGGATTTAAAGGATGGTGGTGGCATAGGAGCCCCATTAGATTGGGTAGAGATGGGGTGGGGAGAGGGTTGAAATTGGATTTTTTAGTTTTAGGATTTGGTGACTTAGGAGTCACGTTAGATGTTTTGGATTGGGGAATGGTGGATTTGAAATAGGATTAGAGGATAGGATAGTGTTAGTTTTAGGTGAGGAAGGGGTTAAGATAGGATTAGGTGTGGATGAAGATGATGAGGGTGGCGTAGGAACCATATTATATGGTTTAATATTGGGGATAGAAGAGGGTGAGGGTGACTTAGGAGTCATGGTGGATGAGATAGTATTGGGCTTAGGTGATGGAGGGGTGAGATATGATTAGGTGTTAAATTTGATGTTGCATTAGGGGACATGGGACTATACAGGAGAAAGTATGTAGGATCAGATTGGGTTGGTGAAGACAACAAGGATGGAGGACTAAGATAAGATGTGGGAGATGATGATTGTGGATGAAGTTGTTAAGATCATTGTGGATATGTGAATGGGACTCGATGATAGGTTTTATGATGATTGGATGTAAGGATTGAGATTTGGGATGGTGGTGGATGAGTTTTGATGGGTGGAAGGTGTAAGTTATGATTATTAATAGGGTATTTGGAGGTTGAGGTTTGGGATGGTTTTGTGAGTTTGGGATAGGTGGTTAAACTATCAAGGACATGAGATCCTCTTGGTATAGGTCAAATTTAGTGAGGTTGAAAAAGTTGATATAATTGGCTTGCAAGGGGATAGTGGTTTATGTGGTTTAGGTCGAGGTGTGGATTGAGATTATTTGGGTTCCTCAAGGAGGAGGCCAATAAGGTGAGGGGTAGGGATCGTAGAAAGGGAAATCATGGATGGGTTTGATTAATAAATGATATTTTAGGGGGTGATTGGTTGATTAAAGATTGAAGATCATATATTTGTTGGTTAAATAGTTGGATTGTTTTTAGAATGTGAGGAACAATATGGGATGGTTGATTTGGATGACGAGGAGTGGATTGGTTGAGGTAGGATGTTAGATTTGAGATTTGTTTGTTAAGATGTTGGATGGTGTGTGGAACTTTGTAGTCACGGTGAGATGGTTGACTTTGATGGGTGGGATATGATATGATAGCTTGGTTGATGGATTTAGAAAAGAGGTAGGGGTTCGGATGTTGGTTTAGAAAGGATGGGGATTGAGGATCAAATTCCATGGTTAGATAGGATGTGTGGGTGATTATTTTTGGATTAGGATTTTGGATTAAGGATGGTAATAGGATTAGGATTGGGATTGTGTGATTAAGGATGGATGATTATGATGATGTTTCATTAATTAAAATTTTAATGTGATAGGATGATCAAGGGTGTTCACAAACACACAACAAACATGCAACATAGACCTTAACTAGTCAAGTGGGATTGCAATCAAGCTATATCCCACTTTCAATAAACACACATCAACGATGGTGCCATAATTGGCTCTCCACCTATGTGCCAATGTGGGGTTGGCTAGCGAGTGATATTAGGGAGTGCGACCTCCTTGTACTATAGCTCAATATGTGGCCAAGAGGTTGCCTAGTCTAGGATGCACGAGCTCACTAAGGGAGTCCCCAATATACCTTGCGGTATGTGGGGCCCAAGTCCGTGTTACAAGGATGTTATCTAAGGCCTAGGTTTTGGGACATGGAAGCCCCTCACTTCACGTTGCTCTTAAAACAAGTAAGCGCTTAGCCAATAACGACAATTGTCCTTGAATTTATATACCCCACCGAACATGGGGTGTGTCTACGTGTGCGAAATGAAGCCCATGGTCATGAGACCCCAGATATATAAGTAAGTTCATAGATTTCACTTCCATGACACGTTACCCCTAAAAAGGAAGGAAGACTAGCCTCTTTTGATCCTCAAGATCATCCTAAGATCCTAGAGGATATCATACACGTCTTCTGGATAAGAACAGGATCAACATGTAATACGATAAACACAAGATGATAATAAAAATTAATAATAAAATTTATATAATGGGGCCTTTAGAAAGAGGTCTGCAAAACAAAGGATTAGTAGTTTGTTATTTATACCCCAATATTCTTAGACCGTTTGAGTTGTAAAAAATGATGGTTAGTAGTTTTTTAATTAATCAAGGTCCTGCAACCACAAACGTTAGGAAAAAACAAAATGAGTATTAAAATGGACGGAGTTTCCCCTTATCCTGCAATATTTATGCAAAAACATAATGTTAAACCCTGTGAAACTCCACAAAAGCACCAAAAATGTGATTAGATTAGTTAGTCGATACAAAATTGTATTAAAGAAAAGGCGTTGTTTTATAGACAAAAGTGCTATTTTAGGTCAAAAGCACCAAAGTATAACAAAGGTGCTATTATAGAACAAAAGCACTAAATTATCAAAGAAAAGTGCTAAAACAAGATTAATAAAGGTGCTAAACTATTAACAAATGTGCTAATATATTAGCAAAGATGTCAAAATAGAAATAGACAATATTAGCATAATTTAGTTTTAAAGTCTAAACATAGGTGTTTATACAAACAAAGGTGCCAAAATAGAGACAAAAGTTCCAAAGTACAAACAAAAGTGTTAAACCTACATGTATGGAAGGAAGGCACAAAAATAAACGTATAAAGTAGGTCATAAAGACACAAAAAAATAGACAAAGGCGCCTTAAGAGAGACAAAGTCATTGAGCACCGCACTGAGTAAAGTCGGAAAAAAAAGCACGAAATTAACCTTAAAGGTGTAAAAAGTCGACAAAAGCACAAAAGTACATACAAAGGTGATGAACCCGCACAAACAGAATGTTAGTAAGAAAGGTGCTAAAGTAATGACAAAGGTGTTAGGGGTTTGAAAAAGGCACTAATGTATAACCCCGCAACCAAAGAATTTAATAAGCCATGCAAAAGCATTGTTTCAGTCATAGGCACCACTTCTTCTACATAGGTGTTAAATAACATGTCAAAGGTGTTGAACAGAAAATTGTCATGAAAATTTAAAATTTCAAGGTACAAATGAAACAAAATCTTTTCAAATTTGAAGAACTTGTTTTAAATATGAAATGTTATTAGAATAAAAATATTTTTGGGGGTAAGCCCCATGGTGGGCACAAAATGTAAATTAAAAAGATATGTTAGTACAAAATGCAAACTAGAAACCAAACTAAATCAATTCCAAATCTAACACTCTCTATCAATACCTCGATTGAGATAGATGGAAAGGAATAGAATGTACTACCTTCACTAACCAAAGTAGAGCTCCCTTTGATTTTTTTGATGTGCTCAAGATGTTGGATTACATTAGTTGCTTTGATTCATATTTTTGGGATGAATGGGCAAGCACATCCTCTTGTTGAGTGATTACTTTTTTCGATGAATGTTTCGAGATGGATAGCTTTGTTTTGCAAGTAATTTGGTAAAGATATACTTGCAATTTTCTAAGATGGTTTCCATGGAGGATGGCACCACTATTTATAGTTAGAGGAGGGAAAATGAAGGGTTGATATCTTGCCATGTAAGTGGTAGATCAATGGTGGAGAATGGATGAGAAGGAGAAAGATCAAGAATTGGAAAATTCTAGAGATTGGAAGAATCCTCCATTAAATTACAAATTCAATGGAGGGAATTATTTAAATTTTTGAATATAGAAGAGGGAAAATTGGAGAGGCTTCTAGAAATATAAGCCTCTAGATTTGGAGGATTGGTTAGTTTGGGATTAGGTGAAATTAAATGTGATTAGTGTTATCCCTGTAAAATCGACAAGGGAAATTTTGCAGGTAACCATACCAAATTTTTGTTTTGGTTCCCGTCGAGGTCCCTTAGCGTTTGGAATGGCATAAAATCCCTTTCCAGAGAATCTAGTTTTTCGAACTTAGTCATTTGGTCCTTTTTTGGTGGGCGTAGTTTTTATTCATGTAACATCAAATGAATTTGCGCCCCCTTCTATTCCTTTGGCACATCCTTTAGAGTGTCGACATTCCAAATGTTGTGCCTTCCCATGATGCGCCCTTCAAGCCTGCACCAAGGTGCATGCGCCATCTTGTCAACATTAAAAATGTTGCGCCCCTGAATGGTGCGCCAAAGCGCTGAAAAGGTAATGTCGATCCCCGAATCCGCGCCAATGGCACAAATATTTTCATGTTGGCATATGTTTTGGTGCGCCTTATAAAAATTTGGTGGCACATTTATTGCACCTTTTGATCTATATAAGTGCATCGACTGTCATTTTCACGATTGAAAAAACGTGAAAAAGTTAATTCCTCTGCATTTTTCGGCTGCTCTGTCACCCCGTGTGTCACTTTCCGTCGCGTTCGTGGACCCACATCATTTCTTCCATCTTATATATTCCTGGTAAGTGGTCCTTGCTCTTCTTGTGTTGTTGATTGTGGGGTTTTTGTGTATTTTTGAGAGGTTGTTATTAAAAACAAAGAAAATGAACCTAAGAAGTAATACAACCCCGACCATTTTGCAAATCAACTCTCCCCCAAACCGGTTTTACCCTCCTTCCAGATCTGCTGTAACTAGAAGGCCTTACCTCAGAATGAATCCCTGACCCTCTTTCCTCTGTTCCCCTCACTATCAAAATCTGTGTTGAAAGAGGCCAAAAACCACAAACCTATCAAAAGAGGGAAAATCCCTAAAAGTTATCAAACCACGGCTTTTCTTTGGCGTGCAAAACGCCATTATTGTTACACAAAAACAAGTCGCGCCAAAGGAGCGCATTGTCCCCGCTTGCAACATGCATCTTTCCTGCGCCTTATAAAATTCCCAAAACCTAACACAGTGCAAGCGCAAATCCACCTACACCCACATTTGAATGTCATGCAGACTCTTCTTGCACCACGCCAAAAGCTAAAACACTGGCGCACCTTAACTCAATGATGCACCATTTGAACCTGCGCCCCTTGGCGCACCATAATGATTTGCAACATGTACCATATCTGTGCCAATGGCACATCCTGAAGCCTTGCAACACCAAAATAATCTGCGCTGTTCAAAACCCTTCATATGGCGCAGCGCACATCCTTTGACACCAACACTGAATGTTGTGTGTAGTATTTCTGCGCCCTGCGCCCCTTTTGCATTGTTTTCTTCCATGCAACACTCTCCAACAGTGCACCTTGCTTTTCTAACCCTACAGCCTGCTAATAGAACTACGCCTTGCACCCAGAGCTTGTAAATTGATAAGTTTTCATTTTGTAAAGCTTTGATGGATGATTTAACAGCTAACATGGCTCTTCTGCGATGGACTTCCCTGCTTCTTCTTGCAGATCAACAGCTAAACTCAGATTCACACATGTCTTCATCAAGTAAGAAGCCAACCAAGTCTAAGGGTAAGGCCAAACTCACAGAAGAAGAAATGAAGTACAAATACCAAAGGGTCAGGATGCCCGAGTCCCTTGTAGAGTGTGACTTGGACATCAGGGATTTGAACTTGGTCATATTGATATGGAGGACTTCTGGGCCAGAACCAAGAAGGTCACAGGTAGTCCATGGATGGAAAAATTGGTCGGTAGTGGTTTACATTTCATTTGCAGAATCCCCGTGAGTGCAGTAAACAATGAGTTTATGATGGTGGTGGGCCGTTGTTACAATAAGGACACAAGATGTGTCGAAAATGAGAAGGGCGAGGTAATAATCAACCTCACTACCGACACTTTCAAAATCATGTTGGGTATCCCCCACCACCGGAATTTTGTGGCAATAAGCCAAGAAGACTGCATAAAAGCATGGAATGAAAATGAAGACAAATGCATGCAACTTATGAATGAAGTATATCGAAAACAAGAAGGTGATAACCAGGTGGCCGCAAGTTATTCATCGCAGTGACTTCTCAGAGGAGTTGAGTGACACCATCACCTTCCTGAGTAGGGTGTTTGGGCTTCCTGATGCCCATTATTTTCACAAATGGATGCTCAGATATCTAGAAACAATGAGCAAAAATGTTCCTGATCAATGTTTTGAATGGGTGGAGATCATCAGCAGCACTATCTCGAGCAGCTTCAACAACTCTCAACAACTGGGAGGTTCTACATGAACTCCTACATGGTATACGTGTTGCCTCGAAAGAGACTACCCAACACTAAGTCGATGCGGGGTGTGGCCCCAAGTAAGAATATATGAATATTATCCAGAGTTGAGACTGGAAAACAACATCGCACAATTCAGCAAGATCAACGATGCCTTCTTCTACGGCATCATCTGCCTCTTAAGGCCCAATATGACTCATGGTCGGATGACCAAGAGCGTGGTTACTGCCACAGAGAAGTGGGGGGTGTTATTTACGTAATTCCCCACTTTCACTTATCTCGAGAAAGCCAACTTCTTGGGGGATCCCACCAAGTTACTAAGGTATGCGGGACCCAAGTTGATCCTATTGGAGCTATCCAGATAACTTATCACATACCACGAGAAGTGTCTGAAAAGAAAGAAGGGTGGAACTCCATTCCCCCTCATAGTGGGTAGGTACACCTGCACTTCTCATAGCAAAGCCGGGAAATGTTTGAAGGGCTGGAGTTGCTCAACTTGAAACACAATTTCTGGCAAGGCCAACCTTGATCCTCGCAATTACCTTCCAAGGGAAAATCTTGATCCGATTCACATCCCACAGATCGAAGATATCTACATCGATCTGTATCACGAGGTCGAGCTCAGAAGAAAGGATCACTCCCCCTTGGCCCTGGCTAGAAATCATCCAATATGGTGTGGCCATTGTCCGAAAGGTTTCAAGTGGTGATCAAGAAGTTGATCAAGTCTATCTAGATACGGACGGGGACAATTGGCCATTTTTGAGATTGATAGAACAAAGGCACCTCAAACTATTGAGGAAAGGGTTAAAGCACACTACTCTGCAACGCACAAAGCATTGGTGCAGGAAAAATGGTCTCATCTACCTTGGGGTAGACTTCACCACGTCTCCTTTGGGCGATGCACCTGCTTAGCCAAAAGCACTTACCAAAGGGAAAAGGGAAAGAAAAGAGGAGAATCAAGTCTTTGCTCGGGGAAGCTCGAGAGTCCTCCTTCCACCGCCCAGAGTAGTAGTAAGCTGGTCTCCCGAGAAAAAGAAGAGGTGGTAAGTGTTCAGTGGGCACATCCACTCGGGATGTTGCCACTTCTTATAACTGTTGAGGTTCCGCACCATCCCATCTCCGCTCCTCCTTCCCCTCCTCACGTCACTCAAGCAACCACTCCTTTGGTTGTGTCTTCTCCCCCATCTTCTACCTTATTCCCCTTCCTCTTCCTCCATCTTCTCTTCCCTGTGGATCTTTCCCTAGCATTTCTTCTCTCATCTCTCAAATCCCTTCCACCCCCACGGTTTCCTCTCCTACAGTGACTCCTACCCCTGTGAGCATTGGAGAGTTGGCTTCTTTTCAATGCCACCACCAAGTGTCTCGACGCATTTCCCCATGTCCACTGTGGTTGCTCCTTCTTCCACCTCCATTCCCTCTTCTCCCTCTGGTCCCACTCCCTTAAGTCCAGAATGGATCTCCAAGCACCTGAGCCAGCATAAGAGGAAAGTCCCCATTGCACCTATGGACTTCTCCGTCATCCCAACAAAAGGAGCTAAGAAGCAAAATCCAATAACCCGCTTCTCTCAGAGCGCTTCAGGTGAAAGGGTTATGGAGATCGCATACCCTGATCCCACAAAGGATAAAAAGATCTTGTCTCCTACATATTATACAGTGACATAGGTCACAATGGGAACATCCTCAAAAAGCCTGTAGGAGAGGCCTTATCTGCAGTGGATGCCCTTTGTAAAAAGCTTCAGGAAGCAAAGGAAGAGAAGAGGATATTGAAAGAACAGAACAAACATCTTCTCCAAGCCCTACAGAAAATGGGCAGTGCACCTCCTACAGCTGCCACTGAAACTCCTGAGGCCCTTAGTCAGGAAAAGATAAATGAGTATGCCAAGATTGGTGAGCAAGGTATGGCAGTATCCACCTGGAGAGACCAGATCCTCAAGGATAGTGAGGAAGTAATTGTAAAGTTCATAGAGATGTATCAGAATATTGATCAGGCTAATAAGGAACTCCAGGTGATTGCGGGACCTATCTCGAAGAGTTGGACCATGCTAGGTTACAACATGAGACATTCCAGAAGATGCTCGACTACCCAGTCGATGACTTAGTAAAATTCGGCGTCTTCGATCACCCAAGAGCACCCAACAAAGTCCTTGCTACTTTGGACTATCGGGTTGACCAGATGGAATTTGTCTTGGAGAAAATTGATAAAATCAAGGAGGAAGCCTTGGATGCAATGCATCAAATGGAGTAGATCATCCTAAGGATGTCTCGAGCTTGCTCACCCCATCATATGCCTTGAGGAAGGTAGATGACACTATTCGGCTCTTCAAGGAGATCGCGTCGCAAGGTTTAGGGTCAGAAGCCACTTTTGACATGAAATCTATCAACAACCTTTTGGCCTACCATGATTTTGTTGGATACCTGATGGAGGCAGGTAATGAATACTTCAAGCTCCCTAGAGAGACTCAGAGATGAATGGGAGACTTGTGAAGTCATCAACGATCACACCAAGGGTCCTGCTCAGGATCAACTTCAACCGATGATTAGCAAATTCATGGAGTATCGTGCTCAATTTCATATTTCCTCTCTGAGCAGAAGCAGATACTCCTTTCTAGCCACGGGATGATGACGAATAGGCTCCTTCCTCCTAGGAATGTTCCCTTTTTGTATAATATTTAAAAGTTTGTTGGCACAAATGATGACATCATCCATGTTGCACCATGAGATGTTGTCATCCACTAAATTGCCCCAAAGTCAACAGTTGACTTTTAGATATTTTGTAAATATTTTG
This sequence comes from Taxus wallichiana var. yunnanensis, assembly GCA_018340775.1. NCBI lineage: Eukaryota > Viridiplantae > Streptophyta > Pinopsida > Cupressales > Taxaceae > Taxus > Taxus wallichiana. The sequence continues at coordinate 739,738,829 of CM031243.1, forward strand.
TAATTAGTTGTTGGTTCCTTTTTGCCTTCTTTCTCCTTCTCTTCTATATATACTTGGATATTTGTTGTATTCAAGGGGTGAACATTTTTTAGATGAAAAATAGAAGTGAGAAAGAAAAGGCTTTGTACTTTTTGTAACAGAAAATATTAATACAAAATTAAGACTTTGTGCTCAATGGATGTGTTATGTGCATTAGATCTTTCTTAAGTTAGATCTATGTTGTTTTTCTATTAGATCTATCTCTACTTTTTGTCATTTTCTCATCAGTATTGCTTTGTTCATTTATGCAAGTAGGTTTGGCTCTATTTACTACCAGCCCAAAACATAAACCCTCTGACCTTTCTGCTTTGGAATTCATTTCTTTTCTCCCTTCGGATCTATCCTATCTCCTCTCCTCCCTTCATTCCTTTTTGCTCATAGTTGGAAATACCCCTACTGGGATGAGATCCCAAACCCTTGAAGGTAGAATACTGTAGGACTTGCAGATTCCTGCTGGTAGAATAGCAATAAACAGTTTCACTTTGTTGTCTCAAAGAGGGGCTATGCCCTACGCACACTGTTGGCTCATCATCCATAGATCGCCCCCGATGATTTTGGACCAACGATTTTTGGCGAACTCTCTTTGGGATCGAACCAGATCTATGTGAGTGTTGTGTTAGTTAAAAGACACTAACAACTTTTAAGGTTGCTAAAGTAACTAAGAAAATTGATAAAACTGCAAAAATCACTACCTGTTTGCAAATCTTAACTCTTTTGCTTAAAATCCAAATTTTTGCAAAAGTGATCCAAACTGAAAATTTTCTTCAGAGATCCATAGATCTGGGCTAGTTAGAGATCTTTAGTTCGTTGAGTTTTTACAAAAACCCGTATATTTCCGTAGATCTGAGATTCTGACAGTTTTACAAAAAATTTCAAACCCTTGCAAAAAGTCAACTCTAAGATCGAAAATCAGCTTGCTAAGTTAAACCATCATTTTATCCTCGTTGATCTTTGTCATTAAACCACAATCGGTTTTCAAAAGAGGGATAAAATTAAATATTTAGAAAAGTACATGTTTCTTGATTTTTGTCGAAAAAAAAAAAATCAGCAAGTACAACCAAAAAGAGTTTTTAAATCTGCTCTAAAAACATTGCAGATCTGAAAGATACACTGGCGGGTGAACCATTTACTCGTAGTAGGAGAGCTCGTGGGAAGTTGATCCTATTTTTGATCTACTTCAAAGGCACAACTTTAGTATTACACCAGCACGCTTCTCATCGTTGAGTTCAGCTGATCGGTCAGCCAGAAGTGTCTCGCCTCCATGAAAGAACCATTTTTCGCAAGGAGCCTCCACATCCCTTTACAGTGCTTTGTTGCTCAGTGGAACCATGCTTCCGGCTCACATCCTCTTTCCAGCTTTTCAAATGGTAGTACCATGGGGAAACGCTATGGGCCCTCTTGCATTACCACATCTGTTCATGCACTCCCTCATGGAAATCGTAAAAGAATTTCCCAAGATTTGATGGGAGTGGAAACCAAGCATGGATTCACATATATCTGCATTCATCATGTCATGCAGCATCTTAGATGTGACCCATGAAGATGTATCAGTACGCCTTTTCTAGAGACCTTGCAAGGACCCTTGTGAGTGGTTCCAACATTTGGCCGGATCTATCACTAGTTGGGCCACATTACGAACTGCATTTGAAGACAGGTATAAGCCTTTAGAAGACGTTTGCATTATTGTCAAAGATCACTCACCTAAAGAAGGAAGTCAATGAAACCATGTGTGATTTTATCGCTCGTTTCAATTCACTAATTAACCGTGTGTGCCACCTGCCATGCTGCCAACACTAGAAAATTAGAAGTGTTTCTTTGTGAAATGCCATGAGCTCAAGAGTAAGTTTCTTACTCTTACAAGAACAAATTACCACCCTGGTTCTCGCTCAGGCTGCTTGCCATTCGGATAGAGGACAACCTGCTTATATCTGGCGAATTAAAATGAGAGTTGTCAAGCCCAAAGCTTCAACTCCTTCTCAAGCCACTTCATCAGATCCGGCATTCCAGAAGATGGCGAATGACTTGCTCGCGTTGAAGAAGCAATTAGCTCAAGCTTCTCCTAACACTTCATACCGAGGATATCCCACGGAGAAATTTCACTTCAACAACACCCCACAAAGGCTGCGTTTTCCTGTAACTACTCCATGGTTGGCACTTGAGGCCCCTCCGGTCAATGCCTAGTCGAGGTCGAAGAAGAGGAGAAAAATTATGAAGAACCTTCATCCCCAGGTGGAGATGATCAAGATGTCGGTGAACCGACTGGTGACTCTACAATCGGGTATATGGAATTTGAAGATGAGAATCTGATGAAGAAGAGGGAACCCGAGGGTATGCAAGTGGATAGTCATATGTTGTTTTCACCCACTCTCAAGGAAAAGAAGCAGAAGTTGCTGCCAGGATACAAAAAGAGAAGGTTATGTCAAACACGCCTCCAACCATTTGCTAAAAGAGGTAATCCTCTTCTGCTCAACCTCTATTAAGTCTTTTACAAAAAAAAAATTTTCCCCCATCTCTCCTCAAATCAGCCTTCTTCTATTCCCATAAAGACTAGTAATCCTACCCCTCCACTGTGAAGTGATGGACTTATTCCCTCATCAATGCAACCCTTGGTCGCATTCGACATAATCGATCATGCTAAAAAGACCAAGATTCAAATGTCTGAGGCTGAATATCTTAATCAAAACCCTGAGCAACTTGTAAGATTGACCGAATATATCCAAAGCCAAGCTGTCAGTAACTCCCATGTCTCCCTAAAAGGAATCCTTTCCACTCCTCCTACATCTCGCATAAATGTGGCCTCGACTTCCATGTCAGGAAAAATTGAACCTTTTTATCTCTCCCTCCTAATCAATGGTCACAAGCTAAGCAATTGCATAATTGATTCTAGGGCTTTCGATAATGTCATGCCGGCAAAGGTCGCCCATGCTTTGGGCCTCACTCTTACCAAGCCTTTCGGTAGATGTTACTCCATGGAAACCAAACAAGTTCCATTGATTGGTCAAATCAAAGACGCACAGTTCACCTTTGCGGTGTTCCCAGAGAAAAGAGTAAAGATGACCATCCTCGTTGCTGATATCCCAGTGGCATATGGAATTCTACTAGGAAGAAGCTTTTGTAGAGAAGTTGGTGGAGAGATCCATATGGACTGGTCAAAGCCAGAATCCCCGTCGAGGGTGTAATGCGAGACATTGGAGCTGAATCGTAAAAAAGTACTTGGTCACCAATTCGACGACCCCAAAGCCCAAATTCTCTTGAATCATCGGGGATGGGAACTACTTCTTATCTCTGAGTCGATAAAATGGATGTTCTCATCCAGGAAGAGGACCTTAACAAGGTTTGGACATTGCGGTTTGATGGCGGTTGTTGTAACTAGCGGATGCGGTCTTTGGAGCTGTGTTAATATCTCCTTAAGGGGAGATTTTCCTCTCTCTTTCAAGTTGCATTTTTCAATACAAATAATCTTGTTGAATATGAATCTTTTGCTACTTGGCATGCAAGCTACAAAAGAAAGGGGAATCAAGAACCTAAAAGTACGAGGCGATCTTTGAGCTAATCGTAAATCAAGTGAAAAGAATATACCAAGTAAAGAATGAAAGGCTCAGGCATTACCACAATGCGGTATGGGACAGCATTGAGGAATTTGATGCCTTCTCAATAAAAGTCATTCAAGAGCTCAGAATGACATGGCCGATTCATTGGCCGTCTCAGCATCTCTCATGCTCCCTCACCAGGGTTGAAAATAGACACATATACCATTGAGGTAGTCTTCCGCCCAAGCGTGCCAGACAATTCTCAAGCCTTTGGCGGTATTCAACAATGACAATCAACTTATTGCCTTTCTAGAGAAAGTAGAAAATTTCAGTGAGCTTCATTTTGAAGGATCTACTTTTGCATGCCGTGAATCTATCACTAATCAAATGAATCGAATCAAAAGGAGGTGATGGCATATGTCAACTCAAAGGAAATAAAATCCCAAAAGGTTTAGTCTCTCTGGAACGATTGTTTGACAAACATGATCATTTTTCAGGAAGAAATGGCAAGATGACCCTAACTCCTCTCCGAAACCGAATCAGTTGTCAACTTTGGGTCTTATGGAACATCCGTGGTTTGTGAACATCGGAAAATGTTGCACACCTGAAGAAAAGTGGAAGTTTGTCAAATTCTTTGAAGAAATATATGGACGTATTGGCATGGTCTTATGCCGATCTAAAGTCTTTCAAGCTGAAGGACATTTAGCATGACATCCCGTTGAAAGAAGATGTCAAACCTTTTCACTAGAAATAGAGGCACTACAATCCCAAGATCTCGGGTACCATCCAGGTGGAAATACAGAAGATGTTGGATGCAAGGATCATTTTTCCTATCCATCATCAGTACCTAGGTCACAAACATCGTGCCAGTGTGAAAGAAGAATGGTGAGATACGCATATGCGTAGATTTTCTAACTTTGAATCGGAGCATCCTTGAAAGGACAACTACCCGCTTGCCCATAATGGATCAAGTTATGTAGGTAGTAACCGAGTTCAGAAATGTTGTCCATGCTTGATGGTTTTTTGGGCTATAATCAGATTGAAGTCTCACTGAAGACCGATTCAAAACAACATTCACTACTCCCTAGGGCACATTCGCCTATAGTAGGATGCCTTTTGGCTTGACCAACGTTGGTGCCACCTTTCAGTGAAATGGACTTCGCATTCAAAGGTATGATGGGAAAGGTCATCGTAGTTTATTTAGATGACTTAATTGTGTTCTCTAAAAAGTGAAATGATCATTGTGATCATTTGGAGCAAGTATTGATTAGATGTCGAGAACACGGGATCTCCTAAATCAAAAAAGTCTATTTTTGGGGTCACTGAAGGAAATTTTTTGGGACACGTTGTCAGCAAGGAAGGGACAAAGATAGATGTCGAAAGGGTTAAGGCTATTCTGAGCCTTACCTTACCTACAAGCAAAACCGGTGTTCACTCCTTCTTCGGAAAAGTGAATTTTCTCAGATGCTTTGTTCCCGACTTTGTTGAAAAGACTCGTCACATATCAAATATGATGAAAGGGTCACAAAATTTTTGGTGGAGCGAAGAAGGAAAGACGTCATTCGAGGATATAAAAGCCTCTGTTGCCCATGCACCCATCCTGGTATGTCCTAACTTCTCCAAGGATTTTATCATGTATAGCTATGCATCGAGCATATTTGTATCGGCCATCTTAATGCAAAAAGAACTCGAGGATGTTGAATCTCAATCGCGTTCATGAGCTCTCCTCTCAAGCCTCATGAATTGAAGATGTCTCAGTTGGAAAAGCATGCCTTCGCCATTGTCAAAGTAGTCAAGAACTTCGGTATTACATCCTAAACTCTCATACGGTAGTGTTGGTTCTGACATGGCAGTCAAGTCAATCTTAACTCAACAAGAGTTAGGAAGCTTACGAGGAATTGGATCGCAAAGGTCAAGAGTATGATCTAGACATAAAACCAACCAAGCTGGTAAGAGGCAAGGGCCTATGTCAGCTTATGGCTGAAAACAAAGATTCAGAGGTCCCCAAAGAGAAAGATGATTGCATCGATGGAGCGTAAGGTAAACTAAAGAAAGTTGATTCTCTGCCTATGGTTCTATTTGTTGACTAGCGATGAGTGGTATTCGATATCACTTTCTTTCTCACTTACGGTGAGTGTCAGCTCATCTAACTTCAAAGGAGAAGCGAATTGTAAAGCTCAGGGCAGCGGATATCATCATATGGGATGACGGTTTATACAAATGCGGTATTGATGGCATCTTCTTGCGATGTGTTGACAAACCACAGCAGATCAAATTTCTTGAAAGTTTTCATGACTCAGCCTGCGGTGGTCACTTCTCTCATCTGTGATAGCACATAAGATCATCGGGCAAGTACTATTGGCCAATGCTATTTCGAGGATACTGACCACTGGGTAGCAAAATGTGAGCTCTACTTGCGCGATAGTTTGTTGGCAAACCAAAATTGGCTACTTTTCCCCTCAGGCCCGTCATTATTGATGAACCATTCAGGAAATGGGAATTGACTTTATCAGAGCACTACATCCCCAATCAAGTGCTGGACATAGTTATGTCCTACAATGACAAAGATTACTTCACCAAATGGGTGGAGGCCATACATTAAGAATGCCACCTCACGAAATTGTTTGTGACTTCATCAAAGAAATATCATTGTGAGGTTTGGCATCCCACACAAGATCGTTGTTGATAATGCTTCCAACTTCTCCTCACGGGAAGTTATCAGTTTTTGCTATGAATACGGGATAACCTTGGCCCATGCCTCGGATTATTACCCCCAGGGAAATGGTCAGGTAGAATCCAGTAATAAGAACTTAGTGACCATCATACGGAAAGCTAGTCGATGAGAATCAGTGGTCTGGCACAAGTCATTGTATGATGCTTTGTGGGTAGACCGTATTACTCCAAAGAGGTCTCTCGGTATGTCACCTTTTCAAGTATTATATGGAATCGATTTGAGCTTCCCATTTTCTGGAACTTCTACTCTGCGCTTGCACAGTGAGCGATGAAGATGAGACTTTCCAAAATTCTCTTGAAAAGAGGGTCATGTATCTATAGAACTTGAAGAAAGAGAGTAAGAGTGGTCGGCAGGATCACTGAACATCGAGAATCAAGTCGAGAGACTATTCGATAAAAAGGCCAAGCGTAGAGGATTTTAGGTGGGAGATCTCATCCTTTTGTGGGACAAGCGAAGAGAAGAGCAAAGGGCATGCATGGAAAATTTGATTCTCTATGGAGAGGGCCTTTCAAGATCAAAAAGCTCAATGGAGAGAATAGCTTCTATCTCTCATATCTAGATGGGCTGAGCTCCGCTTCCTATAGCGGGCAACATCTCAAAATATTCGGGAAGTAGAGCTTGCTCTCTTTAACATCTGATTTGCTTTAGTTGTGTGTTTGTTTTTGTCGTGTGTTTGCTTTTGTTGGTTGTGTGTTTTCCTTTTTTGTCACCCTTGTTTTTGACTCTGTAACCCAATGGATAGGCACATGTTGATCTAGGATTCTCTACCCTTAAGCTTCACTCAAAGATAGTCCCCAGAAAAGAGCGGTTGTTATCTGTAAAATTGTGAGGGCAATTTTGCGGGTAAATATACCATAAAAAAATTTTTGTTTTGGTTCCCCGTCGAGGTCCCTTAGCATTTGGAATGGCATAAAATCCCTTTCTAGGAGAATCTAGTTTTGAACTTAGTCATTTGGTCCTTTTTGGTGAGTGCAGATTTTTATTCATGCTGACATCAAATGAATTTGTGCCCCCTTCTATTCCTTTGGCGCATCCTTTGGAGTGTCGACATTCCAAATGTTGCGCCTTCCCATGATGCGCCCTTTCAAGCTGTGCCAAGGCGCATGTGCCATCTTGTCGACATTAAAATGTTGTGCCCCTGAATGTGTGCAAAAGCTGAAAAAGGTAATGTCGGCAGTCCAAATCGCGCGAGGCGCAAATATTTTCATGTTGGCATCTATTTTGGTGCGCCTTACAAAAAAGTTGGTGGCACATTTATTGCACCTTTTTCTATATATAGGCGCATCGACCTGTCATTTTCACGATTGAAAAAATGTGAAAAAGTTAATTCCTCTGCACTGTCAGCGCTCCTGTCACCCCCGTGTGTCACTTTTCATCACATTCGTGGACCCCACATCATTTCTTCCATCTTATATATTCCTGGTAAGTGGTCCTTGCTCTTCTTGTTGTTGTTGATTGTGGGGTTTTTGTGTTTTTGAGAGGTTGTTATTATTAAAAACAAAGAAAATGAACCTAAAATAATCTGACCCTGCCCATTTTTGCAAATCAACTCCCCCCCAAACCGGTTTTACCCTCCTTCCAGATCTGCTAACCTGGAAGGCCTTGTCTCAAAAATGAATCCTAACCCTCTTTTCCTCTTTTCCCCTCATTGTCAAAATCTATGTTGAAAGAGGCCAAAAAACCACAAACCTATCAAAAAGAGGAAAATCCTAAAAGTTATCAAATCACAACCATGGCTTTTCTTTGGTGCAAACGCCATCATTGTTACACAAAACAGTCGTGCGAAAGGGCGCACTGTCCCCTGCTGCAACATGCATCTTTCCCACGCCTTATAAAATTCCAAAACCTAACAGTGTAAGTGCAAAGCAACTCCACCTACACCACATTTGAATGTCATGCGAGACTCTTCTGCCATGCGCCTAAAAGCTAAAACAACTGGCTTGGCGCACCTTAACTCAATGATGCACCATTTGAACTGCGCCCTTTGGCACACCATAATGATTTGCAACATGTACCATATCTATGCCCAATGGCATCCTGAAGCCTTGCAACACCAAAATAATCTGCCCCTATTCAAAACCCTTCATATGGCGCAGGCGCACATCCTTTGACACCAACACTGAATGTTGTGTGTAGTATTTTGCGCCCTGCGCCCTTTGCATTGTTTTCTTCCATGTAACACTCTCCGTGATGTGCACCTTGCTTTTCGACCTACTGACCTGCAATAGAATTGCGCCTTGCCTGGAGGCTTGTAAATTGATAAGTTTTCATTTTGTAAAGCTTTGATGGATGATTTAACGACTAACATGGCTCTTACTGCGATGGACTTCCCCTTCTTCTTCTTGAGATCAACATTGAACTCAGATTTGCACATGTCTTCATCAAGTAAGAAGCTGACCAAGTCTAAGGGTAAGGCCAAACTCACGAAGAAGAAATGAAGTACAAATACCAAAGGGTCGGGATGCAGAGTCCCTTGCGAGTGTGACTTGGACATCGGGGATTCAGAACTTGGTCATATTGATATGGAGGACTTTGGGCGAGAACCCAAGAAGGTCACAGGGTAGTCCATGGATGGAAAAATTGGTGGTAGTGGTTTACATTTCATTTTGGGGAATCCCGTGAGCGCGGTAAACAATGAAGTTCATGATGGTGGTGGCCGTTATTCTAATAAGGACACAAGATGTGTCGAGAATGAGAAGGGTGAGGTAATAATCAACCTCACTGCCGACACTTTGAAATCATGTTGGGTATCCCCCACCACCAGCATTTTGTGGCAATAAGCCAAGAAGACTGCATAAAAGCATGGAATGAAAATGAAGACAAATGCATGCAGCTTATGAATGAAGTATATCTGAAGAAAACAAGAAGGTGATAACCAGGTGGCCGCAAGTTATTCATCGTAGTGACTTCTCAGAGGAGTTGAGTGACACCATCACCTTCCTGAGTAGGGTGTTTGGGCTTCCTGATGCCCATTATTTTCACAAATGGATGCTCAGATATCTAGAAACAATGAGCAAAACATTCTTGATCAACGTTTTGAATGGGCGGAGATCATCAGTAGCACTATCTCGAGCAGCTTCAACAACTCTCAACAACTGGGAGGTTCTACATGAACTCCTACGTGGTATATGTTGCTTGCTTCGAAAGAGACTACCCGGACACTAAGTCGATGCGGGGTGTGGCCCCAGTAAAATATATGAATATTATCTAGAGTTGAGGCGGAAAACAACATCGCATAATTAAGCAAGATCATGATGCCTTCTTCTGGCATCATCGCCTCTTGAGGCCCAATATGACTCACGGTCGGATGACCAAGAGCATGGTTACTACCACAGAGAAGTGGGGGCATTATTTATGCAATTCCCCACTTTCACTTATCTCGAGCCCTGACTTCTTGGGGAGCCCACCAAGTTACCGAGGTATGCGGGACCCAAGTTGATCCTATTGGAGTTATCAGATAGCTTATCACATACCACGAGAAGTGTACAAAAGAAAGAAGGGTGGAACTCCATTCCCCCTCACGGTGGGTAGAGTACACCTGCACTTCTCATACAAAGCAGGAAATGTTTGTGGAATTGGAGTTGCTCAACTTGAAACACAATTTCTGTAAGGCCGACCTTTGATCCTCGTAATTACCTTCCGAGGAAAAGCTTGATCGATTCCACATCCCAGATCGAAGATATCTACATCGATCTGTATCACGAGGTCGAGCTCAGAAGAAAGGATCACTCCCACTTTGGCCACTGGAAGAAATCATCAATATGGTGTGGCCATTATCCCGAAAGGTTTCAAGTGGTGATCAAGAAGTTGATCAGGTCTATCTAGATACGGATGGGGACAATTGGCCATTTTTGAGATTGATAGAACAAAGGCACCTCAGACTATTGAGGAAAGGGTTAAAGGCACTCTACAGTGCACGAGCATTGGTGTAGGAAAAATGGTCTCATCTACCTTGGGGTAGACTTCACCACGTCTCCCTTGGGTAATGCACCTACCAGGCCAAAGCACTTGCCAAAGGGCAAAGGGAAAGATAAAGAGGAGAATCAAGCCTTTGCTCGGGAGAAAACTCCACGAGAGTCCTCCTTCCGCCACCCGGAGGATAGGTAGTAAGCTGGTCTCCCCGAGAAAAGAAGAAGGCGGTAAGTGTTCAGGGCACATCCACTCAGGATGTTGCCACTGTTGTAACTGCTGAAGTTCCCACCATCCCATCTCCCACTCCTCCTTCCCCTCCTCACGTCACTCAAGCAACCACTCCTGGTTGTGTCTTCTCCCCATCTTCTATTGTTCCCCCTTCCTCTTCCTCCATCTTCTCTTCCCTCGTGGATCTGTCCCCTAGCATTTCTTCCCTCATCTCTCAGATCCCTTCCACCCCCACGGTTTCCTCTCCTACAGTGACTCCTACCCCTGTGAGTGTTGGAGATTTGGCTTCTTTATCAATGCCGCCTGCCAAGTGTCTCGACACATTTCCCCATGTTCCATTGTGGCTGCTCCTTCTTCCACCTCGTTCCCTCTTCTCCCTCTGGTCCCACTCCCTTAAGTCAGAATGGATCTCCAAGCACCTGAGCCAGCATAAGAGGAAAGTCCCCATTGCACCTATGGACTTCTCCATCATCCCAACAAAAGGAGCTAAGAAGAAAAAGCCAATAACCCGCTTCTCTCAGAGCGCTTCAGGTGAAAGGGTTATGGAGATCGCATACCCTGATCCCACAAAGGATAAAAAGATCTGTCTCCTACAGATTATACAGTGACACAGGTCATGATGGGAACATCCTCTAGAGCCTAGGGAGAGGCCTTATCTGTAGTGGATGCCCTTTGTAAAAAGCTTCGGAAGCGTAAAGGAAGAGAAGAGGATATTGAAAAGAATAAGAACAAACATCTTCTCAAGCCCTACGAGAAAATGGGTAGTGCACCTCCCTGCTGCCACTGAAACTCCTGAGGCCCTTAGCTAGGAAAAGATAAATGAGTACGCCAAGATTGGTGAGCAAGGTATGGTAGTATCCACCTGGAGAGACCAGATCCTCAAGGATAGTGAGGAAGTAATTGTAAAGTTCACTAGAGCTATATCAGAATATTGATCAGGCTAATAAGGAACTCTAGGTGATTGTGGGACCTATCTCGAAGAGTTGGACCATGCCAGGTTACAACATGAGACATTCAGAAGATGCTTGACTTCCCGATCGATGACTTAGTAAAATTTGGCGTCTTGATCACCCAGAGCACCCAACAAAGTCCTTGCTTGCTTTGGACTATCGGGTTGACCTAGATGGAATTTGTCTTGGAGAAAATTGATAAAATCAAGGAGGAAGCCTTGGATGTAATGCATCAAATGGAGTAGATCATCCTAAGGATGTCTCAGGCTTGCTCACCCCATCATACGCCTTGAGGAAGGTAGATGACACTATTCGGCTCTTTAAGGAGATCACGTCACAAGGGTTAGGGTCAGAAGCCACTTTTGATGTGAGAATCTATCAACAACCTTATGGCTGCCATGATTTTGTTGGATACTGATGGGGGGGTAATGAATACTTCAAGCTCCCAAGAGAGACTCAGAGATGAACGGGAGACTTGTGAAGTCATCGGCGATCACACCAAGGGTCCTGCTCAGGATCAACTTCAACCGATGATTAGCAAATTCATGGAGTATCGTGCTCAATTTCATATTTCCTCTCCTGAGCAGAAGTAGGATACTCCTTTCCAGCCACGGGATGATGATGACGAATAGGCTCCTTCCTCCTAGGATTGTTCCCTTTTTGTAAAGTATTTAAAAGTTTGTTGGCACAAATGATGACATCATCCATGTTGCACCATGAGATGTTGTCATCCACCAAATTGCCCAAAGTCAACTAGTTGACTTTTAGATATTTTGTAGATATTTTGTAATTAGTTGTTGGTTCCTTTTTGCCTTCTTTCTCCTTCTCCTTCTATATATACTTGGATATTTGTTGTATTGAGTGGTGGACATTTTTTAGATGAAAAATAGAAGTGAGAAGAAAAGGCTTTGTACTTTTTGTAAACAGAAAATATTAATACAGAAATTAAGACTTTGTGCTCAATGGATGTGTTATGTGCATTAGATCTTTCTTAAGTTAGATCTATGTTGCTTTTCTGTTAGATCTATCTCTACTTTTTTGTCATTTGCTCATCAGTATTGCTTTGTTCGGAGATGGGATTATATAATGATTAATGAAAATACTTAAAGTATGATAATAGGGATAATAATAATTAATCTCATGATTAATTATTATATGGTTAGTGATGGGGGATTAATAGTGTATAATGAGTATGTTATTTGTTAAATGAGAATGCTTGAGCATTTTACATGTCTCACAGATGTGGCATCAAATATTCTAAAAGGTGACAAAGAGTGACATAAGTGACACTTGAAGTTTATGTATCGTAATTTTACGCAAGTCAAAACCATACAAATAGGTCGGTTTGTGTTACACGGTTTTGACCCATCAGATCTAGTAAGTAGTGTAGCAAAAGGTTCTCTAGTTCTTAGGATATGTTTTATTCCAGGTCACCCATCGACACAACTCCGAATTTCATCTCGAATCGCCTAATTGGCTGTTTCTACTCGGACCCTACCTTTCATTGCTTACATGTCTTCCTTGGAGTGATTGTTATGTTTGTATTTAGTATATATTATCTAAAACATTATTTTACACATTATTTAACTTTAATTTCTATATTATCAACCATATATTTAATTAATTTTAGTTAAGGTTGATACATTTGGGGCATAGTGCGTGATAATTTTATAAGTTAGACCTAAGAGGATTCGACTTGATTTTAATGGTCCCTTATAACAACATATTCAACATGTGATTTTGATTCCCTCGTGTTTCCCAGTTTGTATAATCCCTTCCATCTTACAGATGCCTAAATTATGTACACAACTAGTGGTTACCATCTTTGGTGTTCCTTATGAATACCCTATTTGTCTAATCATAATCCATAGTGCACTACTATTTTGGCTCAATGTGTTGTGTCTCATACCAAGGAAAAACCTTCTTAGCCCATATAATGTTTTGATCGCATTCTTAGATAGATTATGTAACATATAGTGATAAAACTTTATCATGAGTACATTTTGACATTCACTCATCCTTAGGTACACCCTATGTTTCCTAGTTGTGTATGGCATACAATAGTTAGAAAAATCCTTTTGACCATGACCACATCGAGAAGTAAAGGTAATATCCCCGTCTACAAAATGAAATCTTAAGGCTATTGTACACCTAAAAATCAACACATGACTTTCGGGCGCACTCAACCTCCCGAGGTCGTGTCGTGTGATTGATGTGGAAGATTGTGGGAATGTTGATGGGAAACTATAGGAGAATCTAGGGACTAAGATGGGTAGTGTGAGTTCCTAGTAGTTAAATTGGCCAAAGGGAAATTAGAGGCTATACAGGTAGCGTAAATTCCCTATTCGTTTCGTTTAATTAAGAAAAGTAAATCTAGCTTAAATAAAATACAAATGTGTTTTAATCTTTTAATTAACTAAATTCATTCCCGATTAATTAACCAAAACAAAATGAATGATTTAATCTACTTCTTTGAAAGAGCATTAATTAAATAAAGGGAATAAAAAATAAAAGCAAACTAGCTAATCTAATCTAATATTTTTGTATTTTATACTTTTGGAAAACATAAGATTTATACATAAACAAACTAATTTCTTCTAATTTAATTAAATTGCTTCTATAATAAATCTAAACAAGTAAATACCTGATTTAGTTATTTCCATGTGTTGTATGGATCTAATATACCCTAAGTAAAACAAAGCTTTTCCAAATTGTAATTGTGGATCTAAATCCTCTATTCCACCTCAGAGACACGGGAAGAAGTAAAAGCTTCTCAGAAGCACTTCTTCCTCTAAAACTTCCCTGGTAGAAGTAAAGAAGGATTCAATGGAGATTACAGATTGAAATGGAATTGTAATTGCTTTAAACAAATGTAGAAGCTTTCCTCCAAACAAAATTCCCTTGCAAAACCACAGGGATAGGCAGGGAAGAAATCTATCACCAGAAGCTTTATGTAGACAAAATGAAAGCTACAATAATTACTTAACTATTGCAATGATTTGAATTGAAATGATTTAACTACTCTAGTCAATATTGTGCATACAAATTAAATAAATAAATCAAGAAAGCTTAAGGAAATCCAAGTACATCCCCAACTTGGAATTTTCAAAATAGTGGCAAAGCTCGTGATGGTTTACTGTGATATGTCCTTAGTTTCTTTTCCAACTTTAGTGCTTAGATGAATCCAGGGAATTGTGTTGGGTACTCTGAAAAGAAGTGTTCAAGTAGTAGTGGGTTACAGGAAATCTCTGCATTGTAGCAGATAGAAATGCGGGCAAGGGAGAATAACAATGTAAGAGAGTTGGCTTGATTGTGTATTTCTAAAGCAAGATTACAACATCATAACAATGGCTTTGGGAAGAAGCCTGGTTCTTATAGAAAAATGGTGGGGAAATGGTCTAAGCCATTTGACAGCCAAAGGATGCCACATCACAACAAAGAAGGGGAGTTAACTTCAATTAGTCATCAAGGAAAGAAGAGGGAGTTGGTACTTATCCATCAAACCCAAGAATAGATAATTGACAAGAAAGCGTCAAAGCGCTAAAATCATGTTTGAAGAAATGAAATGCATTGAACATGCCAAAAGAGGTTTTAGAAAAACCGCACCCAACCTTGCCAAATGCGTGTAAAGGGGCGGTTGCACAACCACCGCTATGCAAGGGCAGGACAGCGATTGCAACGCGCCACGACATTTCCATAACTTAAGGCCAAAACTTAGGGAAAAGTTGTGAAAGAGATAAAGGAAATAAAGAAAAGCATGGAAATGGTTAAGGAAGCATTCTAAGCCACAAATATACACTACAAATAGGAAGTAGGACTTGAACACCATTGGAAAAGATAATAATCATCATAGGGGACTTTTAACCATTTCTGAAAATGTAGCATGTGCAAAATTGGGTGCATACAAGATTCTACAAATTCTTGTGACCTATGGCTTATGTACATACATGCTACCAATGCTAATATTGAAGATATTATAATACACTTGGATACAATTTAGATTTAAATGACCGCTACACTATCTTGATTTTTTTCCTTTACATCATATGTACCCTTTATCATTGATATTGGACATTTATATGACCACCCCCATGAAGAAATCATAGGATGGACTCGTATGATTTTCTTACTCACAACTTGAGTGTAATCACTTGTACATAGTTTCTCACATGCATATCTTTTTTTGTTAGGTTACCAGGGAGAGGGCCCTAGCCCATTGTGGCATCACCAGCCCACACTAGCCATGGAACCATCTAATGATGGAATTTTTAAGCTCTTGGCTAGCCCACAGATTAAACCACATTATCGGGGTACCTTATGTTTGGAGTGGTATCTAAAGCCCATCGATAGTAGGCCACTTTAACACGGAGCTAAGATTTGAACCTTGGACCTCCCAATTACAAGGAGACCCAAGAACCGTTACACCACTACCCATTGGATTCTCACATGCATATCTTATTCTATTATCTAGCCTTTGATATTTTATCTTAGCATGCTTATCGGTCTTAACACATACTCTTTATTCCATGACTAATTTGCGACTAACAATCTGACACATTTTAGGGGTTTGATGTGATTGTTGTGGGAACAACTATTACATGAGACCTTGCCTCATCTCTTCTATAGTTATAACCTATGGAAAAATTCCTAAGTACAAATACAAGTTGGAAAATTTTCTCATATCATTCTCTTGTGGAAAAAACACAAACAATATAATATTAAAAACACAAAATCATAACATGCATGTGACTTGCTCATCATTGCATAGATTTATACATAATAGTTATATAGGTATATCACTCTACATACACTACATCCTTGTGTACTTTCTCTTCATAAGTATAAATAAGGTGGTTCGAAACAACCTTAATCCATAGAAATTATAGACATTTTTGTGGCTTTTTAAGCCTTATACTGGGGAAACCCACCACACTGGGAACATACCTACACCGAGGGAATCTTACATACTAAGCTTAATTAGATCATATAATTAACACATGATGGATTCTTACAACCCTCTACCCTATGGATAGCTACCACATTAGGGAATACCTACAGCAGTGTGAGCATCTCTCTTGTTGAGCTTATATAGATTATATCTTTACACTCTAGTCCATTGGAGATACAAAACTTCTCTTACCTATCTTGTCACAATGTTATATCTTATGACACATGTTATACTATACTTCATTTGATGATCACATTGCTTACCTCTAGGTACTTAATTTGACATGTTCCATACCTACTTGTTAATCATTTACATTACTATGTAATCTACATTAATATGCTTGTTTTGACTACCATTGGCTTGGGATCCTATTTTGGATATTTCATGTCACTTCACACATCACTAGATTTACACATGTCTTTGTTACATATTATTTGATCCATGATTTATTTTATTCATTGATTGTTCCTTTTATTGCATATTATATGCATTGTGTTCTTAGATGTCATTATATGCTCTATGCACTTGTTTACTCAGTGCATTATTTGTTTTATGTGATTTTATGCTCTATACACTTGTTTACTCCATGCATTATTTTATTTTATGCCATTGTATGCTATATGCACTTATTTTATCTATACCCTTGTATTATCTACGCATTGGTTTTCTATGTGTACTTGTGTACTCTATACCATTATATGTCATGTGCTATTGTTTGATTTATGTCATTGTATGTTTTATTTTTTGTTTTCTCTATGTCATTGTATGATCTATGCTTTATTTTCTCGATGCACTTGTATGCTCTATGTTCTATTTACTCTATGCCATTATGTGTTATGTGTTTTGTTTTCTCTATGTCATTGTATGATATATGCTCTATGCTCTATTTGCTTTAAACTATTGTGTGATTTATGTTTATTTTATATATGTCATTGTATGTTTTATGCTTTTTCCTCTCGTAAAGTGTTTTCTCACTACTTGTTTGCTCTATGCTCACTTTATTAAACATAGTGTTTGTTGCCTATATTATTTCTAGGCACATTAAATGATACATCTATGGATTAGAGCGCCTCTTATGACATATTTCCTTAGATACATCTTTCTTGAGCCACTTTGTTCAATTTCCTTTGGCGCACATCATTTAGACATATATTTTGTACACACATTACTTAAACATACATTGTATATGACACACATTGTTTACAACACATGATATATGTGCATACTAACTAATAACACAAAAATTGATACATATTTTTGGTTTTACACATATTGCTTAAGGCACATTGATTGATACATACTTTACTCTTAGCACATTGTTTGACATGTATCTTGACCTAGATGAACTTTCTCATAGAAAATTGATTAGTACATATTTTGGTGTACATATACTACTCATGGCATATTGATTGACACATACTTGCTTCACACACACAACCTACTGACTAAAGCCCGGTAAATTCGTCATGTCTTATCAATTGTTTCTAGTATATTGTGACCTGTCATGTCATGTTGTTTCATAGGTCCCGATGGATTTATTAGGTTTTGAGTTGTATGTCTAATTTCATGTTATTTTATCATTCACTTGTTATGCTCTTAGCTATTTATTTTTCTATATTATTGGATATGTTTTATTATATACTTTCCCATGATATGACATTTACTAATTTTTCTCCAATGATCATATATGAGGCACATTACTTACATCACCAAATTTAATTTACATGTTATATATGGTTCACATCTTCGATGTTTTGGCGATATAGTTTGTATAAATAACACTTTATCTTTTGAGCTAAGTGATACATAAAAAAATCTCTCATCTTAAAAGGGGGCATCTTTTGTGGGCTCTTCAAGTAGTTCACATATATCATGGTCATAATACAAGCAGTCAATAACATGATGGTATTTATATAGGTACAAGTTATACACAATTATTCAAGTCATATTTTAGGTTTTAAATTACATTTGCATGGATTTGGGATTGTCCATAATTACACATTATAAGGTTTATAACTTATTTACATGGAGTTGGTCTAAATTTACCTTACAAATTCATTCACACATATCACATTTACTCAATTATAACATGGTTATATTGGTATGAATGGTCTTCATGGCCGATAAGATGGTGAAACAAGTTTACCTGATAGTAGATGGTGACACAACTACCTAATCTTAGATGTTGACACAAGATACCACGGAGTTAGATGGTAACACAAACTACCTAATGTTAGATGGTGAAAAAATATACCCTAAAACTAGACGGTGACACAAGCTTACCTAATACTAGATGGTAAGATAATATACCTAACTCTAGATGATGACCCAAGATACCTAACACTAGATAATGACAAAACATCCCAATGTTAAGTTCTTACAAATTTTGTTTACACATTCTTTGTATAAGCACACTAAGGGAAATCAGGTGTAGTTGTTTTTCATGTTTTTACAACATTTACACATTTCAAATTTTATATACTAATTTTATACATCTATTTCAAGTATTAATACACATAGTTTTCGTTTGTAGAGTTAACATTTAAATTATGGGGACACACTCTTCAATTTATGGAAAACATTATACCACTAGGGTTGGGGAGTGAGAGGTTTGTATTTTCTTATCCCTTTTCACTTTTAATCCAAAATTTTCATCACTAAATTAAAAGGGGGAAATTATAGTACCTAATTTTTGTCCTCCATCACTTAGTAATAATTATTTAATATTTATCCTAGTATTGTCCCATTTATACATTTATTAACTAATCATAAAGACATCATACTAAATATTACACTCAAAGTCCACTAGGTCATGAATTTTCTTCATCTTAACACCTCAGAATGAATGTACCTTATCCAAAACAAATGTACAAACTCTTAGTAATCCTTCTCATGTCTCAAATGTAATTCTTGATGAGCCCTACTAATGCCTATATAAACCCTAGTTTTGCGGTGTCATCATTTTGTCTTTAAGACTTATATTATCATTTTGTAATTAATACTTTAGTATATTTGTAAGCCATTTTTGCATAATATTATTATTTTCATCGTGTGTATACTTATTCAAATGAGTTTAAATGGATATTTATGTGTGTTAACAAAGTGTTTGAAGAACATATCTTAATTCGATGCATGAGATCGTGCATGGAATAGTGCAGGACTTACCTACGCATTGGCGCATGACTCACTTTGGAGCACGGTACTGCCGCCACGCATTAGCAAGCTTGAGACTTACGTTATAAGGGCATAAGACTCAGGCGGAGAAATCTCACGGAACTGCAATGCATGATGAGAAGTCGAGTTGATTTAGCCATACACGAGTTGGGATGGTGAAAGCTACATGAAACATGGACTATCATCTAAGGCATCATATGACTTATGTGGATCATGTCATCTAATTTAACACCAGTTTATTAGGGGCGTGAAATAGATGAACAAAACAACTTATAGTCACCATGATTGTAGGGGTTCAATACATGATCTTTGATATCTTCTAGCGATAAATCATCTCAATTGAGAGTTAATTAAGGACTCCGTCTATAGTTAACAAGATGAATCTGACCTAAGTGCGGCAACATGCACTTGTTCTTCCATAGTTGTAACTCTTCAACAATCAGTTGTTTTCATAGAGATCTTTTAGTTAGAGTAGTAATTAATTGTTTGAATAATCCATCCTCTTACAGAGTGTGAGGATTGCTCTTGATATACTGAGGAATTTATAGTAGAATGGTAGAGTTGGTTCATTTATTGATGTAAAAGAATTCTTTTATTCAATAAATTGCATGATTATGGGATAATCAACTTGTGTGATTTATAATTCTAAACCAGATCAAAGGGAAAGAGCAAGGGCCACTCCTCCCCAATGTGAAGGGAGCATTTCTTGTTTATTTAATTTATGTTATTTAGCATTTATTTAA
Organism: Taxus wallichiana var. yunnanensis; assembly: GCA_018340775.1. NCBI lineage: Eukaryota > Viridiplantae > Streptophyta > Pinopsida > Cupressales > Taxaceae > Taxus > Taxus wallichiana. Next base: position 739,759,087 of record CM031243.1, read on the forward strand.
ATTACCAAAATTTAATTGCTTTCATTATTTTCAATTCCGAGTTCAACAATCCCCTGTTTTAGCAATAGATTTCATTTCTTAATAGCATTTAGCATAGTATTTGATTGAGTTCATTAGCGAATAAGTATTTATCACAATTTCAACCGTTTCTTTTGTTGAAAATATCCATCAACACACTGACCACTAGGATTATAATCATGAGATAACTAAAGTGTGAGTCTTAACAAATCTCGTCACTTTTGACGTTGTTATCGGGGAATCTTAAGGTAATAGCAAGGTTAAAGTACTAACTTGAGTACTTCATGATAGTCAGTAAGTTTCCCTTCAGAGTAAATACTCTTTTCATAAGTCTCTCTTTTGAAATGAAAGACCTTGTAGTGACAACAAGATTATTTTGTGCTTTGGAGTATGTGGAACACAAGAAATCAATAAGCACTTGTAGTTAGGAAATTATTCTAAGTATGGTAGGATTTTATGTTTAGACCTAGAGACCGTAGAGGTAGATTTATTAGAATCAATTTACAAACCCCCCCTTAAAATCAACCTATGGAGCAACTTGATCAACAAGAAAGGATGGTTGATGGAGTGGAAAACCCTAATGGTGTAAATAATGGAAACCCTCCACTTGGAAGAACATTTACCTATCCCATAGAACTAGACCCTAATGACCAAGCCCCCATGAAGAATATATCTCCTTGATATGTTATCAACCTTCACAGACAAATATCGAGGAAGATCTTGATCGAAACTCTATTTCGAGTTCAAAGTCTTGTGTTAGACCTATGACTACACCTTAGACACTAAAAATTAAAGTTATTTCCTTCAAATTTGAAGGATCTGATCATGAGGTGGTTCATGGGCCTAACCCCCAACTCCATTCACAGTTGGCAGGAGATGGAAACAATCTTCTTGGATAAATACCAAGATTATTGTCAGAGGTGAGAGGCATGAAGGAAGAACTCTTTATGATCAAAAAAAAGAGGATGAGAGTGTTGAGGACTATCTTGATCAGTTCCTCTTCCTTGAAAAGGAAGTGTAGTGCTGGTATGGATATTACTCTTCTTAAAACTTTATTCCTTAAGGGATTGGATGAGGACACACAAGAAGCTTTTAATATTATGGGAAAAGGAGATATGAACAAATTGGAATTCACTAAAATAATTGAACTCTTTAGGAACTACTCTAGAATCGCCCAAACCTTTCAAGAAAAGAAAGGAAAAATATCCAACAATGACATATCCAAACTAAGAGAGGAAATTGCAAATCTAAGAAAAAATCTCTTATTCTAGCTTAACACAATTGTGGATAGGGAGAAAGCTAGGAACACAGAGCAATTTTCATATATTGTCCAAGATGTAGGGACAAACATGGGCTTAAGGATTGTCCCTTGGATAAAAAAGACATTTGCCTTGTCTATGATCTAAAGCATGCCACAAATCAATGTGGATTTCTGCCCTTACTAAAGAATCATTTAAAGTAGAACACACAAAATGAAGTTGAGTTGAATTATGTGGATCAAATGCAAAGAGGAACTTTGATCAAACCGAGAACTAGCCTTATGCACCAAAAACACAATGGATTCCAAATCAGTGGAACACACCATGGTCATACCCCCATCCTTGGGCTCAACAAGTCCAGGAATGGAGTCCTTAGTGGAATGCACCACCGAACTATTATCAGCAATCTTGGACTCCAAATTCAAACATTCCACCATTCCAACAATTTAATCCTCAATTACAGACATGGATTTGCACACATGTAAATGACATGAAGCAGTATGGAAGCGAAGTCCCTCCTCGATGAAGGTGAGGCTACCTTTATTGAAAACCAAAACTGTATTTACACCTATACATTCAAAATTGTATGTGGGGGTGTTTTGGAACATTAATGGAAAGAAAAGTGAATGAGGGAGATGGAATGAAATGAAGGAATGAAATGGAAAGAAATGAATGGAAGGAACATGCAAGAGTTAGGTAAAATCAGAGCCTAATATTGCATGGAGAAGAATAATAAATAACTAACACAAATAAAATGGAGTTTGCATCAGCTAAATGAGAATGAGTAAAAGGGAACACACATGAGCAAGTAGATAATCAGAGCTTGATCACTGTGAACTAGAACAACATATTAATAAGCGTTGTGATAATATCAAAGACAATATTTGCATGCAATATTCAAACACTAACATCTAATGAACATAAGAACATCAAATGCTATAAGAGAGACGATGAATGAGACACAAAGTTCATATTTCATTAACTCAAAATGTCTTCTGAAAAGAACACAAATTTTCTTTCTTTGAAACAAAGCTTGCACACAAAAAGTATTTTCTTCTCTCTCTCGAAAGTCACCCTACTGAATGAGCCCCTAACTTCCTTTTATAACCCAAAGTTGGTTACAAAGTAGTTAGGGTTTACATGAACATTAAATAGGGCACTTAAGTGACTTTGATTTTTCAACCAACTTTTAAAAAGTGACTAAAAATAGAAACCACTTAAGTTATCAATTTTTTTGCCAAAAGTGAGTTTAATAACACCACTTTATAACAAAAAGCAATGGGTACATGTGGACCCCACTTAAATGACTTGGACACACACATAGACATCCCAATTAGTAATGTGCCACCTAGATCAAGACACCTAGGATCAGTTTCCTTATCCATTGGGCCAAGAGTCCACCTATCTAGTTGTCAGGGAATGAACTCATTGACCGTGCTCCGCAATCCTCCAGATGATAAGAGAGCCGAGCTTGAAACTTGAGCAATTCATCCACCTCTCTGTTTGAGCAACATCATGGTGTGAGCAATTTTGTCTTTATTTGTATTCACATTCACAATTACACACAATTCTCCACATGCTCGAATACCTTTCCATGGTGAATTATTCATTTTTCATGAGACCATAGTCGTTACGCCACCTTGGCTTGTCAGAATCCAACTCTTGATCTTTGCCATTGAGAAGATCTTCCAAGAGCCAAAATTACAATTCACTTCTTGGAGTTATGTCTTTTGTCTTTGTCACCATCCTCGAAGTGTTTCCATTCTGATCTGCTCATGATCATCCAATTTGAGAATGCTCGACTTTAAGATTAGGCGATGAAGTATTCACTTCTTGCTTGGCTAGAGCATGATAGGACACGCTTGAATGATGTGGCCTTGTTTGATGATCCACACAATTGTACTTATCATTGGTCTTGGTTTTTGATGAATAAATCTACCACAATGATCAAGTGAAGACAATTGATGTAGACAAGATTCTCCCATTATCGATCTGCTTAATAACCATGACTTTTGACTCCGAAGAGACCTCTGCCAATAGCTACGACCTATACCACATAATGAGGAAGTCAGAGGTTGCTTCCGCTTTAGAGCCATTGGAGTTGAATCGCCACACTATGCAGGTGTCGTGGTGCATCCATGCAAGTGATGACCAATTCAGAACAAGCGTCAGGAAAATTGTGACTCACCTTTGGTTGATATGCGATCGCAAGATCGACCTACGTCGACGTGTCCCAAGTTGGTATTGGTGATGTTCTCATACTCTGAATGGAGCGTCGAGGTGAGTAGAATTCCCTGGAACCATACCAACATCATTTTGTTTGAAGATGACATGATTGTGACAGAAGCGTGATTTTGAGGCTATTACTTCCTTCTTACAAAACTGCACAAATTGCCTCTGAAACTGCCCTGGGAAAAATAAAAATCTTGTTCTGAGAAACTCTCATTGGATGAGGAAGTATATTAAGGTACCACAAGTTTGTGTGTCAGAGGTTTTTCCCAATAAAATTCTTTAGTCAAATATTAAAGGTCAAAGTTGACTCTTATGAAACTGCTAGGAAAATGCAAGTGTAAAACTATGAAAATCTCGTTTGGTTTTAGCCTAGGAAAAATACCAAATGTCACCACAGGAATCTCTGACTTGGTAAGGGAGCATATGAAGGTGGAGAGAATTCAAAGAAATAATTATTTTCTCTTGAAATGATCATCTGAGTTCAAAATATCAACTCTCAAAGTGAGTCACCTTGTCACGGCAGAAAATTGTGCGTGGCAAAAATCATGCAAACTAAGTTTTATTTGGGTTCGTGAAAAATATCAAAATGAGTGTTGCATTTGAAATTTGGAAAATGAAGTACATGAATTTGGGGATAATTCAATGAACCAAATATTTCTTTGAACATGATCATCTCAGGCTCGAGATATCGAGATTCTCAAAGTTGGCCTTACATTTAAAAGATCTGACCCATAATTATTGGGTTTGAAAACAAGCAAACTGAGTTTTATCGGGTTTGTGAAAAATATCAAATGAGGTGTTTGCATTTTGAAATTTGGCAAAGAAGTGCACGAAGTTGGGTATTGTTTTAGACTGGGTGGGTTCTTCTTTTGGCGTGAGAAATCTTCCTCATGATGATGTGTGGCCCGTATTCTCCTTTACACCCTTTGGTGAATCAACGCGAGTACAAAAATGCATCGAGAACGATGTTTTCTTTATTAAATTTTTGTTGAATCCACTTCTCCTTTTCAGCATGAGTTTGGTCTTTATGAGATTTATTTCTTGGCTAATGCGTGGGAGATCTCCTTTGGCTATGTATACGTTGAAATTTGTTTATTTTTGGCTTTTTCCTTCAACGTGAACAATTGTATATTTTATATGGCATGCGTGATCTTTTCCTTGCCTAGAGAGCTCCTGCACATGCTTCTTTTGTATTGCAAACATGGACAACTTCCTTTCTCTTCCCACGTGATTGTTGTGCTAACTCTTTCTTTTGCATGGAAAAATTTATGTTTAAACTCTTTGCTGAAAATTTTTATTTTTAATGCATTTTGCTTGATCTTTCATAATTTTTGGCGTGAATTGTTTTCTTAAATTTGGGATTTTGCCTTATTGCCCTGAAGCGTGGACCTCTTTTATGATGTTAGGCGTTGAACCTCTTGTCTTCTTTTTGGACACCTTAAAAAAAACAAATTAACTTGGCATGGAGAATGGGCCTTTGGCTGGTGCATTGGAAAAATTAGTATTAATTTTTGCCTTTACTCTCACTAATCTTTGGCATGTTGACTTTTCTTGGACTATTCTCCTTTTGCTGGTTAGGTGGATGATTTATTTTTAATTTTAATTTGGACTGCCTATACTTTGATAGCTGTGTGAACAAATCTAATTTTCTTTCCCTACGTGCTTATTTGGATTTGGTTACTTTGAAATAAATCTCTCTATCCTGGTTGTGTGTGGGTAGCTTGATTTGAGACAATCGTGGTCTTTTTTTGCTTGGATTATTATGACTATTTTTGCCTCCTCCTCATGCGTGGACAAGCTATCTTGGCTTGGTGTGGATTTTAATCTTTGCTTTGCCTTCTATTTGACCAATGTGTGGTGTTTTTGACTGCTAAAACCTGCGTTGAAAATTCTCCTTGTCTCGATTTGTAAATGCGTTGAAATTTGGAATTTTCTTTTTTTCTTTTTAGCGTGGATTCTTGTATTCTTCCTATGTTTTGCGTTGAATTTTACCAGGTAAATGTGTGGCTTTTGGGCTTTCCTCCTTGCGGACTTCTAATCAATGCATGGGTAGCATTCTTGGTTTTGACTCCCTACGTGAACTTGTGCTTGGTTCTTTGCCTTCTTCCTCCTACGTGGGATTATCACTTGGCTGAGCATGAACTGATTTTCTTTTGCAATGTGTATTCCTCCTTCACAATGGCGTTCATAGTAAACTGGTATTTTTTTAGGGATGTGATAAAAATATTTCTGGGAAACGCTTCTACAGAGGAAATAAAGAAGTTAGAAATATTAAAAGCTTCAAAGCTTCTTCGCATGACTTTTTCCAATGAGTTTGATGGAGAAATGGTTATGAGGATTAAAGAAGCTTCTGTAACCGTTTCTTATTTCCATTTGAATAACCAATTTTCCCTTTCTTTCGTAGTAGGCATTAATTGCTGCAGGAAAGATGGGAAAAAACTTGTTCGTTTGCCAGTTGCAATGGCAAAGCAGGCTGACAATTCCCATTTATTTCCCCATGTGGGAGATTGGGAGATTTTTTTGCTTGTTTGCCATGGTTGGGTTGTGATCGATAGAAGAAATCCCACAAGCGGGAAAATAAGAAGTATTTTCTAGGAAAGGGAAATCCGGGTACGGGAAGCCAATTTGGCATCCCCGACAATTGGAAGCGGAAGCTTACTTTCCCCATCGATAAATAAAAATTTGTCGATTGACTTTTAATAATTATTATATTAATATTTATTTAATTAAAAACCCAAAAATCAATAAAATTGATTTTATCAAATAAAGGGTAATAAATTAATTAATTATTAATGCGAGTTTGTGACCCAGAGGATGAGTTTCTACTTGAAATGGACAAAGCGAAAGCGGAAGCGATCGGAAGAACAATACGATCGTGATGGGGATGAGAAATCAAGTGAAAGAATATTTTTTGAATTTTTTTAAAATTTTACGTTATTAATTTTGTGAAGTCAATACAGCGATAACAAATTCCAACGGTGGAATGCACTCCGAGGATCGAGGTCAAAATCATTATAACCCGAAAACCCGGGGACAAAAAGCTTTGTTATTTGGACCTACTGAAATGCAACCACCAATCAAAAGCAACCTACTTGACCACAAATTCTAGCTCAAATTGTGGCGAACCTAAAGAATGTGAGGCGGAGTAACCCATCGTTACACCATAGAATTAGAAAAAACCCTTATAGTAAAATACGTAGATTTGTAAAAACATCTTGTATGTTTAGGAAAGATTACCTCAAAACCATCATCTCGGTCTTAGAAAGAAGTCCCCTAAAGACAAAGAAAAATTAGAAGAAACACAACCTAATCATGTTATTGAAGAAACATCTAAACCAAACTCAAATATTCCCTTTCCATCTAGACTTTTGGAAAAACACAACACATGACCCATGAGTAACCATAGTGAGCTAATTCAAGGATTAAAAAAGCGTGTATTGGAATCAGCTTCTTTACTGAGCTCTTGGAGAAATTTTAGAGTTGAATAAAACCATCAAAGAGCTTTGTGTTAAAACTCTAGGTAGAAGGAAAAATCAGCCTAAAACAATCCATGTTGATGGAAAATTTGCTAGCATATTGGAAGGGAATATGACCCCTCAAAAAATATGGAGACCACTATGGGAGTCTAATTTTATAGTTTGTATAGGAGATGTACGGATCTCAAATGTTCTAATTGACTTAAGCAGCCCCTGATTAATGTTATGACCAACGACACATTGCATGCATTATCTCCACAGAACGCATGATCAACTTCATGTAGTGTTACGAATGGCTGACCGGTCTCAGTAGTCCAAACCCAAATGAATCATAAAAGGATGTGACCATAACCATCGAATCATGGGATTATTCAGTAGATTTTATGGTCATTAAAACAAAGAATAATAAAATTGGATATCCTTTGATCCTAGGACACCCTTGGTTAGCCACTATTGCCAAGCTCTTATTGATTGAAGGATAGGAAACATGGTGATTACAAATGGACATGATTGAGGTCATTGATTTATCTGGTTAAAACCCTTTTCCACATACCAGGATAAAAATAGTGGTAAGATGATACTTGGATGAATCAGAAGATGTGGTTTCATCCTTGGCTTTCATCCTTGGCTATGGTCATAATTTAAGAACATTTAGAGAAAATCCAAAAATGTTGATCATGAGTAAATGTATTTGGATTGTACACAGAGTGACTGCGCTTCTGACAATTGAAATCAAGGATGACATGATGGATGAGAACAATCAACCTATAATATGTCCTTTTTCACAAAACATAGATATGACTAGTGTGTCTTTCATGATATTACTATAATCCACAGATTGGTTCCCAATAGGTTCCCCTAAATTCATTTTTGAGAGAATACCACCGGTAAATTCTCTCCACCCGGTTCACCTGACAATTACCCATTTCCCGGGAAATACCACAGCGATCGATGGTTGGTTGGCTAGTCGAGAGGAGAATACCAAATTCAAACTTTTGTTCTCTCGTCCTCAAATTTTTCTTAGGATTATAGTGATATGAAGGGTATACATCTAGTATTTGTACACACCACATTTACATGAGTGATTTCGGACCAGTCAAATAGCCACTTTAAAGAAGGATAAACCCTACCTTAAGAGAAATTGTAAAAAATGAGATTGAGAAACTTCTTTGGGTAGGATTCATCTATCTAATTTCAGATAGCCAACTTGGATTTCCACATTAGTAATAAAAATAATGGGAAATGGAGGGTTTGTTTGGATTATAGAGAGTTGAATAAGGAAACATGTAGAGTCTATTTTACCTTATCATTTATTGACCAAGTCTTGGATAATTTATCAGAAACGAGGTATTTCTCATTCATTGAAGGATTAGTGGTGCAGTCAAATCACTTAGTAGCCTTTAGAGGATCGAGATAAAACTACTTTGGCGATGCGCGCATGGGGACATTTTCTACATGGTCTTACCTTTTGGCTTATGTAATGCTCCATTCTAACACAAAGAGCCATGTTAGCGATCTTTGCTAATCTCACTCCTACTTGTGTTGAGATTTACATTATGACTTTAGTTTATGGGGCAAAACATTCCAAAGAGGCAATTGATAATTTAGAAAAGTCCTCTCGAAGGTGTGAGAAACATCAGTTATCCTTAAACCATGAGAAATTTCTATTCATGATGGAGCAAAGGTATAGTTTGGTCCATCATGTTTCATGATCAGAATCGAGGAATCAGATCAGGATAAAGTCAACATCATTGTAAAACTTTTATCTCCACAAATCCGAACTAAAATAAGAATTTATCTTGGATGCATATTGTTAGTTATTATAGAATATTCATTTTGATTTCGAGAATGGTGGTTTCTCAAGATTTTCTCTTAACAAAAGACTTTGAGTTTGAATGGACATAAGCAAGTCGAAATATTTTGACAATATTAAGGAAAAATTAACAAATACCCGAGATCTTAAGAGGCCAAATTAGAAGTTTCCCCTTCCACAGCTATAAATAGATGCTTTATGAATGCAGCGCGTGGGGGGATGTACTTAAACAACAAGAGGAAGGAGAAAGCGATGCATGCGGTTACTACATTGGCAAAGCAACACATGACCTTTCTGTGAAAGGGATTACACTACCACATAGAGAGGAAATTCTTGTAGTTTTATATACGATTAACAAGTTCCGCCATTACATTACATGATATAAAGTAATTGTTCCTCTTTGATCATTTTGTTATCAAAAGTATCAATGATTAAACCTTTAGTGCACGGCGGAAGTGTAAAGGTGGTCATTGTTATTGCAAGTATTTAACATCAAAAATATTGATAAACCAGGAAAATCCAATGTGGTGGCTAACTTTATCTCGAGGTTAACACTTTCGGTACATGGGGATGAGTCGATGATGAGTTTTTCCGAGATGAACATTTATTTGCGATCTCAATTGTCTCTCCTTGGTTTGCGTATTGACATGGATAACTCTTGCATTACGGTATGAGTTCCCATCTTTCCTTACACATAAATAAAAGAAAGCAATTAATTAAACAAAGTGTGATGCATACATGGACTAATGGGCGCTTTTCACCAATGTGGACACGACCATGTCTTACCATAGGTGTGCGCAAATGAGGATGAGATATTTGACATACCTCCAAAGCGTATGTCATGATGAGCCATCGGGAGGACACTATTTCGAGTCCAACAAAACTATCCATAAAGAAGTTTTGGGGGCTGATTCTTGGCCTTCATTGTATAAAGATGTTAAAAGTATGTATGAAAATTTGATCAATGTCAAAGGATGGGAAAGAACAACATTCACATCGTGAGATGCCCTCCAAACCTTAGGTTCTTCACAGATCCATTTGAGAAGTGGGGATTGGATTTCATTGGACGATTAACCCATCATCTTAAGGAAAGGAATACATCTTGGTTTATATAGACTATATTACAAAATGGGCGAGGTGTAAGCTCTCCAATATGTAAGGGATGAGAAAGTTGTAGACTTCTTTATATAAACATATCTTCGATGGTTTGGAGCACGAGATCCGTTGTTTCGGACTAATGACCATAGTTTATGCTAGGAGTAATCGGTTCCTTTATCACAACATATCGGTTGAGGTATAAATTATCTTCCTTATATAACCCATAGTCAATGGTTAAGTGGAAGTCACTACATGAGAGAATTGGAAAATATGTTAACTAAGATAATGGATATATAAGGAAGAAAAGCGGGTTCGAAAAGATACCTAAAGTAGTATGGGATTATAACACCACTTGAAAGACAACATATTAAATCGAGCGTAATCAGCACCCCCAAATGAGTTGTCGAGATCTACTTTTCTAAGCCAAATTCATTTGGTGTGATTTTCATAACATTGAGTTTTCCCCCAAAGTGTGGGACTTCGCAGGTGGGAAAAGCTCTCAAGTTAAGGTTGGTTCTACTGCTCCTTTGTTTAGGTATATCGCATGAAATCGTAGAGGATATATCCTAAATCCTAAATCTAAGATTTGCTCCATTGAGGGAGTGGGTAGTGTGGTCTTTGAGGGATGCTTTGTTGAGTCACGAAAGTCAACACACATACCTAATCTCTCCACTCTTCTTCTGACCATGACCGAATTTGTGACCCGGCTTGAGTGTTGATTGGAAATATGATACTTGCCTCTAATTCAACTTGTTCATCTCTTTCTTCATCGGAGGCTCAAATAATGTGGATTGGATTGGCCTCTGCTTTTGCACTTTGATGGCCTTGCGAGTTGGATCTAGTTCGATCGTGTGTTGTGCTAGCTACATGATTGAACCCTCACGAGATCTTCATGTCTCAGCTAAAATACATCTGGAAACTCTTAGGAAAAGTTCGCATAAATTCATCCTTTCTTTGCTAGGTGGCCACTTTGCCAATTTAGAAGCATTTTTGCCTTCTCCAACTAGAATTGGCTCTAAATCTTCTCCTTTGATCGGTATATTAGCTTTTTATTTTGAAAGCGACTACGTTGGGATTAAAGATAGACTCTAACATCCAAGCCTTTGGGAAGCTTGTTTGTATGCTTGATTGCACTACTTAATCTCCATATTTATGCTCGATCACAGCTTTGATTTCTAACTACGAATTCAACTTCCTCTTATGAAAACGATTGATGATATGTTGGTCATTCTCAAACACACCGCCGCGTGTGTTATTATCGGCAACTGCTCGGCCTCCACAATCACATGGATATGTGGTTGTTCACTTGTCCCTCTTAATGTTGTCCCGACCACATCAAACGTTGCTCCAGTGCGGCGAGCCTATCAGCAAATTTTCGTTCTCCTTTCCGGGTATGGACACAATGTTGGGGGCTTGAAATCCCTCAATGAGGTCCCATACCCTACTCTTTGTAGCCACTGAGCGAGTGTCATTTTATAGCATTTTGTCCTTGACTTGATTGTGCAGCCAGACTTCACTGTCACTTTACCGAACACTTGTAAGGTTGCTTGATTCCTCGTCTACGGCCCGATGCGAGTCCCATGGACCAAAGCCCTCATTTTGCGGTGTTATTTGCCATGCAAGAGAGAAATGAAATAATGAAGGCCGAATAATATTTCAGTACCTTGGGGAACACAATCATAGCCCTCCTTCGACTCTTCGTATACACTCCTCGAGTCTGTCAAAGAACAATTTCCCATACTTAATTTGTCATCTTTGTGTTTATGGCTTAATGATGTCGGGGAAGAGGATGATTCCCCTCATGCGGGAAAGTAGACCCCTAATTCAGCATTCTTCCATCTCCTTGGGGATCAAAAGCATGTATTTTTACCACCCATTCGTCGAGAGTCAAGTCTCGGGGATACACCTACTTTGTATTTGCCTCAAAAGTGCTTTTGGAGGTCCTCGATTAAAAGCCTTGAACAATTTACATTGCATTGGGCTGAGGCACATAGGACCGAATGTGATAATCGATATGGGCTCGAATATGATTTTGGCCTTCACTCAATACCTTGTTTTAAAGAGCATATACGACTACCAGTCGGCAGACAAATATCATCCAATTTTGGCGGTGGGAGTCCATCAGGCAAACTTCTGATGCCAAATGTAGTGGCGAGTTGGCTGATACGTTACTGTCAATACGATCCCACATTAGGGCAGAGCGTAAGCCGTGGTGAGGCCTCGGATCCTTAGATTGAGCTCAACAATGGTCATTGTTATCCCGTACATCTAATCTGTACCTCATTTATGGGTGACTTCACTACTCTTGGAGGCCCAAGCTTGATGAGTTATTTGTTTGGGCATTGGCACACTACTTCGCTTCGAATCAATCATGGGCGTAATTATGCACCAATTTTTTCCAATGAGTTAATGAAACACAAAATAGAGGAGGCTTTAGATTCTTACCTCATTTTCTCCATGGTTTTTCTCTAAAGGGTTGAACCGTATTGGTAAGCACTTTCTCTTTGTGGTGGGGTTGATTTGAGCAGTGAATTTTGCGTGACGTGCAATCTTGATAGCATCCCTCGCCCTAGAATGGATAGTGACTCCCATAGTGAAATGTTCACACATGTCCTCTTCATTTGCTCAATGATATTAAATGAATTTTCCTTCTATTGCCCCTTCCTTACGCATATTTTTCTCTTGTCATTAGGTTGTTACAACCGGTGCCTAAAAGTAGATTTGGAAGGTGTGGAGTTGGCTATGCATGTATTGGGAGTTATTGCTTTGAATGCCAATACTTTTGTGGAGTAAAGGAGAATTAAGGGTGTCCTACGAGTTCGGTGAAAGTCCTTCTCAATATTTCTCTTCTTGAGCCGTGTATTGTGCAGCTATACTTTCGAGAGAAGAGTCGATTCATTCCACGTGAAGTCTTAAATTTCTAGCCAATCGATTAATGAGCATAGTTTCACTTGGGGTCCCACATTCTTGAACTCCTTAACTTTGTTGACTTTCTTCGTGGCTAGGTTCTTGTGACACACCAATGGTTTTACACCCATCGAGCTTTGATTTAATGCACCATTGAAGTCGATGATTGATTATGTAGGTATTGCGTGGGAAACACGATCATATTGTCTTAGTATTGATACATCGTAGACGGCCGTAGC
>CM031243.1:739772228-739824917 GCA_018340775.1 Taxus wallichiana var. yunnanensis
CAATTCAAGCGATCAATTTCATTTAGCGAAAGTGCAAATTACTCCAAGTTTAGAAGCTGCACGGGGATGCTGCATATAAAGAAGAAGGATCAAAAATAGGTGTCCGCGAAAAATGGCAAATATATTACTCTGGGAGATCAACACGTTGCTGACATCTTGAGTGATGGTTGGTGGAGATAAATGTTGAAGGCCGTTAATCGATATACTATGTTTCACTTGCCCCCAGGTGTTGCATTTGTTTAAGACTAACGATCACATGTGGAGTAATGTGCGATGGAAACCTTGATGGGGATGCATCGGAGGAGTTAAAGTGAAGGGCAAAGCAGCGAGGGAGGGAAGGGAGGCGAAGTAGAAGGGGTTTTTGTGAAGAGCCCAAATGTGGAGAAATGTAATGGGGAACCAATGCAAAAACTCTTCTTTCTTATGACCATGCACACATATGAAACATTTGGCATTTTTGCCGATTATGCGAATCAGAAAAGGGAGGAGAGAGGCGATGAAGAAGGGGTTAGAGGAAGGAGAAGCCCGAATGTGGAAGAGAAAAATGGCAGGGGAACCCGATGCAAAAACTCTTCTTTAACTTATGACTATGCACATATGAACCATGTGCCATGTTTGCCCGATCATGCGAAAGAGAAAGGGGGTGTGGTGAGCAAGTTGTTAAGGAAAATGGTTCCTTATGTCGTCGATTTCATGCACATTTGTGATTATGGTTTCTCTTTAGCGATTAAGTGGGGATTGAGGGTTTCCCCCTCATCAGCGGCTTGATCCCAATGACATCATATGCCGATGATCACCAGAAGCACAAAACCTCAGACTTATACTATTTCCTTGATGTGTATCGGGCACATGACCACCGAATCCCATTTGGAAATTTTTATCTGCGTAATCAATGTTTAAGGCATCGGAAAAAGAGGAATTCTTTTTTGTGTGCACATATGAGTCCTTCGATCCTCTAGCATATCCAAGGTTATAAATAGAGAATCATCTGGATTTGAAGGGTATGAATTGATTGACTGGTTGTCGAAGAATTTGCTTGCATCGATCCAAGTCCTAGACTGACACAGCATGCCATTTTTGTCCGATCATACAAGAAAAGAAAAAAGGGTGTGGTGAGCAATTTGTTGAGGCAAAGGAGTTCGCTTGTATTCGCCGATTTTCATGCCAGATTTGTAATTAGGGTTTTCTTGAGTGATAAAGGTAGCGATTAGGGTTTCCCATCATCAAATAGTCCCAGTGATGTCGCGTCTCGACGATCATCGGCCACCAAGGAAACCTCAAACTTCTATTTCCTCAATGCATGCTCGAGCCTGACCACTTTGAGACTCCCATTTGGAAATTTCTATCAGCGTAATTAATGTTTAAGGCATTGGCAAAAGAGGAATTTTATTTTGTGTGCATTTTAAAGTCCTTGATCTTTCTGGCGATTCCCGAAAGCTATAAATAGGGAACGTTCCATTTTGAAGATTATAATTATACTGTTTGGTTGTCAGAATTTTCTCACATCGAGTCTATTTTTGGAAAATTGAATATCAACGTAATTACTTATTAACATTACAAATTGGCTTATTAATAATGTTAAATAGATCATTTTTGTTGGCCTATCTTTTTTTGTATCATAAGTGATGGTGTTTGCTTTTTCTACATTTTGTGGTTTGACGGAAAAATGGAGGATTTGTAGTTGTGAGTTTTTATTATTCCTCTGACAAGCATCATGTATGTAGAGCAGATTGGGACGAGGTCTTTCCACCCCCAGCGTGATATCTACAAAATCCTTCCTTCATTTGGCTTGATATTTGTGCTCTAAACTCCCATTTTGGCCCACACAGGAGGATGGTAGCGTGCAGTTTAGAAAAAGGGTCATATGGAACCACACGTAACAAGAAAACATGAACATGAAAACACTATCCTGAAGAGACAATTAGGGGACACTTAAACATAACCATGGTATCTTGTGAAGGAGTTCACCAACATTCTAACTAGAATGCATAATTGTTTGCACAATGCACAGGTCTAGTAGAGGAGGTAACACAAGCTCAGATGTCAGGCCATTCCAAATCCAAAGCTCACTTGCGTAAGCATAGTTCAAAAAATCGTAAATCGGGATTAATCGGCATGCCAAATTTTGAATCGAAAATCGGGAATCGCAAAAGGCAAAAAATCGGCAAAAATCGGCAACTTTTAAAAACATTTAAATTCATAAAATATACTTAAATTAAATGTAAAAACAATGTTAAATGATGCGAGAAGTGACTCTATAGAATGCCATATTTTTAAAATCGTTATACAATATTGATTCTTGAATATACTATTATTAATATATAGAATATACAGAATTTATACTTAATAGTTAATAGTATAATACTTAATATTAATATTAATACTTATAGTATTTATTAAAATTTAATATTAATATTACAGTATACAGTGCACTATACACTGTATACACTGTACACTATACAGTATTTAGTAATTTACAATTACACTTACAGTATTTAGTTTTACTATTTATAATATATATTAATATATATTATACAGTATTAATAATAAATATTAATATACTATAGTCTAGACTGTATATTATACAGTATTTACTATTACTATTAAGTTATTAACTATTAATATTAATATACACTATTAATATTAATAATAATATACAGTATTAATATTAATACTTAATAATAAATATAAAGTAGTTTAATTTTTACCTGCTGCCGCTGGAAATGGGCACGAAATGACTGAACTGGAGCCACGAACTGGTAAATGCCACGAAATGGAGCCACGTGCTGATGGTAATGAGCCACGGATCTGTCGGAAATGGCCTCGCAGTCGCAAAAATGAAAGTCAAATGCCCTCGCAGTAGTAAACGCAAGTCGCTGTTGCAAAAACGAAGTCGTGGAAAGAGAAAAGAGGATTAAAAACGATTTAGTCTATTTTCGTGTTATACCCTAGGCCGCGTTTTTCCCCCGATTTTCGCCGATTTTAGCCACGATTTTCAACGATTTTTGCAGGGTATTTGATCGCGATTTATCGGCGATTTATCGGATTACAAAAACGCGATTTTTCAGAAGTTTAATCGTTTTGATGGAGGAACACGATTTATCGCCGATAAATCGCGATTTTTTGAATCGAGCTTGCAGACACGATTGGGAACTTGATGACCCATGCGATAATACATAGCGAATCCCTAAAGTTAAAAATCAATTTAAAGTAGGGATTTTCAAGTTGGTGGTTATTATGACAAGCGTAATGTTTAACAAACATTGATTAAATAGATGAATGTGGCGATGGTAAGACAAAGTGACATGCGACCCATATGTGACTTAATGGAAGAAAAAAAAAAAAGGTTCACTCTATGTTCTCTCGATAGAATCCCTGACCCAAGGAATTCCCCTCTTCGCTAATCCCTTCTTCCAATGAAGACTCTTACCACGACCAATGTTTCACCTTGATCCTTGACTTTAACTTCTTCCAACGTTATCCCTATCGATATGGGCTCCATGGCCGTATATATCTTAATTGGGAACAAGCCTTGACATTATAATATTGTGGACATTTTACGCAACACAATCATTCATTTTATTTTCCGAGTAGGAGAATGGAGAAGTCGGTGGGTCAAAGTGTTTAGGTCTCTCAGTGGGATTTGAACCGGTTCGGGGTGTTACGAGATGGCTCCAAAAGCCTTTAAGCCCGGCTAGAGACATCGATCAAACACTCGTTTATCATCCCACAGACACGCAATGACTACAAAAGACCAAATTATTTCTCTATAATTTTCCCAAAGATCGTCAGGGTTTGAATGCAGTAGAACCGACGTATCCTATCGAAGTCGTTGTATCATTTACATTAAAATGAAACCTCCATCACACGAGAGAAGTCATCAAGTTGGGAATGACAAAGATATTGTAACTTGTCCAAGCTTGTGAAATTAATGTTGCCTGAGCTTGTTGCGAAACAATAAAGTGAGAAGAATGATAGCGATAAAGGGCGAAGAAGAGGAAAATAGGGCATCTCTTGATGGTGGGTCAAATAAACGCTTCACTTCAAATTCATATGATGCTAAATTTGGCAAGGTTTATGCAAGAGAAAGGACCAATCATCGCTAAATTTGTCACACCTAGGGCCAGACCGTATTCCTGTGTTGCTCGAATATCTATGTCGAAGTTTAGGATACTCCCTCATCTTGTGTACTCTAAAGGTGTCGTGGTTCGATCCCAGCGGAAATTCATGGTCATGTTGTTTTCCAGGAATGAACTTCTAGGCGGTCATGTCACCTCATCCATGGGCCAACCTTGACCTCGCAGCCACTCAGAACTCTTTCTGAGATTGAATAATGGCCAAGATTTCCACATTACAATTATTGGCTTCTCTTCTCAAATCTCTTGAGAATTATGCTAAATCCTTTTAATTATATGATCTAATATAGGCCCATAAATAATACTCATTTTGTGCATGGATAATTTTATAATCATTGCAGACCAAATACGAAAATAAAAAACTTAAAATACTTGATTGTTTAAGCTTGATAATGGAGGACAACCACTAATAGTGTTGGCTAGATTTTCTGCATAGCTGAAAACCTAGGTAGTCATGAGATAAATCTCCCTCATTTACCTGTGGTGAGGTTCAGTGTCCCAGATTTGTCAATTAAAATATGCTATTATCTATATGGGGTTTTACTTTAACTTATGCACTCATGAACCATAGTTGTATAGCTTTGCACAACAAGTAAGCAAGTTGTTTAAAGAAAGGAAATATTTAAAGAAGAAGGAATTATATAAACATAGCGTGGAAAGAAATAGGGAAGATGTGCATCCCAATCAATAGATAACAGGAGTTGATGGCATGCACATAGGAAGAAAACCAATAGATATCAACACATGTAATTATAAGCGAAATGTAACTCTAGATCTAGATCTAAAATAACACAAAGTTTATTAAAGATCTAAGATAAAAAGCTAGAAACAAAATGCATAGTGACACAAAGTTCTTCGAAATCTTGCTCCTTTATATTCCTTTGCTTCAAGTGGCTATCAGGGTTTCAGACAAAGTCCGGAACACAAGAATGTCATGCTTTTACAAAGTTTTGCTCATTAACTCCGAACGTTCTTCCTCTACTTATAGAATGTAGAGGGGCAATTACAAATTGGAAGCTTTTAGTCAATCGGCACATGTGGAAGTGGGAAAGGAAACCACTGCAATCTCCTCTCCTGAATTCCTTTCGCATGACATGCATGATTCAGAACTGAAAATGGAACCTTCTATTTTGCACGCTTCCGCCACCTATTTCCAAGTAGTTAACGATTTCTTCAAGTAATGGCTTTTAAACCAATCACTTGAGTTTTATAATTTAATTGATCGCTCAATTATTTTGTCGGAGAAAATAAGAGAAAGAAGAAGAAAAGGAAAGTCATCTTGTCCTTTTTCATTTCAGATGCAACCATTCAAATCGGATCGATTCTCACCAAGGTGGATCCTCTAAGTGACTTTAATTCAGCGGGGATCCTGGAAGTGACGGCCAGCAGATCTACGAAGCGTATTTTGGATCTAGAAGCGGTTGATCTGGAAGCAAGTGACCGTGATTTGCTCACGGGTATTGCCTTTGACATGTCTTCCTCTTATCCTCAAGCTTTTAGCTTATTCTTCCAGCACATGCATCGCTGCAATGTTCGTAACGTAAATAACTCATCATTTTTATTTTTAATCGTGATATGAGCAATTAAAAATTCGAAAGCACTCGGTGAATGCAACTTCAATGAAGGCTTCATTTGAAGATCGGGAGGAGGTTGTAAGGAATTCCACGCATCGACTTCTTCACGGGTCGCATTTCAAACAAGAGGATGAAGCCTTTCGTAATTATGAATTATGAGATCTGATCTCGATGTAGGCTATTGACTTCAAAGAAATCTAAGCTAAACATGATTCCGCACTGTGAGCTACTCTTTCATCATGCTTTGCCATGGCCGGAGCAATCTTTGTCTCGAACAATTCTTTTCTCTTTATTCGGCCGAAATTCTTCACAATCAATGCAGATCTGGATATTTCTTCGATTCAAAGGATATGTTCAATGTATTGGACATTGATTTAAGCTCCTTTCTCTTATAAAAGCACTGTAATGAATTCCCGCAATTAATTGGACAAAAATGGCAACCGAATATGAACAACTTGGATTTTAATTATAAAATCTGCATTATTCAAGTCTCTGCTGCCCCAAAAATTTGATGCTTTGTTTGGATGCAAAGCAAGCATGAATTTACTAACTTCACTCGAGCATCTGTATCACTTATGCAAACAATTATCTAGACACAAATCAAGCTCCTTCAATCCTAGGCGCCAAATTTTGAAGCTTTTAAGCATTAATTACACCTTCCGAGCAAAATTCCTCTCCAAATGGCGCGACTTTTTGTTTAGGTTGCACTTCTGTTACTTGTGAATTAATTAATTCATCCTTATGGCAGCCCCGCTTATATAACCTCATGATTCTATAATTAATTAATGCCTTCCTATTCCTGCAATTAATTAATTAATTAATAAGCTTTTCTCTTCAAATGGGCGCCTATTTTGTGCATGTTCATGGCTTGCCATTAAATAAATTAAATTTATTTAATTTTATACTTCTCTCAGCTAACTCAAGCTTAACTTAAGCCTTTGACTTTAGCCACTAAAAATAAGAATTTGATTTAATACTTTAAAAGTATTATTTCTCTCAATATACTTAAAAAATATTATTTCTCCAAAACTTTTGACATGAAGGCGCCGCATTAAATAAATAATATTTATTTAATTTTATTTATTTCCAACTTCCTTTAGTCCACTTCCTTATTGACTTTTCCCAAGCCTCGGGCGCCAAAATGGGTGAATAAATATTAACAAATATTTATTTAATGCATTATTATTCACCCAAGGTGGGTCGCACTTTTGGAATAAGAAATTTCTATTTTTAAAAGCCAATTGGCAATGAGATTATTCACCCTGCGCACTAAAGCTCTAAAAATCCCATGAATCACTTAAGTTGTTTGACTTTAATAATGGGATTATTTACCTGCAAGGCATGAGTAATAAAACCCCATTTATACCTTAAGTGATTTTCTTTTATTTCACAATGGGAATTTTCACCCGCAAAGCAGGTAAAAATTCCCCCCGCCCGCTGTTGCCTCTAATTTTCTCATTTGTGACTTAAGTGGCGTTGCTTCCATGGGAAAAGTACCTTCTTAGGTAGGTACAAAATTCCCACCCACCTCATTGCTTCCTAAAAATCCATGATCCAGAGCTTAAAAGTCCCTTTTTCAAAATGCCAGCCCAAAAGAAGCTTTTGTGCGTGACTTCGCCTTTTCCAAAGATAACCAGACTCTGCGTGGCGAATTCCTTCGGCTCGCATAACGTGTATGATGATCTCCGGATACTCCGGGCAAGAAATCGTGAATAAACCAAAGCAAAGGAATTGATCTAGAGAAATTTCACAGAAAACGAAACGAGAAAACACAAAAAACACAAAACGTTGCCTGAAGTCACAAATAAAGCCCAGGATTCATTCCTGGTTAAAACCCTACTAGTATATGGGAATATTGACATGTACGATCACAACAAGGTTAAACCGGAGCACAAATTGCCTCAAACAGGCTCAAAATAATTAAATACAAATTTCCCATAGCAAACCCCCAGCCGATAGATATAAAACAATTTTGGGCATGTCCGGTATTTGTCGAAAATGGCTAATATGGCTCTCTTGGGAATATCTTGACCAATACAAACACTTTTGCAAGGAATTAACACACAAAACGACCCATTATTTTAAAAAACGAAAATTTTTACATGGGGTAGTCTCAGATTTCAAGTGAAATGCTATCGGGGACACCAATGTAGGCCAAATAAAGTGGGCTTCCTTTAGTCTAAGGGACATACCCTCAACAAAATGCGCCCAACACTTTAGCCCTCTGATTACCCATGGGAATTTATGGCAAAAATAAACCCATTGTCGAGCCTTCATCCTTAAATGTTAGATGATAACTTAGTGTCACAATTAATTGGTGCGCATTGCAAACTGATGTCCCTTGGTCCCTTTGCATATGTATACAATTATTGCTTTCACGGTAAATGGCCAACCTCATACCATGCTCATTTCTGGCAAGTATGTTGATCTAAAAACTATTTGCAAATCGTATATTAACTATGTTGTGTGTTACAGTTAGAGAAATCTGAGGTTTGAGTCTCGATCCATATAGACTCTATCTGGGAAGAAATTGCCTTGCATGTTACATAAATGACATCAAGGAATTGCGAAAACCTTAAGTATATCTTCAACAATTCTAAGGTGAAGCATCATTCTCAAAGTTCTGTAAAAAAAAGTGGCCAATAATTGTTAACATAGTACTACTTGATTATTTGTGAGGACTAAAAGTTGATATTACCCAATTGTGTCCTTGAAGCGATTTGAGGACTAAAAATTAATTATGATAGTACTAGGGCAGTTTCTGTGGGAACTAAAAAGAGATAGCAATTAAGTACTTTGGTATTTATTAAAAACTGCAAGCTCATTGCGTTAATTGTATTGTGGGTCCTTGTAATGCCATTTCCTTCATGTTATATTGAGGTTTTGCAGAGGAAGTGAAAGTTCTCAATTTCATAAAGATCATCTACTTAAGTCTTCGACAAGGAAACACAGATTTTATTGGGAAAGTTATGCTGTTGTGTCATGTTGTATTTTACAGTATCACAAAAAAAGAATTGGTTAGGAGAAAGGGCTCAATACATTTTGGGAATATGGAAAATTTTGTACTTGCAGAGGGTTTTAAAGGTTCATGTCAAGAAAATCTATGAAGAATCCTTTGGAACTAAAAGTTAAGGTTCTAAATCAAGAGATGTGTGCTAAACCCCATGTTCACATGCTTCCATATTATGGTTGATGCAGCAACAACCCTAGAATTGATATGGTTCAATGAAGCTACTTAATGATGTAATTGAAGCTGTAGCATTTCGATAAATAGCGGAATACTGAAGTCAATATAGGATATTTGTGATCTAAAATGCAGATGATGATAGAATCTCATGTAGTAACATGTTATTTAGACTGAATTTGTATTGGTCAGAGAAGGTGATAATGCTGTTGTAAGGGAATTAGTCCCAGTAATGATTTGAAATTTGTTTCGAATAGAGATATTGTTTAGAAACAAGAGGCACTCATGAGGCATTGAGGAGATATTATTTGAGAAATCAGCTATGGCTTAGAGAGGACATGGATAGAATCTTTATACGGTGGAAGTTCTAAATCATATAATGAAACTATGACATTTCTGCAAATTAGAGTCTTGTTGCAAGGAAATAAGAGAAACACATAAACGGTAAGTGGGGATGTAAGACTTAGGCTGTCTAACAAGCTTTAATCATGCCATCAAATAAAAAGTAATAGGTAGAATTTTGAATCAGAGTGTAAGAAAGATGTTGAGGGCTGTATTTAGAACAATGGATTATAATGAGATAAAATGACAAAAAGGCATGACGTTTTCTTACAGAATTTTGATCTGAAGTAAATTCTTGAAGACTCTTGTGTTGAGGTGCTATCTATGTCATTTGTGAGAGCCTTAGGATGAAATTTGTTATATGCTCTTATTAATAAAAGGGAATGAAATGAGCCAAGCTATCTCTTGTGATCTAGAGCTTTGCCTGATTTAAAAGTTTCGAAAGTAGGCAATTAGCCAATTTTGGAATTTCAAAAGACAAACTATCACCTGACAGATGATTTTGAAAATGATTGTTATTAGAACATCAAAGTAATGGCAATTTGATTCATTGTACTAAAACTTGTTGGAAAGTTGTTTTGACATGTTTAATTATCCAATAATGTGAACAATTGGCAAGTGTATTTCTCCCAGTCGAATTTCCAAATCACTAATTTTACTCTCTATATGATTTTAAGGCATAATTTATCCTCATTCAATTTAAATGTGGTAATCTAAATATGATTCTGAGGCAAGAGCAGCAGCTTATAAATCATACTGACCAATCTGCAATTGCTAAAGTAAATTCCATTGAATCAGTAAAACCGCACAGCTCACGATTGAGTATTTTATTCATTATAAAGATCAGCTAATGCCTTGTACACTGGAGATGTCAATCCAATCCTTTAATGTTCTAAAGGTGGAAAAAAAACTAGACTGTTTCTTCACAAATTGGTAAGAATGCTTTTTGAGTAGGATGAATAAATATAGGAATATAAATATGTATAGGAGATAATATAAGTGATAAAGATGAATTATAAATGTACCCATGTAATGGTATAGTATATAGATTGTATGATATGTATGTTGGTATATATAAATATATAAATTTAAAGAAGCATTTGCATACTCATTGAAATTTATTCTGGGAAATTTAATATCTCATACAACTTAAAATCATTCATAGAACATGAAAACAAATTTCCCAATACTTTGAGAATTGAGAATTGAGTTTGTATTGATTCATAATGTTCAAAACATAGTAGTTAATAAATTTGAATTATATCAATTAAAAATAAAAATTAATAAATTTTTAATTCTAAATTTCTAACTATTAATATTAAATAATAATGTTTATACTTTAAAAATACTAATAAATAAACAATCAAGATTCAAAATTAATAATAAAACACCAAACACCAAATAAATTAAAATCCTAATAACTTACGAATAATATTAAACTTCATAAATTAAAATGCTAAACTTAATAAATTAATATGCCAATTTGTAAACACCTAACAATAATACGGTATTCCTAAAAGCTAATGGCTAATGCATAATTCCCAAAGCTAAAATAAAATTCCTAATGAATTAATACCTAATCATACTGAATTACATGCATATCTTGTTGTCCTAATCGCAATATATAAATTAATACCTAATGTTAATAGCCTATTAAGTAATGTATAATAATAATAATTCTTAATGCATATTATTATTCATATAATACCTAATGTGAATTTGTAATGTGTAATAATAATACCTAATGTATATTGAAATGGGTAGGGGCCGGGTATGCCACTCCCGAAATTGTTCCATATAGAGATAGAGGGCGCCCACCTTCCGATAGATAGAAATAGAGAAGTAGAGAGGCCCTTCTTTTTTATAGGCTGGCCACCATGTATGGATGGGGTAGTTTTATCTCATCTGTCATACAGAGAAGACCCGTTTCTATCTGCAATCGGTACATTGTGACCTTCGACTCCCTCGCCCTCGCCCATCTATGGCCAAAGCTAGGTTGGGAATCGACAATGGGTGTCCTTCTCAAAAAGAGAGGCCCCTCGCCTTCCTCACAGGGCCGAGATGTTACATATAAGGAGGAGGGGAGGGAGGGACCTTTTCACTTCCCGAAGTAAGTTCTCTATAGGGCGCACCACCGACTACCTCTCACTCTATAGAGGAGAGGTTGCTTAAGTGATTGGTTTCTAATCATCCTAGTTTCACTCACCTCATCCCAGTTCATGTCTAGGGCTGCCGCCTACTATATGGAAGGCCCATTGTTATTTCAGGATACCACGTATTCTATAGAGAGTTCTCCCTCTATCTATAGATTTAAGGGGAACGAATGTCCTAGATAGCAGAGAGAAGCTCTATATCCACTCCCAAATCTCATACCCTCGACCTTGAGGACTAGGCCTTGTAATACTGATACAATATAATAGAATAGAGAGTTCTTCTGCCCCCTTATATAGATGGGGAGGCGATGAGGGCGCCATCGCCTTACACTGAGATAGATAAGGGGCAGAGGCTCGAGCTCGAGACTCTAGATAGGCACCCAAGAACTATAGATAGGGAGTCGAGGGGGCATATAGATCTATATGGGGGCAATAGTTGGTAGTCTCATCCTATCCCTATATATATATATATATATATATATATATATATATATATATATACGGGTGATGCCACTACACCATATAGAACTATTTGGGGACTAGCCATACCGCCCAGTATAGAGAAGACCTCCCCATGGAGCATGTGAATAGTTATCAGGAGGATCCCTATCCATAAAGTCAGACCGAGGGGCGGCCCAAAAACTATATAGGCCCACGAATGAGTCCGATTAGCGGTGGGGCGAGTCAATTTTGATGCAGAGAGTAGAGAGGGACAGCGCATAACCTGACATGGCCCCATTGGGCGGAATCATTCAACTTGCTCCTCCATCATTGGCTCACCTCAAATCTTCGCATGTTATATATATATATGTGTGTGTGTGTGTGTGTGTGTGTGTGTACGCATACTAATGTATATTTTTATTTATATTACCTAGTGCGAAATGGAGCAGTTCAATTTAAAACTACCACGTGTCACGGCCTATTTGGTGGTTTGTTGTGGGTTGTTCGATAGAGGCCAAAGTTGATCCCTGCTCCAAAATAATTTCCAAGATCGACATAAATAAGGTGCGAAAACTTCCAGCGAGACCTCAGGGCTTTTCAAGCCTTGACACTCTGATTCACACTTCGTGGGGTTTTCACGAATCTACCGCATTTCGAATGATGTCCAGTGACCTCGAAGGCGTTTTCTAACAAGGGGTTCGAATTTTCCAACGAATTCTAACATATTTTTTTTAATATTGTTTGAATTCAAGCTTGGAATGCTGTTGCAGTACGTACCACACACCCACACACACGGTTTTCCATATGTGGCGTGCCATCTGACCTGTAGTGGGTGCGATACGCCAAAACATGCCCACTAACGTTTCCATACCCGTAGGGTGCAAATCATAAGCGTTTCGGACCTAAATTGGTGAAAAGAGGGGGATATTTTCTCATGCGGTCTGTGTTGGTCTTGAGTAAGATTAGTGTCAAGATTCACCAAAATGTATGTTAACTAATATGGTCAATATAATTATCCTCTTTCTTTTCTCGATTGAATATAGATTAGGATATAAGTAGATAAGATAAGATAATTATATTAATGTCCAACAAATGACCACAAATAGTTCAATTGGGGGTGAGTACATTAGTGTCCATACAAAGTAGATAGCACACGTGTCACACCAGACAAACAAGATAAAAGCAGATCTAATCTACTCAAGAATATCAAAGATATATGAATCTAAAGGCCTAGTGCCTAAGAGGCTTAGGTACCAAAGCAGGAAGAAGTGAGAGCACTGCAGAGAAGCTCGAGCCAGGGTAGAATACCTCTTAAACCTGAGAGGGAACTCCCAGTGCCCTCGAAATTGCCACATGAGGATAAGGAGGAGGCGCCGCATCCTCCACTGCGCCAGAAGAAACCTCAACAACTAACACTCACAACGCGGCCAAATCCTAGGAAGAAACTATTGATATTTGACTTACCTCAGCAATACAAGAGTTGGTCTATAGTGTGCCCACTCTCTAAATGATACCACATGTTGTTGTAATCTGGAGGAGGCGCTCTGTTTGCTGGTGGTGGTGTGTGGGCTATCTCTAGATCTAAGACAACATCTCCATATGGGTCTTGTTGACTATGTGCTCTCTAAATGATACCGCATGTTTTCGTAATCTGGAGGATGCCCCTTTGTTTGCTGGTGTTGTGTGGGTATCTCTAGATCTAAGACAGAATCTCCATAAGGGTCTTGTTGACTATGTACTGGTGATCACCCGTAAAACTCTACGGCTCAATGCGGGATCTAGCGGACAAGATGGTGCTACTATCTACCCATCTCTTGGCGCCCTGTCTACAAGGAGCACTAGAAAGAAGTAATCGTCTCAGAAGTGCCTGATCTGATGAGTGGCCAAATAAGTGAGAATGAAGTCCAAGGGCCTAACCTTGAGAACAATGCCAAGCACCACTGGTCCAGGTATCTGATGAAAATGAAGAGGGATTCTAAGACTGACCCCTATTGAAAAGGCCGAAACTGCCCTCTGATCTCGTAATAGATGGGGCACCGGAAGATGAAATGCTCCTCCATCTCTATCTCCCAAAGATGGTATGAAGCTGGCAAGTCCTATCTGAAGAGATGTGATGCTCAGCTTTGACCTGAAGGCAATGCGAGCCAACTGAGGATATCTAGCGGTCATAAACGAGATTCTAAGAGCATGCATCCAATGATGGTGTCTTTAGGGAGCTCTGACAATGAGGCCATCTCTCAACTCCATGAAGTGCTCTACACATAGTGCCATCTTAGGATTTGAACTGCCTAGAGAGAGGCTACCCATGTAACCTGAATGTAATACATCTAAAAATCCTCTCTAGTAATCCTATTCAACTCCTACTTAGTAAGCAGGAGGTGGCCAGGAGCGTCTGGAGAGTAGCCAATGGAGCTGTCAATTGATATGCCAATTGAATAGTAGTAAACACGTGGCTCTTAAACCAGCAACAGACCTTCTTGGGGATTTTAGTCAAGCAATGGCCTGCAAGGAGTGTTGAATCAAGACTTAAGGTAATAACATTGAGTCAGAGAATCTCCGGACCCAGTGAAAAATAAAACCAATCTGAAGATGGTTTCAAATTGCAAGAGGTGAGCCCACACTCTGCCTGAACAATGGGACAGAAAAATCCATGAATAATCACTTGCTAAATTGATCTGCTGGTTCAGAGTGCATCCAAGATTTTGAAGGTCTAATGTATATATTTGTTTTACTAGCCAGTCCTTCGCTTTAAATTTCATCTTTTTCATTCTCATTAACTGATGTTTAATTTATAAATTGTTGTTTTTAATTTGAGACCAATCCACACCTACCAACCGATGCTTTAGCCGAAGTTTGAAGATATTCATATTTTGAAAACAGTATACATATAACGACCTGAAAACAGAATTTTTAATATGCAATGATGTATTCGATGATGATTAATTATTGCTGTGGTTTTTAAGACAACTATCACGGGTTTTATTTTCCTATTTATTCAATTTTATTGGAAAATTATCTCTACATGACCATCATCTTCATCTATTTTGCAAATGATTGATTTCTTGTGTATGGATTTGCATCTAGCTAGTAGTCAACAGCA
Organism: Taxus wallichiana var. yunnanensis; assembly: GCA_018340775.1. Classification (NCBI taxonomy): domain Eukaryota; kingdom Viridiplantae; phylum Streptophyta; class Pinopsida; order Cupressales; family Taxaceae; genus Taxus; species Taxus wallichiana. The sequence goes on from CM031243.1 coordinate 739,787,159, forward strand.
CTGCATGGTTGAAACAAGCACAGGTATATGTGCTGTACGTACATCATAAATATTAAGTAGTCTTTCACAAAGACATGATATGAACACTTGTAATTGGTACATCTTTAAGACTAGTACACCACATTTGCAAATTCAAGGCAGAATATCCCAATAATTAATGCAATCTTAAGAATTTATGGTCACAAAAAAGGATGATCTTTATATGAAAATGAGATTTACTTGACAAAATCAGTACTTTAAATTAATGAAATGAAGGTCATGTAACTTTATATTAATCCAATTTTTCAACACTTGTGTCAGTATGCTGACACCAAAGGCAAGTGAATCAAAGATAATAGTTATATAAGTGTGTTCCATTGAATCTGTTGAAATGGATCTGTACCTTTTCAATGATGTATTGAGTTATACCAAAAATAATTTTTCATGTCCGTCTGTTATATCAAACTCAAAATGGTAATAAGTTGTATAATCTCATTTCACACGGTCACTTCATTAAATTTGTTCTTTTAGAAAGTTTTTTCATGCAATTTCAACTTCAATGCTGATAGAAGAATTTGCCACTAGATGTTTATAAGTAGAGTCCTGTTATCCATGTGCCTAAGCTTTTAATTTGCAGCTATTTTTAGGAGCTTTTACTGCTTGAATAAAATCATGAGGTTTTCAGCTGGTTAAAACTTCCAAGAAGAAACATCCAAAGAAGCTTGGAGAAAGCCATCCCATTAGGACATCAATCAGATAACTGCCATAAACATTGCCTTTAATAACCTCCGTACTCATGTTCTGAAAGATTTAATACATCCCAGCTTTATTTTAGAGGACAATAATGCCTTATTACCAATCTATCAACTTATTTTGAAACTCCATGGAAATATGAATAAACCCTATATGGCTAAGTTTTGAGCAGGATCATAGAAATTAGCAGCAGGACAAGGTGCATACAACACCTCAATACCTAAGTATTCATTAATGCGTTTGATATTGGAGCGGGAGCGGGGTATCCGATGCAGCAAATGGCAAAAAAATTTGAACCCCTGAATATGGCGTAGAAGATAGCAGACAAAAATATATAAAGTTTTAAAAAATATATAAATCTCAGCCTAAGTATTGCATGAATTTAATTATAAAAGACATATTATGGTATATGCAAGTAAATTAAGATAGAGAGACAATTTAGACTATTAACTATAAATTTATAATAATGTACAAAGTAGTATACGGAAATCCGATAAAATTCGGAAGGGCAAAAAAATTTATAGTGTATGTTAAAGATTGTATAAAATTAAATAATGTTTTTATATAAATGTATATTATTATAAATATATGTTATTGTATATTATATAGTTGGAATATAGATAAATCATTTTTAATTACTAATCTGTCTACATAATCATCAAAGCTCATGATTCTTTCAGAAGATTGCAAGAAGTTGCTTGGTCCAAAAAGGTGCAAAAATGGATTTTATGAAAATAAGAAAAATATTGCCATCCATGCATAGAGCTCGAGAAAATATACACTTTTAGAGAAGACGACACCTAAACGGAGCCACAGAATGAAAGTTATGGCACATGCAAGTTTTTGCTGCTACATCTCCCTTTTGGACCCTTTCCAAAAATGGCAAAAAAATTCTGTCCTCGTGAAAAAAAAAAATTCTGCAAAAAAATTGGCGAACCAGACCGCATTTATAAAATTTCTGCAAAAAAATTGGCGAACCAAACCGCATTTATTCGGTTGCTTTAAAAATACGTGTTCGAACGGATTTCATACAAATCCGGCCGAACCTGGTAACTATGATGAAAAGTGAAGCTAAATCTCAATAGAAAACAATATTGGTTGAAGAATACAGGCAAGATTTCTTCCATTATAAAGCAAACGTTTCCATTGGTTATCCTTGGTATTGATGAAATTACTACAGAAGACATGTCCAAGTCAATCTTGGTGGAGAGAGGCTTGTTTAAGTTGAGGGGAAGCATAACCATCAATCACAGACATCTCGGTAGAAGGACAGAAGCAGGTTTTAGTACACAAAGAACAGTGACTATTTGAGGCCATGCTCATGATACCACCCAATAATTGGGCTGACATACTGCTGAGAAATAAAATCAACAACTTTAAACCAAGGTTAATTTCCTTCCACAAGCCTGCTCCAAACGTATAGTTGGGATAAAAAGTACAAAAGCTAGTAAATCATTCAAAATTGGAAAGGACCTCAAAAACCAAGGTCGGTTTCCTTCCACAAGCCTGCTCCAAATGTATAGTAGGGATTCAACGTACAAAGCATGGTAAATCACTCAAAATATGACAGCACCCCACCATTCTGACTGCAACAGTACTCTATAATATGCAATGTAAAGTTTAAACATGCCATCTATAAAACTGCCACTGGCTACATTGCATGACATAGCCAATAAAGAACCAGGCAGCTGTATTTGTTTATTCATGGCATTTCCATTTTAGTCTTTTACTTTCTTTCCCTTCCTTAGTTTTCAGTCAGACCATGTCCGGTCAGGATCAAACTGGTGTTCTTAATTGCACCCAAAGGTTTCCTGCAATGGCAGCCGGGATGGGTGGTGGTGGACTGCAATGTCTGTGACATGTTTACTATTAATGGCCAACCTTAAAATAGACGTCCATTTGACCATCATTTTGAAGTTTTTTCCTTTGTGCTTGGAGAAGTCAATAGAAAAATTGTATTATCTTGGTCATACAGTGAGTTTGGTGCCCTTATTTTCCCAAAAGATTTTACCAAGCCCAACATAGTAGTGCAGCTAGATTGATGCAGGAATATCAAGGACTTAGAGTTCTAGGGTCGTGAGAGAATATTTGAATAAGTTTATATCATGTAGGTGAGTGACTTGTTTGGGTGTGTAAAATTGAATATGTTGTAAAAAGTGAAAAGTGAGTGTGTAAGCAAGGATAAAATGGGTAAATTAGTTGTTTCAAAGCCTAATAAGGCCATTTTTAGGTGTGTCATGAGGTGGATATGGTTGAAAACGAGTTTGAGAGAATTTTGGAGATAATTTTTATCCTATTCTAAGTTTAGTCGTGTGGTTGAGCTCTCTTAGGAGCTAGGAATCTCAGTTTAGTAGGCTAAATTAGTAGAGTGGAGAGAGCATTCGAGAGAATCAGTCAAGGATAAAGGAAAAACATAATGTAACAGAGTTGTATGATGGAAGAAAAAGAAATATGAATTCTATTGAAGGTAAATTGATCCAGTTTTTACATGTCTTATTATTGTATTTGTGGACTGTTGTGTTCAAGCTCTGCCCCTGGCCGAATGGTGGAAATGTGACAGTCATCAAACCAGGTCTTCTGGAAATCTGTCAAGACATAGATACATGAACGGAGGTAAGATTAGCAACCTCCAATTTTTTCAGCTCTTGAAACCTTCTAGTTTGTCCTGTAGCTTCAAATTTATGCTCTCGGACCCAAACTAGGGCATCGCATATCTAAAATTCTAACTGACCAAAAAGTGTAAAACTTTGGGTAAATCTCTTTCTAGGGAGTTGTAGAAGTGTACAAAATTTCAGCTTTCTATTCGCACATGTGAGTGAGATGTATGAGTGTTTCCATTAACAGACTGTGACTGTGTACAGTAAAGAAGAAAAGAGTTGCATGAATGACTAAAACATGGAGTCAAGCTCCCAAATTTGGTAGACATCATTTTAATAACATTTTAGAGGTGTATCCATAAGGTGTCAGGTGAAATTATGCCAGCAAGTATCACTGTTATTCTCCTGAGGGCTAAATAGGCCTAATTTGTCTAGGACAACCTGAAGAAAGTCATAATCCGTACAAAGCACTAGCTCATGAAATTTGGGCATGACCAAGAACTCCATAAAGGATGTCTAGATTCCTCATTTGATTGTATGGTTGTTTCATGAAGAGTTGTGATGCATGAGCATTTGCATGTCAAGAAGGCTAGTAGCCAACAAGGCCTAAAAAGAGAACTATGTTGAAATGCAAGTGTATGACTGCATAAAGGGTCTAAACACCTTGTGATAAGGCAGATAAGGTGTTCTAAGGGTATCAAGAGTGATCTAAGACCCTGCATACTGTTTTGAGCACTTAGATCCTAAAGAGGCCTATCTAGGTCTATCTTGTGTTTCAAGAACAATGTATGAGAATTGAACTAGAGGAATAAGAGGATAGAATGGAGTTAAGAATGAGCAAGGTTGATGTTGGAGATGTGATGGTGATTCAAGAACAATGGAGCTATGAGCAAGGGCCTCAGGTAACCACTTTCATGTTTTCATGCATATAGTTGCTTGTACTAACACAAGGTTGTGTCAAGAAGCAATAGATCTAATAGTGTTTGAGTACATGCCATATAACTTGTTTAATGAAGTTGGAGATGAGATCCTCAGAGCAGGGGATTGGAATGAGAAAGCACCAGCAATCTAAGTGCTCATACAAAGGATTTGTATTCTTGAGGTAAGTGTTCATTACTAAGACTAAATTGCAGAACAAGTTTAGTATATCCCTTGCACCATAGATTGAGGCCATCTATCACCAATCCGTGGGTAATTTGTGGAGAAGGTAATGGAGTTATTAATCAATGTGGTAGGTGATAAATCCAAGATAAGCCCCTCAAGATTGATATCTTTGGAATTTTCCAGATGGATGTATTTAAGATATCTGTACTAGTAGTGACTCTCTCTGAACTAGGGGATCAATAATATACTTCTGCCTTAACCAAAGAAGACAACAAGGCTTTGAAAAGTAAAGCAAAGAAAATAAGCCACACCACCCTCCCTCCCCCACAAAACAACTCAAACATATACGTCTTCACCCTACTTGCAGTAGTTATTTTGAATAGTTATTAGGATCGTCATACTTATTACCCTGAAGGATTGGAAATTATTTACCATTTTTTTCTCCCACTTCTTTTACTTCAATATCAGAACCCCACAAAGGAAATCCTGAAGTCTCGGGGTATTAAACTTCATTTTACCCCTATTAAAACCAGAAGTTCAAAACAACTAACAACATTCAGCAGAGCAATTTGAAACGTAACAAACCATACACATTGTACAACATAAAATAATTTGAAATAGGATAAAGTGACATCAACCCAAAACCTTGCACAATATTTAAACAAATCCTTAAAAGAAACCCATACAGATGCTAACAACAATGCTGATAACTGTGATGAATGGAATTAAACTTTGTTTGAGAATCATACCAGCTGTATAGGTGTATAAATGATCCCGTACGCAGAAGGCCATTGGGTCTTCTTAAAAAAGCAGTCGTCCTCACTAAATATACTGCTTATCAGCTACCAATTCAATTCTCGTGGCTAACAATCCCGTTACAGAAAGAAAAGGAAATTTGGGTGCCCATTCCCTCAAAATCCCATATGGACTAATGGGATATCGGGTCCTGTCACAATCATATCCAAGTTAACCATTCAAAAAATTGTGTATTATGAGATTTATCCACATATTAAGAAAATGCCGTCTTTTAAGCCATTTCCCTCACCAAGTTTGTTACGACAAAAGCAGGGCTTTTTTCAACTATTTTACGTAATTATTGTTGGAATGGTTGTACTTATAGCATGGTCCCATGCTGGGGATAGTGTTCTTATTTATTCGGGAAATATGGTCGTAAGGAATGGAAAAGATTTCCAGTCCCATAAAGCGATTAGGGGCACAAAAATAAATCCTGCTCAAAAAAATTAGGGAGTTTTTTTGACACTTGCATTTATGTTTAAGTTTCCTCTCAATTTTTCATCGAGATGTTTATTTTGGATACATGGAACCCTACTTTTGTTAGTGTTGAAGCTTCATATTTTATCTCACGCGAGAAAAATAAAATATCATCGGACCTTATTGTAACGCCTAATTTTTATAAGTTATCTTGGTGATTATTTTTCATAATGTTGTAACTACGAAATGAAGGCAAACATGTTAAGATATATTTTTGATCTTAAGGGAATGTGTTGCTTAATCTGGATTCTTGCATCTTTTGTAATTTGTTTACATGGGACAGCAGTTATTATTGCTTGTATGTTTGCTGATGTGACGACAAATTTGTCGTATGCTTGCTGAACTCTATATGCTGTGGCCTTCTTGTAATCGCTTTGTCGATTTACTCTTAAACCGGACTGAAGGTTGATATAAATGTGCGGCACTTTGATTTAAGGTATGAATAGTTGTACGTAGATGCCAATGGAAAAGGTTCGATTCCCGAACCATGCACTGTTGAAACATGAGACCTCGTAAGGCGGTAAATGCCTGGATGCGGGTGACTCAGGCATGTGTAACGTGGGACGAAATGTCCTGCACAGTGTTGAAATTAGATGTCAGTCGAAAAGACTTGACTGGAAATCGATTTGTTAAGTGTTAGGGGGAATTAGATCCTAATCTAACCCTAAGTTCTACCTTACATCCTAAACTACTATCCTAAGTGGATTTTTAAATTCTAAATGGTGAAAATGGATCTAAATCCTATTAACCTAAGAACTAGCGGTGACTCAGGTTTGAACACTATTGTTAATCCTAAACTAATCCTAACCTAAGGAAGGGGACCTTGAGACCCATGGGAAAGGATAAGGATGGAAGGAAATTTAATGGCAATTAATGAAGATCCTTACGTGGATAGCGCCAAGTTTGGCGGGAGCAGGAAAAAGCTAGAGGTATCTAGTTAGTTATGGAACTAAACTTGGTTTGCGTGCAAAATTTGAAATTGGTGGTTCGCTTGACCCAAGTCGGCGGTGGCGTGAGGAAATAGGAAAAGGAAGAGCCTTTAATGCATTTAATTTCTTGGTCTTCGCATGACCCGCTTGTGGAAAGAGTATGGAGGAATTTTTGTTGGTCATTTGTGTTTGTTCGGATTTTTGGAAAGTTGCTCTGCATTTGGTTTTTCTTGGTTGGTCGAACCGGTTGTGTTTGGTTGATTATCACATGTTTCTTTGGAAATTGAAGGCTAGTTTCGAGCTGTAGAGGAAGGTGGTTGTTGGGAAGCTTGTTTTGTCGTAGTGGAAGGAAATACCTTCGTAGACGCGGTTTTCTTCGAGCATTCGAGGAAGAATACGGGCATGTTAAGCCCTTCTCTTTAAAACTCTTGCTTTCTTGAAACGTCTCATTAAAACAACCCTGCTCTTACGATGAAGGGGTTTTGGGTTTATTTGATTCTTTGTCACGTTGAGATGATTTGGGTTTAGTCGATTTTTTATCATGTTGGAAATGACTTGGGTAGAATCATTTTCTTGTTGTTGTGATTGAACTGTCTTTGCATATTATTGAGTTGGAAATACAGTCATGCTGTGTTGGTTTGTTTGTGATGTGAGGATTGTTCTTTACTAAAATTATAAGGAAATTTTGCTTATGAATACTTAGCTGTGCGTGAATCAATTTTGAGATGTTTGTTGATAAGAATTCGAACTGGGTATTTCTCTGTAAATGATTATATGGAATGAAAACTGTACAGGCTGTGCGAGTTGTTTGACATTATTTCTATACTGAAAATTTTGAGGAAATGAGTTCCTCTTTCTTCTGCATTTTGGATTTTGAAGGAAATAGCATTTTAGATTTTGAAGGAAATAGCATTTGAGTTTTAATGAGCATTATGAGCTCGGTTTGAAGGAAGTGATAGTAATATTCTTATTGCGGTGCTTTTCTTTTGTAAAATTTATCGAATCTGACTTGGGTATTCATGAAAGTTAAGAAAGAAAAATGTTTTCCATACGAACTTATAAATGAAGCTAGTATTTTCTCTTGCCTTGGTGGAAAGTTGATTTTGTTGTGTCTTATTGATGCGGTTTGATCTTCCAGTTGATACTGTAGTTGTGAACAAGAACTTGGTTTTGTATTTTTGTGCAAATAAATGGAGAAATGCATGGGAATTAGCTTGTTGTTTGAGTGCTGTCTTGAGTGGCATACAGGCTTATGTATTTAATACCCTGTGCGGGTTTGCCTTGATAGAGGTATTGATATATGATTATTGTATTTTGAGTTCTGTACATCATTGTGAAATAGGAGGATGTTGTTTTGGATTTAAATGTTGATCGAGAAGAAACTCGAACTGGGCATTCTTTTCATATGGTATATTGAATAAAATTTGTGCATGTTGCATGCGAGTTGGTTTTGGCATCGTTTCTTTAAATGAAAATAGATGGAAGCGAGTTCTTTCTTTTTAACATTGTTTTAGATTTTGGAAGGAAAATTAATTGGATTTATTGAACTTTATAGGTTCACATTAGATAGAAGTGAGCAGTGTATTTAGATTATTTTTAAGTGTTGTTTTCTTAATCGTACAAATGGAAGGTTGAAATGTTTTGTAGGATCTCTAATTTTGTACTTTGTCATTCAAAAAAAAAAAAAAATGAATTCGAATTTAGAGTGATTCTTGTTGTGCTTGAAGAAAATGGATGTTTCTTATTGAAATAGTTAAAGGAATGAATTCTTCTCTTCTTTGTTTGAATTGGAAATAGCATTAGAGCTTTACTTATGTGCATTATGAATCGGACTTGTTGTAGGTAATGAGCAAGTGCAAATGGATATTTATGAATGTATGTGCGTTCATGGATATAGAAGGTCATGTGAATAATTGATTAAGTGACTGTATAACTGTTTATTTGGTTAAAATGCGGTGAAGGAAGTATAGAATCCTTCTAGTATACGGTAAAGTACATAGTATGCATCTTTATCTTCGCTTGTTCATGATGAATACGATGTCTTACTAACTTGGTTTTGGTATTCGTATGTACCTACCGAAAGGAAGTATTGTTATGGATAATAAATTCTTCCTTGTCTTTATTTAAAGTGAATATGAATGGAATTATTCTTTCTATTACTTTGGAAAGTGAATTCGAATGGATTTTGTAAGTTTCACTCGAATTGTTATCTTGATTTGTGTCTCGTTGGATTCAATTTTAAGATGACCATGAGGAAAAGGATAGGAGTGTGAATGGATAACTTGGAAAATGATCATTTCTTCTCTCATCATACGATTTGAAATCATGTAATCGTTTAGGAACGAATTTTGTATTGCTTAGGTTTAAGCATCTATATTTATTGTTGTTTGCTCTTTTCATCGTACTTGATTGCTTGAAATCAAAGGAGATGCATGAACTGAAAGGAAAGTAATTGGTTTACATTTCAGTTAGATTTTATCCTTTGCATTTATTACTAATGTAAGGAAAGGGAAGGGATAGTAGTTATGTTATAACAGCAATATGTTTACTTGTATTCCTAGTTTTTACAAATGTTGTAATCTGGAACTGTTGAAGGAAATTACTTTTTTTGTAATGAACATTTGGGAAAAATGACAGTAGTTCTTTGAGTGATTGGGATGGTATTTAGATGTTTTAGTTGTCATGTTGTTCATTCTTTTGATACTTCATTCTTGATTGATGATGTTCATATTAACGTTTCATAAAAGCGAGGTTCTTTTATTGAGACAGTTAATTAGAAGCACCTCATTTTAATGACAAGTGCTTAATATGCTCGATTCAATGAACCGGACCCATGCAAGTAATTTTGCGAGATGGGATTTGAGTAAAACGAGGACATGGCTATTTTTCGATACTTCTTTTGATTGTTTGGAGATGAATTGTATTTGTTAGTTATTATTCCTCTACGAGGAATTTTGAAAAGAAGAAAGTACATTCTTCTATTTATGAGTTGTAACGTTGTTTAATATAAACAAAGTCCAAGTCATTTGGACTGGCAAATGTATAGATTATGAAATGGATTGATGAATACAAATACAAGTGTGATATTTTAATGACTATATCAGTTTGATATTGTTGATTAAATTGGAAATATAATGTTATTTCTTGATTTGGAATTATTCAATTGTCCTTGGATGGATTTAAAAGGAACTGATATCTATTCTTACCTAAATGCAACTTTTAAGTTGAAATGTGCAATTAGTTCATACTTGGGTTAAGATGAATTTTTAATTGACATTAAAAAGGATTAGGAAGAACATGATCTCATAACTGATAGGTATTCGGGATTAGCTTGGAAGCTAAGGAATATCAAATAACTTAGGAGCAGCCGATCTTCGTATTCGGACTCCGTTAATAGCCTCGTATGTTAAATTCGAAAAAAAAAAAAGGGGATATGGGATCAATATATCCAGGGCTAATAGACCTTAACTATGTAAGGTTAAGGAGAATAAATGAATATATTTATTGAGAATTAGACCTCGTTTTAATGACGTCTAATAAGCTGGAATTCTGAATTTGGTTACAGTTGTAGAAAACTTGGTTAAGTTTAATAGGTTAAACTTATTACTTCATTCGGTAATGGGCTGCTTAATCCAATGATTAAGAAAAGAACCAAGTAGAGAAAATGCAACCCTTCGATGTATGAAGGAGAAGATGCATAGTAAAGCTAGAAGACGGATTTAGTCTCTCTTAGCTCTACTAAACGTAATGTAAAGAACGAGGATAAAGGATCGGCATGGTTTGCTGAAAGTTGATCTTAAATATTAAGATCATATCCAAATCACTTGAGCTAGATGTGTACTCTCGATGGGGAGGGTTCCGTAGACATTGACATACGCCGCCTAGGATGCAATTTCTGACGGTGTCTTCATCAAGGCGGGGTCTTCATGACGACACAATGTTATACTGACATATTACAATGCCCTTCCGAATTAAAACATCAAGATTACATAAACTGAATATTAAGTTCTTGGCTGGGGATAGGAGTATGATCACGTATACGAAGTGACTCCGGAGGACTAAAGATAACTAGACACACGGAGTTGTTGGGAACGACACCGTATGTCTGCGTATCTTTAGTTACCATGAGTGCCTTCCTATATTCGTTCATATTGCTAGTTGGAAATTGGAAGTTGGAATTTGACCTTAAATTGGAAGGACTGGTAGGAACCAGGAAAGACCATTCTAGATAACAGGTGAAGTGAGGTGAAGGACGTATTCCATTGGTGTGTATCACATCCAGGAATATGATCATGCAAAGCATGTGAAAATCTTTGGCCAAAGTATCGCATGAAGTCTTTGGTTGCGTTGTCCTAATCACCTAATTTAAGATGCGAGGATGTTAGATGAATATCGAGAATGAGATATTCGAGATAGGCTTCTTAAATGGATCACTTCGATAACGAAAGCAGTAAAGAGAATCTTGTATATATATTATACTATGCATGAATGAACATGAAGGATCGGTAGTTGCCGAGTCATGAAATGAGAGATCGTTGAAACTCCGAGCCATGAAAATGGGAGATCGGTAGTTCTTCGAGTCATTTACAGCAACATATAGAATCTATTATAAGATTGAATGGCACTGAATGTGTGTTCCATATTGCAAATATGTGAGCAGGAACATTAGTTTTAAAGGAAATTGTGTGTTCCAAATTGCATTGTTTGGGCAGAGAACAATTATTAAAACTTGAACGTGTGTTTGAATTATATAATTCATAACAGAGAACGTTTTATAAAAATAAATAAAAATTCCCTTGTTCTAGTATCTTAAAATGGGGATGTTACACTTATTAATGCTAAAATATCATATTTTTTCTCTCCCATAGCAGCTCAAAATTTTAGCTTTCCACTTGCGAATGGGACCTGTATGTTATGCCCCCTCAAAATTGATTCTCATTATGATTACAAATTGTTGGAGTCGCCTCAATCACTTAAAAGATGATGATATTATAGGTCTAGATGATTCTTTAAGATGAAGGTTGTTATGTTTCCTCGTGATGCATTTGTCCTACTTTAGTTAAATAGTTTTAATATGGACCCAACATTTCGCAGTCTTGTATATATTTATTTCAATGTCCTTGCAAGTTGGGCATTCAAATATGAATTGCTTTCTATTTTTCAATTATAACATACGATGCAAAAAGATACTTATCATCTCCTCTCACTCTTCCTTAGAATCAACCATCTACTTATCTCACATATGAGCCATGAGAACTAATTATTACTTGAGATATGAGTGTCTTCTCGGTCCATTTGATTTCACCTCTTATGTATATCTTTTTGCAATGCTCATTGGTCAAGTTGACTTTTGTAAGATAGTGTTATCGTTTCTTGACTTATCTTCTTTCTACACGTAACTATTTCAAACCTTCCATTCACATAGTTTTTCATTTCTTTGTTAGGTTTAGGCTTTTGATTAAGCTAATATCTCATCTACTCATCCACTTGTGGTTATGCTTCAGCCATGTACTCATTCTCATGTGCATCTATCTCTTCTACTCTTGTGGCCTTAGGCCACACGGTAATCTCTATGTTTTTTGTTTTTTTCAAGTAGCATAGTAATATAATCATAGTGGTTGCTTTAATGAGAAGGTGCTTGTTTCTACAAGAAATATTTAGAAGTTGTTTGTGATTAGGCACTTCTAAATCCTTACCGTTTACCTCCTTTTCAAACTTGAAGCGCCACTAACCCATACTTCACATCCATTGACACCAAAGGAGTGATAAGTAATCCAAATAAGACCCTTAACGTATTCCAATCTATCACACTAAACTAGAGGTGGAAATATAATTTTACTACTATGAAACAAAGATATATCTTTTAATAGTGTGGTATTATTTGTTCTACAACACAAACTCTAAGAGTGCGATTTGTATGAAAGTAGGAGTTTATAGGTTGCCTACTGACTTTTAGGATTTACTTGGTATAAAGTGTAGACAAACTAATTTTGGTTCAAGACTAGTCAATTGCTTTATTCTTTTCAACTATTTCACGTGCTGCAAAAAGTATTTATGTGTTTGATGATTAGGTCGAAGTGGCACCTTATTGGAATATACTGTTCAAATCTTTGACTTTTATTTTTGTGTTTTTAACACATTTGACCTTTATATTGATTATTTAATTTGTATTTTCCCTTATCAACTCCTTATTATTCTCGGTGTGGGCCCCATTTAATTATTTTCCTCTTATTTCTCTTATTTTGTTGGTGTCTTTCATCCCATATTTCAGTGTTCTACACATTTTTTTTTCATTTTTGTGTTGTATGGGAATCTGGTCATGTACTAGTTTTGTGTTGTGTATAGAAATGGTCATTTTCATTGTAAGCCCTTTTCCATACAATCTGGGTGCCTCGAGGTTTTTTCCCATATTGGTTTGTTTGCTAATAGGGTCTTATCAATTCAATAAGTTTATAAATAGAAATGTTAACTAAAGCATTTAGGAAAAATGAAGGAAACATTTGCATAGAGAAAACATATTGCAATTGTAAAGGAAATAAATTTTCTATTTATGAAGCATCCATCTGTCAAAAGAAGAATTATAGCGTGTGGATAAGCATATAGACTTTTATCACTTGTTTGCACACCTCAAAAGTTAAGTTTGAATACTTGCACTCAAAACATTGTTTGTTAATCTTTTGAGTATTTTAAGCTACAAAGTCCTAAAATATGTGTAAACATTAGAGAATCAATCTAATTCTAGGAATATATGAAATGTATAAAAGCTCAAAATCGAAATAATGTATAATTGGCTAAAAATTAAGAAGAAAGAGTGTTAGAAGCATGGGTGAGGAAATATCAAAACTTGATTCTTCAAAAATCATAATTATGTTGAGGACTTTGAACAACATATCCAAAAAAACATTGCAAATTTTGAGATCTAGAACTACATTTATAATAGGTTGGGTCAAGGATGTAGGTTCAAGCACTAAACTTGACATGTGTCACAAACTTTTCTTGTGTTAGTTATATGGGCCTTAAAACCGACATGTGCATTCATTTGTCTTTTCTTTGTAATAACCTCACTCACGTTTCAACGATGAAGTGAAGCTCTCTAGATTATGTTTCTTTTTTCTTTGTGTAGACACCCCAAAATACCCATTACACATCAATGATGTCCAACAATAATATTTGATTTAGTATTCACTCATATCCCACTTCTAGAATTAATTTAATTAATTATATTACACTCACTATATACTATACACCTCTTTGGCTAATTTAATTAGTTATTTAAATAAATAAAAATTAATTATCTACTCACCTTCCACTCATCTCCACTTCACTAGCCAACTCACTCAAGTTGACTAGTCACCCCACTCAAGTTTTAAAATCCTACAAACATGGAAGCAAATATGCATGTACAATTTGGAAGAATTCAAGAGCCAACTAATTTGAAATAAAGCCTCTTAATTTCTCATTCAAAGAGCCAACCGCAGAATAAATCAACCATGTTAAATAAGGAAAATGAAATCAATAGCCTACAACTCAGTCAATTCCACCTTCCTCAATCCATGACTTCTTCTGCATCTATAAATAAGAAGCTTCATTCCTCTCAAATCATCATTGGAAGCATGAGGAATTTGAAGTGCTACTCTACCAAATTGCCATTGAAAATCACTCTTGCATATTATTATGTTGTCTAATTGATCACTCAATCACTAATCCATTCATTCATTCAATCAATCATCAATCAATCAATCCACATTGCTATGAAATCAGAGCTTCGCTTTCATTGAAAAAGAGGCATATCTTGGAGCAACCACAAATCAAAAGGAATCAATCTCTCATCCAGATCCAACAATAGGGTCACTCGACCCCACTCTTATTGATCTAACTTACCGAGGTTTAAGGAACTTGTTTGAGAAATGTTTGCACTCAAATGGGTGTTTCTTTCTTTCTCTTCTTTGCATTTTCTCTTATATGCATTATGGCATGCTTGGTGGGACCCCACAACATTTTAAATCATTTTTTACAAAACAAACATCATTTTCGCGTGCTTATTAGTGTTTAAAGGTCACTAACCAGTGTTTAATTCATTTTGTGAGAATTCGAGGCCGAGAGCAATTTGTAAATTTTAGAGGTTTTTGGTCACATTCTAACTTTGTTGTAAGTACTGGTGATTTTTATTTTGGTAGCATCCTTTGTACTAGTGTAGTGCTGTGACTTACACTAGTGTACTTTTGTTTTCTAAAATTTTTACACTCTACCCTAGTGTTGAAGTCTATGTGTTAGCATTCTATAATTTGCACTCATGTCGGATTGCCTACATTTTGTCTTCTTTAGATGCATTTTTGTTCATATCTCTGCGTCGACGTGCATCTAGGTGTGTTTTTTTTCTAGCTCTATTTTTTTGATGTATGCATTTCGGTCACAATACCTACATTAGCATCAATTTCAATGCATATGTGTCCTATACTTGTGTGTTTACATACAACAAGGTGTGTCTGCATAATATATAACTTGCATTTGCGTGCATTTTATTTTGTTTCTATTCTTATTTTTTTGTGTTGGTAGTCTATGTGAAATTTTAACTTGTCTACATATTTTCATAATTCTAACAATTAATTCTTTGTTATTTTATCTAATATTTTGACAGTTTCTGCCGGTGTTTCTTAGAAAAACATAATTAAAACACATCTCTTAATCCTTGTTTCCTAGCTAAGTTGCACTTTTTCTCTTGTTTTCTTTCATTTTCGGCATTTCGCTCCCACAATCAAATTATGTATGCTCTTTTCTCACACCCTTTTTGGGTGAAATTTAGAATCAAAAGCGATTAAGATTGTTGTATTGCTTTGTTAATGCTTGTTTGATTTCTAATCTAAATGTGTTTTTATTTTCTAAACATTTTATTTATACAACCTAAACCATGTATGCTCTTCTCTTGCACCCTTAGGTGAACTTGAGAATGCGAAATGGTTGAAGTTGTCTTATATCACTCTTGTATTTAGTTAATCTTGTTTTGTAGGATCACTAAGTCAAAAATTGTCGAACTAAAACCAAAACCAAACAAAACTAATAATACACTTGCATGCAGGACCTCCTTGCTTTAAAATCTCGCTAAAATTTGATAAAAAGTCAAGTATAACTTTGATTTATGCTTATCATTTTTGCACTTATTTTTTGTCAAAGTTGGAAAGAACCTGTCTTCTAAACACTCATACTTGTATTAGCATGTAGTGACATGGATTTCATCACCACTTAGCTACATCGGTGACGTGGACTTCACTACCACACACCACTCATATTTTATTGCATTGCACTTGAGACCTAGTCTCAAACATCGTTCGGCGCTTTCCTCCTATGTCCCCACTTATAGGTAAAGATGTCATGATGGGTTATTGCGAGCATATGCCTAAAATAGTTGTAACAACAAAGTCTGTGGCATTTTCCTGTAAATTATTTGAGAGAAATAAGGACACCATTCACATATCATTCCCTCATTACCCTACCACCTAGTCACAAAACCCATCATTGGAGTGGTGATTCACTCCTCTAAGAGGGATAGTAATGATTAGGTGAGTCTCTTTCAATATTCTAAGGTTTCCCGTACCACTTTTTTTTCCACAAACAAATTTGGTATATCAGGTATGAGATATATCGAAAGATGCATCTATTGGAGTTATAAAATCCTTATGTCCATCCATTTCATGACATTCTGATTGTTTGCATTATCATAAAACTTTGCATTTCCTAATGGTTTTTAGCCTTTAAGCCAAAACAAATCTAAAAATATTATTGTCATACTTTTGTTGTTTGTAAACATTATTGTGAATCAAAACTTGTAGATAAAAACTTGTATTCCATAACACAATCCAAATCCAATCAAATTAAGAACTTGTGTTCCATAACACGATTGCCAATCAAAATCCAATCCAATCAATCCAATCTAAATCAAATCCAAATCAATCAATCAAAATTAAAACAATCAAAATTTAATCAAAATAAAAAACAATCCAATTAGAATCCAATCTTATCCTCTCGATACATAAGTTTCGATCAAGTCAAATTGATTTCACTAAATACATTTACTAGTCCCAAACAAGCCAAAAATCCAATATTATCATCCTTTGAGCTTAAAAATTGTCCAAAATTTCGAGCTTATCAAACTTTTCAAAATCATAAACCACCTTTCATGTTAGTTTTTTTACCTTTAGTACAATGGTGATTACTCGCAAAAAAAAAGCCACAATATCTATGAGGACCTTGATAGAATCAACCCTCTTGGAAAATATGCTTTTGAAGAAGACAATGATGCAAGACAACCTAAAATCACTGAAGAAGAAAAAGAACAAATAGATGAACTTTTAAGATAAAACAAAAATTAATCCCTCTGATATGATTTAGAATTACAAATCACACAAGTCGATTATCCCAAAATCATGCACTTTATTGAATAAAAGAATTTTTTTACATTAATCAACGAACTAACTCTACCATTCTACTACAAATTCCCTTTTATATCAAGATCATTCCTTGTCACTCTAGAAGAGGACAAATTATTTGTAATAATTAACTACTACTATAACTAAAAGATCTCTATGACAACAACTGATTGTTGAAGAGTTACAATTATGGAAGAACAAGTGCATGTCACTTAGATCAGATTCATCTTGTTAACTATAGATGGAGTCCTTAATTAACTCTCAATTGAGATGATTTATCAGTGCCAGAAGATGTCAAAGATCATGTATTGAATCCCTACAATCATGGTGACTATAAGTTGTTTTGTTCATCTATTCCATGTCTCCAATAAATTGGGTGTTAAGTCGGTGACATGATCCACATAAGTCACATGATGTCTTAGATGATAGTCCACGTTTCATGCACCTTTCACCATGTCAACTCATGTGTGTTGGCTAAATCAACTCGCCTTCTTTCCGTTTGAGTTTTTTGCTTTCTCCACAGTCGTGTGCTGTATAATGTGAGTCTCGCACTAATGTGTGGCGAGTCTACCTGGCACTGACTAGTCCATGTATGAGTCATGCTGCTGACTTAAGATATGTTCTTCAAACACATTGTTAATACACATAAATATCCATTTAAACTCATTTGAATAAGCATACACAAGATGAAAATAACAAGATTATGCACAAAACTTCCTTTTAAATATACTAAAGTATTAATTACAAAATGATAATATAAGTCTTAGCACAAAATGATGACACTACAAAATGGGGGTTTACATAGGCATTAACAGGGCTCATCACTCCCCCACACTTAAGGTTTAGTAGGTCCTCCTGCTTATTTGTTCAAGGACTCAACTATACATGTACAATTGTACTCATTGGTAAAAGTAAGCCATGTCTCATCTTGCTTGTATCACAAAACCCAAAAGAATTTTATCACTGTCTCCCTCCATGTTTTATAGCTTGCTTCAGGTTGATCCTAGGTGGTGTTCCATTGTGGCACATGTGCTAATATTAATGGAGGTTTGTATCTCATGCCTATCCATTTCTCTTGCATTTGCAACATAATTTTGTAGAGGTCCTTGGCCCTTTTTAATGACCAACGAGAGGTTGGTTGGGGAAATAACCTCCTTCTTCCATATCTCATGGAAGCAGTCCATACCTTAGCTAGAAAACAATAAAATTCATGTTAAATTTTGGGAGTACATACTCTGAAAATCGAGACACAAGTTGAAATATTTACTTTGTACTTGTCCACAAGCTGCATACTAATAAACATGGGATTGATATCTCCTGAAGAATCGATTGGAGCTGGGAGATCATGCCTCATTAAGAGGTTTGCATTAGTTTCTTCTCTCACATATTCCCCTCTTTTCTCACGCCACACAAATTGATGTCTTAAAGTGGAAACAAAAGACCTCAATTGCACTTCTCCAACATACAAATTGATTGGAATTTCTATTTGCTTAGGGAGAAGAAACTTATGTACATAAAACTCACATAATAAATTCTTGCCAATTGTGTCTCTTTTGTTGTATATGCCCCAAAAAATTGTTTATCATTGTCAAACTCTATGGAATCGGTGGAACAAACTCTGGAAAATTGCCACTTGAAGAACTACTCTTTCAAGAATAATGCATAAAATTAGAAGGTACCCTACAAGAAAGGGCTTGATCATATAACATGTAAATAAGGAACATTTTATCTTTAAGTACTTTTCATCTTTTAACATTTTGTTTTCTTTTGCCACTCCCCTAAGATCATAAAATTCTTTCATCCATTTTACCATACCCTTCAACACAATGATATGGGGAAATACAAATTATATTTGAGTTAGTTGATTAGTGGTCTCTATATACTTTGTTATGTTCTAGGTAGAAGACATTGAATTCTTTGTTCTTTCTCTTGTACATCATGCTCTAGTGATTTTTGGAGATGTTGAATTTTCTCTTCCTTCTCTGCCTCCAACTGAGAGAAATTTACCTCTTTTTTTTGTAAAAGTAGTTGTAACTAGGAAATCCTTTCTTGAGATTATTGGAGCTCATATTGAACCTTAGAAAGAGACAAAACTTGGGGAATAATTGTATCAGAATCAACAGGTGAACTAGGCTCACCTTCAAGTATGGGTGTTTTTCCTTTGTCATGAATAGGTGAGTCCTCAACCATGATTGGTGTCTTATCAATCTCCATCTCAGAAATAGGGCATGGAGGAGATATAAAGTGAGGTGGAGAAGCAAGAGGTGTCTAGTGTAGGGATTGCATGATGGTAGTTGCTTCTTGTTCCTCATGTGAAGGAATATTTTCTATTTGATGTTCATCAAGGGTTTGGGTAGGCCTTGATGACCTAAGGCATTTCCTTGGCCTTTTTGAGGTAGAGGGCCCTCTTTCTAGAACCAAAGAAGGTTCAAGGGAATACTTCTTTTGAAATTTAACCCACTTCCTTAATCCCATGACATTTCTTAATGAAATGGTGCTTGCAGATGAGGTGTATGAGGCCTTGGAATTTGAGGTAAGAGGAACCCCATCGAAACTTCTCAGCAACAGAGGAGACATAGTCAAATAAAAACGGGAAAATTAACCTTGTTTTGGGATTTTGCCTAACCATGGTGTAGGTGAATGAGGATTCTCAAAAAAAAGGGCCTAAAATAACCTCATATTAACCATCACATGTAAAGTATTTAATCACCCATTTAGCTACATCTGCCCATGGCTCAGGAAAAGTACCCCCTTTTATGCCCTTAGCCTTTCCCTTATTATCAATAACCAATTCTAATTTCTCTTTCTTTCCAATAGAAAAACGCTTAATAATTTCATAGTAGGGGGTCTTGAAATTAACCAATTTCCCTTCCTCTGGAATGCCAGAAATGTCACTAATTATGGAAGGGTTGAACAAGATTTTCTTACCTTTCAATTTTGAATGTCCCTCCTCAAGTTCACTATGAATTCTTCTGTCATCCTTGGGTTAAATTCCTCATATGTTAGCATGAAGTCTAACCACCCCTTTTTGCAAATATTGATATTGATTTCCTATCAGAGAGAAATTCCACCAAATTGGTCGGTTCATGACAGAGCCTAATTCCCATGGTTGGTATTGGAATAGAGCATATAAATGGCATAGGAATGTAAGGAGTTAGAGCATAGGAAATGAAATTCTATTAGCATGAGAATGGGAATGGTGGTAGCACAGGAATGGAGTGACATTAATGGAAAATAGGAAGAAACAGGGGGAAACGGTTTTATATGGAGACATCACGAATTGGGTAATATTTAACTAATGGGGATGAGACAACGGACAATGTGGAGAATAACTTGGCATGTGAGAGAGATTAATTGGGGATGAGTGTCAGATTTACTTGGATATGGTGTGTGTGCGAACATATTGGAAATGGTGGAGTCATCATTTCACACAAGAATAATAATTATCACGTCATAATTAAACTTTTTAGCATTTAAAAGGGAAGTAATTGCACATACCTTGTTAATTATCACTTTCTCAAATCTGGTAAGTAACACTTAATTCTCCTTTTTTTCTCTCTCGGCATGTATTGTCTCAACCATTTATTGATGACATTATTATGTGGGTGGATTATCATTGGTGGTGTTAACCACCTCCGTTTTAGCTTTTTTTAGAAGTAATGACTGTCATTGTTGGTTTTGATCATTACTTCATAGAAGGATGGTTGTCATTTATGGTTTCAACCATCCCCTATTTATTTTTGTTGAGAACTAATTTAGCCTTGAGTTGTCTTGGACAAAGAAACTTTGTCAAACAATTCAAATTGCATTTTCTTGTAACATCTTTTGAATTCCTCTTTTGATGTTGGCTTTTGGTATATCCTCAATCTATGGCCATTAACCAACATTACTCTTCTTTCACCATCAATTGGAATCAGTTGTATGCAGTCCCATTGTTGAAGACTTCCTCAATTTGGTATGGACCCATCCATCTTGTTTGCAATTTTCCCTTGAAGTCCTTGTACTTTGAATCAAATAGAAGAGCCCAGACCCCTTTTTGAAACTTCCTTTCCTTGATGTGACTATCATGCCACAATTGTCTTTGGTGTTGGATGATTTCTGTTTGATGAAGTGTTTGTAACCTCATTTCATCCAACTCATTTAGTTGAAGAATCCTTGCTTGTTGTGCTTTTAATAGCTCAATTCCCACTTCAACATTTGTTCTTAATGTCTAAATTTCAAATTCTATAAGAAAGATTGGTTTCTTTGCACAAAAAAACTCATAAGGGGTGAATCGGGTGGTTGTGTTATCCATATTTTCCCCCTAGGAAAAATATTTGATCGAAACGACCCCACACCGAAAGAACCTGAGAAATCACATCTGGTTCCTCTGAGAAGCAGTTGTAGGGGACTCTATAATAGAAGTGGCGAAGGGCTTGCGAAGGTCAAACAACCACTGTATGAGAAATCCAGAAGACGGCTCTATCGAGCAAATCAGGGCCGTAAATCCATTTTACAGTTTTGGTAGGGTCGAAAAATAGAATAGTAGGGTTAGAGGAGGAGGAATAGTGTCAAAGAAGCCAAGAGCAATTGAGGGAAGAAACGGTGAAGATCCAAAGTCTTCGGGTTCAAAAGCGGTTCCAAAACAAGTCCAAAAATGGGCTTAGTATGGATGAGGCGGCGGAGAGAACCACGTGTTAGAATGACGCTTCTATAAAGTTGAGTCCAAAATGGGAGGCTCAAAGCAGCGCCTTCGAGCTTCCACGCGTCCAAAGCCCCAAAAATTGCACGACAGTGAAAAGTCTTTGGACTAGGTGGGAAGGTGTCGCAGTGTCGACTCAGCGCAAATCCCATATGGGAGCCAAGGCGAGACCCAAACTTGTGTCACCCTCCATGTAGCAGATGGTCAACGAGGTCAAAAGGGTGGGCCTAAAAAGAGCTAAGTATAGAAGGACCAAAGCGAGAGAGTGCCGAGGGTCAGCGACGCATCTCGAGGGTAGATCCAAAAGCGGAGGCTCAAACAAGTGCTAGTTTGCCATGTAGCCTAAAGGTCCGAAAATGTAAGGAAGAGGTCGTTAAAAGTCCAAATATCCTGCAGAGACTTCCAGTGTCAACTCGACGCTCCTTAAGGGGTAAATCTTGATCGGGAGTTTTAGTGAGCGCAGAGCCTCCACGCGTCTAGTCTCTTCGAAGGGGACAGAGTCGGGTTGAATAGTCGATGCATAGTGGCGGCCCAATGGAGAGTGCAGTGTCGCACGACGCTAAGTGCTCGGGGTTGAATAGAGAGAGGGTTCTCAAATAAGTGTCGAGGCCACCGTGTGTCCCTGGTCAAATAATATGACCCTTCCGAGCAAAGAACTTAGCCAAGAAAGCAAATAAATTGAGCAGTCGGTGGAGGAAGCCACGTGTCGCCACCCACGCCATTCCGAGCAAAATACAGAGGTCACCTTCTGTGCAAGCGCTAGCCTCCACATGTCCCATATTAAAAAGGGGGCCCATTTTTCAAAGCGGTTTTCCCCTTTTGTATGGACCGATATAAACTTGAAGGGGCATATATTTCGACTAAGGGCTCAAAATATTGCAAATATGACACCGTTGGAAAGATCTTGGCCTCGCCCATGCCATGGAGATCTGAAACTTTAAGTTTAGGGAGGTTAGGTAAAGAAAAATGGAGAAAATGTCTTCAGGGCCATTAATGTGGGATCTATCGCCTCAACAACCAAATCGATTCAATCTACTCCTTCGTTTCCTCCTTATTTGAGGTGCCAAACGAGAGATTGATCAGTCAAGAGACAAATTTGGGGAAAATTTTGTAGGAGACATTAATAGCAGAGTGGTTGAGCTTGACCGCTTTCCACTTCTCTCTTTCTTTCTTCTCTCTGATTGAATCTATAAATATAGGGTTGAAACTCATTGTAAAGGGTTGGACATTCTTCTATTTTGTAGGCTCACCTCTTCCCCTTGACAAGTGAATTCGTGGAGTTTCAAACCTCCCATATAGACTATAAACATAAATTTTCCTTGTTACTATTGTAATGCATCGTATCAAGCCATGTGAGAGCAATAATACATGTTCTGCGGGTGATCTTCATCCCTTTCTATGTTAATTATTGTCTTTTGATCCTTCATTAAAACTTTGGTTATTTGTGCATGTTTTTGTGTTACATTCTTTTGGTTTGTGTCTACCAGTAAAACAATTGTTCATCACTCCTTTGGTGTATCACCTGGTAGTTTAAGTTTTATTTGCTTTGCATCCCTTCTTTAACTCAGTATCCTTGGCAAATTAGAGTAGGATTTAGGATAGATCCTCTACAATTTCATGCATATACCTAAATAAAGGAGTAGGAACCAACCTTAATCTGGAGAGTTTTTCCCCTGCGAAGTCCCGCACTTTGGGGGAAAAACTCAATGTTATCAAATCACACCAAATGAATCGCCTTAGAAAAGCATATCTCGACAACTCATTTGGGGGTCTTGATGATTTTGCACTACAGATTTTGGCACACTGGTGGGACAAGAAGTCTCCATCCTTATTACAGTAAGATCGATGTGTACTTTATGTGATTCTAGCTTTTAAGAAGCTTTTAAGAAGCTGTGCATCCGGTGACTCCAAAAGGAACTCGAATCCACTGGTTTCGGTAGTCCAAGTTTCCCAAGTTCATGAGAAGGATATAAACAAGGTCAAGAACAAGAGAAGAAGGACAATTTGTACACATACGGTTGTCTCAGGACAAAAGGAAAAGATGAAGAAGAGCCCGTGAAGTCTCTATCTCCACAAATGCAGAGCCTTATCAACACCTCCTCCTAGCAGAGTTGTTCTTTCAATCGAAGAAGGGTGCTCAGGTGATGGGATGGCACACCAACAACCAAATCCTTATGTCAATTTCACCGGCAAAGCAAACCCACTTGCTCTAAATGCACAAAACGCGGTCAGTGGCGGCGTTAAAGAGCATCCCATATTTCACTAGAAAACAGACTTGTCTCAGTGACCACATACAAGACATTACAAACATCATCTGATCCATGATATCTTTGAGATGGACATTGCGGTCAAGTTGTTAGCCTCTTCACTCAAGGGAAAAGCTTCACAATGGTTCGGGGAGCCTAGAAGCAGGATCTATTCAATCTTGGGACCATCGTGGCTTGCACGCTGACTCTTCACAACTTGATTTGGAAAAGGGAGATAACCTATCTCTTTGGATCAGTGGCAACAATTAAGAGAGATTCGAATGAGCAATTGATGGATTTCAACCTCAAATTTCAATGGGCACAGGACAAGATTCCAATAAAGCAAAGTAAAGCCCACTAATGAAGGTGCCTTGTTATAATTCCTTAGAGCTTTAAATTTTGATATTTCTTTGATGATTGATCAATGAGGGCACAACCTTACCGTAGCCTATAGCCTTTCCATAGAGCCGAGAATCATTTGATTCAAGTTGGTAAACTTGCTCCTAGGCCATCCATTCCTCTATACCCTAAGTTAGGAAACCTAGGTACTAGCCAAACACCCACATTAGCTCTATACCCACCCCCAGAGTCAAAGTTTCACCGAAGCTTCCACTTCATCATCTAACACCTTAAAGGAGCTTCGGGAAGTTATGAAACAATTGCAGACCTCGAGAAATGAGCTAGTAACCATCAAAAGCGAGACTCGAGTTCTAGGCCATATCAACCCCGGACTCGTATCGAGGCTAGACCCCTGTATCAAAGTAAAATGGACCACCCAGCCCAGCTAAAGCATAAATTAGAGTCAACACCAAAGGCAACCTCAAGCTACTAAACCTTTCGAGGCCATATGATCAAACACAACTTCAACATCAAGGCATTGGTTCCAAAGCATAGAATAACATGGCACAAGAATATGATTGGTGTTTCCCATGCGATCGGCCACATAATCAATCATTGCACTTCAATGGTGCATTAAATCGAGCTCGATGGTGTAAACCATTGGTGTGTCACAAGAACCTAGCCACGAAGAAAGTCATAAGACAGCAAGGAGTTCAAGAATGGGGACCCAGTGGTGAAACTATGCTTCTTGTCGATTGGTAGGCTAAAGACTTTGTGGGAATGAATAGAGACTCCTTCTCAAAGTATAGCTGCCGATACACGGTCTCAAGAAGAGAAATATTGGAGAAGGACTTTCACCGAACTCGGGACACCCTTAATTCTCCTTTACTCCACAAAGTATTGGCATTCGAAATACAACTCCCAATATGCATATAGCCAATCCAAGACACCTTCCAAATCTACTTAGGCACGGTTGTAACAACCCATGTACAAGAGAAAATATGCCAAGGAAGGGGCAATAGAAGGAAAATTCATTTAATATCATTGAGCAAATGAAGAGGACATGTGTGAACATTTCACTAAGAAGTCACTTTATCCATTCTAGAGGTGGGAGGGATCTATTGCAGGCGCCATGCAAAATTGGTCAAGCTCAAATCAACCCCTAGCCAGCAAGAGAAAGTGCTTACCAATACGGTTCAACCTGAGAGAAACCATGGAGAAAAATGAGGTAAGAATCTAAAGCCTCCTCTATTTTGTGTTTCATTAATCATTGGAAAAAAATTGGTGCATAATTGCATGATTGATTCTGGAGGCGAAGTAGTTACGTAATGCCCAAACAAATAAGCGATCAAGCTGGGCCTCAGATGAAGTCACCTATAAATGAGTAAAGTACAATTAGATGGGATAACAATGACCATTGTTGGAGTCATCAAGGATCCGAGCCTCACTCGGCTTGCACATCTAATGTGACTAGTATTGTAAACGTATCGGTCATAGACTTGCCACCACATTTTTACATTGTGTTTGTCCATGGACTCCACCGCCAAAATTGGATGATATTTGTCTCGTTGACTGGTCGTATATGCTCTTTAAAACAAGGTATTGAGTGAAGGCCAAAATCATATTTGAGCCCATATCAGATTATCACATTGAGTCCTATGTGCCTAGCCCAATCAATGTAAATTGTTCGGCTTTTAATCGGAGGACCTCTAAAGCACTTTTGAGGCAAATACTTAAAGTAGGGTGTATCCCAGACTTGACTCTCGATGACGAATGGGTGGTAAAAATACATGCTTTTGATCCCTATAAGGAGATGGAAGAATCGAATTAGGGTCTACTTTCTCGCATGAGGGGAATCATCCTCTTCTGACATCATTAAGCCATAACACAAAGATGACAATGAAGTATGGAAATTGTTCTTTGATGACTCGAGGAGTAGACAAGGAGTCAAGGAGGGCTATGATTGTGTTCCCCAAGGTATGAAATATTATTCGGCCTTCATATTTCATTTCTCTTGCTCAAATAACACTCACTGCAAAAATGAGGCTTTGGTCCATGGACTGCATTGGGCCAGAAGACGAGGAATCAAGAACCTACAAGTGTTTGGTGACAGTGAACTGGTTGCCAATCAAGTCAAGGACAAAATGCTATAAAAAATGACTCGCTCAAAAGCTACAAGAGTAGGGTATGGGACCTCATTGAGGATTTCAAGCCCTCAACATTGTGTCCATACCTGCAAAGGAGAACGAAGTTTGTTGATAGGTCTTGCTTGATTGGAGCAACGTTTGATGTGGTTGACAACATTAAGAGGACAAAGAACAACCACATATCCATGTGATTGTGAGGCCAGCGTGATGTGCGGATAATAACACCGCGGTGGCGGTGTTTGAGAATGACCAACATATCATCAATTGTTTGCAGAGGAAGTTGAGATTCGTGTAGTTAGAAATCAAAGCAGATTTGGAGCATAAATATGGAGATTAAGTAGTGCGATTGCATACAAACAAGCTTCCCAAAGGCTTAGTGATGTTAGAGTCTATCTTTAATCCCAATGATCGGTTTCGAAAATAAAAAGCTAATATACTGATCAAAGGAGAAGATTTAGAGCCAATTCTAGTTGGAGAAGGCAAAATGCTTCAAATTGGCAAAGTGGCCACTGAGCAAGAAAGGGATGAATTTATGCAACTTTTCCAAGAGTTTCCAGATGTATTTTCTTGGAGCTATGAAGATCTCAGAGGGTTCAATCTGTAGTTAGCACAACACACGATCGAACTAGATCCAACTGCTAAGGCCATCAGGCAAAAGCAGAGGCCAGTCAATCCACATATTGAGCCTCTGATGAAGAAAGAGATGAACAAGTTAATAGAGGCAAGTATCATATTTCCAATCAAACACTCAAGCTGGGTCACAAATTTGGTCATGGTCAGGAAGAAGAGTGGAGAGATTAGGTTGTGTGTTGACTTTCGTGACTTGAACAAAGCATCCCTCAAAGACCACACTACCCACTCCCCTCAATGGAGCAAATCTTAGATTTAGGATTTAGGATATATCCTCTACGATTTCATGCATATACCTAAACAAAGGAGTAGGAACCAACCTTAATCACGGAGAGCTTTTCCCACCTGCGAAGTCCCACACTTTGGGGAAAACTCAATGTTATGAAAATCACACCAAATGAATTTGGCTTAGAAAAGTAGATCTCGACAACTCATTTGGGGGTTTGTGATTTTGCACGAATATGTTGTCTTTCAAGTGGTGTTATAATCCCATACTACTTTAGGTATCTTTTGAACCCAGTTTTTCCTTATATATCCATTATCTTAGTTAACATATTTTCCAATTCTCTGTTAGTGACTTCCACTTAACCATTGGACTATGGGTTATATGGGGAAGATAATTTATACCCTCAACCCGATATGTTGTGATAAAGGAACCGATTACTCTAGCATAAACTATGGTCATTAGTCCAAAAACAACGGATCTTGGTGCTCCAAACCATTGGAAGATATGTTCATATAAGAAGTCTACAACTTTCTCATCCCTTACATATTGGAGAGCTTACACCTCGGCCCATTTTGTAATATAGTCTATATAAACCAAGATGTATTCCTTTCCTTGAGAAGATGGGTCAATTGGTCAATGAAATCCAATCCCCACTTCTCAAATGGATCTAGAAGAACCTAAGGTTGGAGTGGCATCTTAGATGTGAATGTTGGCTTTCCCATCCTTTGACATTGATCACATTTTCATACATACTTTTAACATCTTTATACAATGAAGGCCAATAGTAACCACTCCAAAACTTTATGGATAGTTCTCTTGAGTGAATAGTGTCCTCCCTGATGGCTCATCATGACATGCTTGGAGTATGTCAAATATCTCATCCTCAGTTACACACCTATGTAGTACATGGTCAAGTCCACATTTGAAAAGCATTCCATTAGTCCATGTATACATCACACTTTGTTTAATTAATTGCTTTCTTTGTTTATGTGTAAGGAAAGATGGGAACTTCCTTGTAGCTAAGTAGTTATCCATGTCTGCAAGGAGAGACAATTGAGATTGCAAATAAATGTTCATCTGAAAAATCATCATTGACTTGCTCCCATGTACCGAAAGTGTTAACCTTGAGATAAAGTTAGCCACCACATTGGATTTTCCTGGTTTATCAATAATTTTGATGTTAAATTCTTGCAATAACAATGACCACCTTACAATTCTGCCATGCACAAAGGTTTAATCATTAGATACTTGATAACAAAATGATCAAGTATGAACAATTACTTTATATCATGTAATGTAATGGTGGAACTTGTTAATTGCATAAACAACTACAAGAATTTCCTTCTATGTGGTAGTGTAATCCCTTTCAGCGGTGCATAGGTTCTTGCCAATGTAGTAAATAACATGCATTGCTTCTCCTTCCTCTTGTTGTCTAAGTACATCCCCTTTGCTTCATTAAAAGCATCTATTTATATGTGGAAGGAAACTTCTAATTTGGTCCTCTTAAGGATGGGGTATTTGTTAATTTTTCCTTAATAGTGTCAAAATATTTTTGACATGCTTATGTCCATTCAAACTCAAAGTCTTTTGTTAGAAGAGAAAATCTTGGAGAAACTGAAATTGAAATCAAAATGAATATTCTATAATAACTAACATGTCCAAGATAAATTCTTATTTTAGTTGGATTTGTGGGAGATGTAAGTTTTACAATGATGTTGACTTTATCTGGATCTACCTTGATTCCCTCAGTTGAAACATGATGGCCCAAAACTATACCCTGCTCCATCATGAATAGAAATTTCTCATGGTTTAAGGATAACTGATGTTTCTCACACCTTGAGAGGACTTTTCTAAATTATCAATTGCCTCTTGGAATGTTGCCCCATAAACTAAATGGAAGTCATCCATGTAAATCTCAACACAATCATGAGTGAGATTAGCAAAGATTGCTAACATGGCTCTTTGAAAAGTAGCAGGAGCATTACATAAGCCAAAAGGTAAGACCATGTAGGAAAATGTCCCCATGGGCAGGTAAAAGTAGTTTTATCTTGATCCTCTAGTGCTACTTATGATTTGACCTGCACCCACGAATCCTTGATGAATGAGAAATACCTTGTTCTAGATAAATTATCCAAGACTTGGTCAATAAATGATAAGGTAAAATAGACTCTACATGTTTCCTTATTCAACTCTCTATAATCCAAACAAACCCTCCATTTCCCATTATTTTTATTACTAATGTGGAAATCCAGTGGCTATCTGAAATTAGATAGATGAATCCTACCCAAAGAAGTTTCTCAATCTCAGTTTTTACAATGTCTCTTAAGGCAAGGTTTATCCTTCTTTGTGGCTATTTGATTGGTCTAAAATCAGTTGTGTAAATGTGGTGTGTACAAATACTAGGATGAATACCCTTCATATCACTATAATCCTAAGAAAAAATTTGAGGACGAGAGAACAAAAGTTTGAATTTGGTATTCTCCTCTTGACTAGCCAACCAACCATTGATCGCCGTGGGGTATTTCCCTGGGGAAATGGGTAATTACTTGGTGTCTGGGTGGAGAGAATTTACCACAGGGTATTCTCTCAAAAATGAATTTAGGGGAACCTATTGGGAACCAATCATGGATTATAGTAATATTGTGAAAGACACACTCACGGTCCATATCTATGTTTGTGAAAAAAAGGACATATTATAGGTTGATTGTTCTCATCCATCATGTCATCCTTGATTTCAATTGGTTGTAGCGAAGTACTTGTATACAATCCATTGCATGACTCATGATCAAAATTTTGGATTTTCTCTAAATGTTCTTGAATTATGACCATAGCTCAAGGATGAAACCACATCTTCTGATTCATCTGTATCATCTTTCCACTATTTTTATCCTTTGTGGAAAAGGGTTTTGCAACTAGATAAATGGATAACTTCTTTGAATCATGTCCATTTGTAATCACCATGTTTCCTATCCTTAATCAATAAGAGCCACGATAGTGGCTAAC
Organism: Taxus wallichiana var. yunnanensis; assembly: GCA_018340775.1. NCBI lineage: Eukaryota > Viridiplantae > Streptophyta > Pinopsida > Cupressales > Taxaceae > Taxus > Taxus wallichiana. The sequence goes on from CM031243.1 coordinate 739,817,489, forward strand.
CAAGGGTGTCCTAGGATCAAAGGATATCAATTTTATTATTCTTTGTTTTAATGACCATAAAATCTACTGAATAATCACATGATTTGATGGTTATGGTCACATCCTTTATGATTCATTTAGGTTTGACTACGAATTTGGTCAGCCATTTGTAACACTCACGAAGTTGATTGCGGTTGAGGAGGGGAGAGATAATGTGCGCTAGAATGTGAAATCGATGGTCATAACATTAATTGTGGCCGCTAAGTCAATTAGAACATTTGAGATCTGCAGACATCTCCTATCTGAACTATAAAAATTAGACTCCCGGGGTCCCATATTTGGAGGTCGATTTCTCATCCCCATCACGATCGTATTGTTCTTCTAATCATTTCGGTCTTCGTTTTGTCCATTTTGAAAACTCCTCCGTCAGTCATTGACCTATGTTAATAATTAATTAATTAATATTTAATTAATTTATTACCCTTTATTTGATAAAATCAATTTTATTGATTTTTGGGTTTTTTAATTAAATAAATATTAATATAATAATTATTAAAAGTCAATCGACAAATTTTTATTTTTATTGGGGAAAGTAAGCTTCCGCTTCCAATTGTCGGGATGCCAAATTGGCTTCCCGTACCCAGATTTCCCCTTTCCTGGCAAATACTTCTTATTTTCCCGCTTGTGGGATTTCTTCTGCTGATTGCGAAAAATCTCCCAATCTCCGCATGGGAAATAAATGGGAATAAATCCCACCTTCGGAAGAAAGGAAAGGGAAAATTGGTTATTCAAACGGAAATAAGAAATGGTTACAGAAGCTTCTTTAATCCTCATAACCATTTCTCCGTCAAACTCGTTGGAAAAAGTCATGCGAAGAAGCTTTGAAGCTTTTAATATTTCTAACTTCTTATTTCCTTTGTAGAAGCGTTTCCCGAAATATTTTTATCACATCCCTCAAAAAATACCAGTTTACTATGAATGCCATTGTGAAGGAGGAATACACATTGCAAAAGAAAATCAGTTCATGCTCAGCCAAGTGATAATCCCACGCAGGAGGAAGAAGGTAAATTCCAATCACAAGCAGTTGTCAAAAACCAGTACGTTGCCCATGCATTGATCAGAAGTCCACAAGGAGGAAAGCCCAAAAGCCACGCATTTACCTGGTAAAATTCAACGCATGCATAGGAAGACAGAATCCACGCTAAAAAAAAAAAAAAAAGCCTAAATTTCAACACATTTGCAAATTGAGACAAGGAGAATTTTCAACGCAGGTTTTAGCAATCGAAAACACCACACATTGGTCAAATAGAAGGCAAAGCAAAAAGATTAAAATCCACGCCAAGCCAAGATAGCTTGTCCACGCATGAGGAGGAGGCAAAAATAGCTCATAGAACCAAGCGTCCAAATTGAAGTTGCCACATACTGACCATGATAGAGGAGATCTATTTCCATGCAGCCAAATCCAGAATAAGCCACGTAGGGAGAAGAAAAATCAGATTTGTTCACACACCTATCAAAGTATAGGCAATCCAAATTAAAAAAAAATCATCCGACCAGCGGAAGGAGAATAGTCCAAGAAAAGTTGATTTCACGCATTAGTGTAAAGGTAAAAATTAATACTAATTTTTCCAACACACCAGCCAAAGGCCCATTCTCCATGCCAAGGTAATTTGTTTTTTTAAGGTTGTCCAAAAAGAAGACAAGAGGTTTAACGCCTAATATCACAGCAGGTTGACACGAAGGCAATAGAAGAAAGAAATCCCACGTTCCAAGAAAACAGTTCACACCAAAACAAGACTGCCACGCGTGCATGCAATAAAAAAATTAAAATTTTCAGGCTAGGAGTTTAAACATTTTCCACGCAAAAGAAAGAGCCAATTGCTCACGTGGGAAGAGAAAGGAAGCTGTCCACGTTTGCAATACGAAAGAAGCACGCAGGAGCTCTCTAGGCAAGGAAAAGATCACGCATGCCATATAAAATATACCAATTGTTCACGTTGAAGGAAAAAGCCAAAAATAAACAAATTTCAACGTATACACAGCCAAAGGAGATCTCCCACGCATTAGCCAAGAAAGAAATCTCATAAAGACCAAACTCATCTGAAAAGGAGAAGTGGATTCAACAAAAAAAAATCCAATTCTCCCATGCCGTTCCCAGGCATTTTTGCAGCTCGCGCGCATTCACTAGGCAGGTGAAAGGAAAATACGGGCCACACATCATCGTGAGGAAGATTGCTCACGCCAAAAGAAGAACCCACCTAGTCTAAAACAATACCACGTTTGCGAAAAAAAAAAAAAATTAATGAAGAAAACAATAGATGCGGAAGGTTGCATGAGGTTGTATCTGTCGAAATAATCGACTTTAGAGCCTGATATCCCGAAGTTGAGTGATTGTTGAGAAGAACGGTTTGGTTCGTGAATTCTTCCCATCTTCGTATACTCATTTGCCAAATTTCAAATGCACATCACCTCATTTGATATTTTCACGAACCCAAGAAAAACTCAGTTTGCTCGATTTTGCCGCACGCACAATTTCAGCTTGGTGGAAGGCCTACTTTGAGAATCCATATCTCGAGCCTAGATGATCATCAAGAGAAACGGTTTGGTTCGTTGAATTCTTCACAACTTCATGTACTTCTTTGCCAAAATTCAAATATACAACACTTCATTTGATATTTTTCACGGAGTCAAATAAAATGCAATTTGCATGATTTCGTTCAGCCTGTCAAGGTAACTCACTTTGAGAGTTGATAGTTTGAACTCGGATGATCTTCAAGAGAAAAGAATTGTTTCTTTGGATTCTCCCCACCTTCATATGCTCCCTTGCCAAGTTGTAGATGCCCAGGGTGACATTTGGTTTTTTTTTTTCCAAACTAAAATCAAACAAGATTTTATGATTTTTCACTTGCATTTTCCTAGCAGTTTCAAAAGAGTCAACTTTGACCTTTAATATTTGACTGAAGAATTTTATTGGAAAAAACCCTTTGACACGCAAACTTGTGGTACCTTAATAAACTCCCTCATCTAGTGAGAACTTCTCAGAACAAGATTTGTTATTTTTCCCAAGGACAGTTTCAGAGGCGATTTGTGCAGTTTTGTAAGAAGGAAGTAATAGCCCAAAATCACGCTTCTATCACAATCATGTCATCTCAAACAAAGCGATGTTGCGGTATAGGTTCCAGGGACATTCTACCCACCTCGACGCTCCATTCAAAGTATGAGAACATCGTCAATACCAACTTGGGACACGTCGACGTAGGTCGATCTGCAATCGCATATCAACCAAAGGCGAGTCACAATTTTGTTAACGCTTATTCTAAATTGGTCATCACTTGCATGGATGCACCACAACACCTGCATAGTTGGTGATTCAACTCCAACGGCCCCAAAGCGGCAGCAACCTCTGACTTCCTCATTATGCGGTATAGGCCGTAGCTATTGGCAAGAGGTCTTTTAGATCAAAATTCATGGTTATCAAAGATCGATAATGGGAGAAGATTGTCTACATAAATTGTCTTCACTTGATCATTGTGGCGGATCTATTCATCGACAAACCGATACCAATGACACGTGTGGTTGTGCGGATCATCAAGTAAGGTCACATCATTCAAGCGTGTCCTGTCGACTCTCAATTAGCAATGAGCGCGATACTTAATCGGTCGATCTTAAAGTTGGAGCATTTCGAATGGGATGATCACGAGTAGATCAATATGTAAACACTTGAGATGGTGATAAAGACGAAAGACATAACTCCAAGTAGTGAATTGCAATCTCGACTCTTGGAAGATCCTCTCAATGGCAAAAGAGGAGTTGGATTCTGATAAGCCAAGGTGGCGTAACAACTACGGTCTCATGACAAATGAAGAATTCACCATGGAAAGGTATTCGGAGCATGTGGAGAATTGTGTGTAATTGTGAATGCAAATGTGAATAAAAACAAAATTTCTCACACTAAGATGATGCTCAAACGGAGAGGTGGATGAATTACTCAAGTTTCAAGCTCGACTCTCTTGTCAACTAGAGGATTGCGGAGAGCACGGTCGATGAGTTATTTGCGTCTGACGGGATAGGCGGACTCTTGGCCCAATGGATAAGGCACTGATCCTAGGTGTCTTGATCTAGGTGGCGCATTGCTGACTAAGATGTCTATGTGTGTGTTCAAGTCATTTAAGTGGGGTCCACATGTACCCATTGTTTTTTGTTATAAAGTGGTGTTATTAAACTCACTTTTGACAAATTTTGATAACTTAAGTGGTTTCTATTTTTAGTCACTTTTTAAAAGTTGGTTGAAAAAGTCAAAGTCACTTAAGATGCCCTATTTAATGTTCATGTAAAACCCTAACTACTTTGTAACCAACTTTTGGGTTATAAAGGAAGTCGGAGGCTCATTTGTAAGGACTTTGAGAGAGGAGAACAAATTACTTTTGTGTGCAAGCTTTGTTTCAAAAAAGAAACTATGTTTTTGTGAAGACATTTTAGAGTTAATGAAATATGAATTTTGTGTCCCGTTCATTATCTATTGTAGCATTTGATGTTCTTATGTTCATTAGATGTTAGATGTTTAAATTTTGCATGCAAATATTGTCTTTGATCTTATTATCAACGCTATTAATATGTTGTTCTAGTTCACAATAAACAAGCTACGATTATCTACTTGTTCATGTGTGTTCCTTTTACGTGTTCTTGTTTATTTGATTCAAACTCGCTTTATTTGAGTTAGTTATTCATCATTCTTCCTCGTGCAATATTAGGCTATGCTTTTACCTAACTCTTGCATGTTCTTAGGACAATCCACAATGGGCAGGACTTAGTGAGCCAAAGATTTGGTAACCATGGTGTGTTCCAGCGATTTGGAAATCATTGTGTTTTTGGTGCATATGACTAGTTCTGGTTTGATTGAAAGTTCCCTCCTTGCATTTGATCCACATAATTCAACTCAACTTCATTTTGTGTGTTCTACTTTAAATGATTCTTTAGTAAGGGCATAAATCCCATTGATTTGTGGCATGCTTTAGATCATAGACAAGGCAAATGTCATTTTTATCCAAGGGACAATCCTTAAGCCCATGTTTGTCCCTACATCTTGGACAATATATGAAAAATTTCTCTGTGTTCTAGCTTTTCACCTATCACAATTGTGGTTAAGCTAGAATAAAGAGATTTTCTTAGATTTGCAATTTCCTCTCTTAGTTTGGATATGTCATTGTTGGATATTTTTCCTTTCTTTTCTTGAAGGTTTGGGCGATTCAAGGAGTAGTTCTCAAGAGTTCAATTATTTTAGTGAATTCCCGATTTGTTCATATCTCCTTTTCCCATAATATTAAAAAGCTTCTTGTGTCTCCTCATCCGATCCCTTAAGGAACAAAGTTTTAAGAGAAGAGTAATATCCATACAGTACCACACTTCCTTTGAAGGAAGAGGAACTGATCAAGATAGTCCTCAACACTCTCATCCTCTTTTTTTTGTATCATAAGAGTTCTTCGCTTCCATGCCTCTCACTCTCTGATAATCTTAGTAATTATTAAAGAAGATTGTTTCCATCTCTGCCAAATGTGAATGGAGATGGGGTTGGGGCTCCCATGAATCACCTCATGGTTGTATCCTTCAAATTTGAAGGAAATAACTTTAATTTTAGTGTACAAGGTGTAGTCGCATAGGTCTAACTACAAGACTTTGAGGCCCGAAATAGGAGTTGATCAGAGATCTTCGATATTTGTCTGTGAGGTTGATAACATTGAAGGAGATATATTCTTCATGGGGGCTTGGTCATTAGGGTCTAGTTCTATGGGATAGGTAAATGTTCTTCCAGTGGAGGGTTTCCATTATTTACAAATAGGGTTTCCGCTCATCGACCATCCTTTATTGTTATTCAAGTTGTTCCATAGATTGATTTTAAGGGCGGGGGGTGTAAATTGATTCTAATAAATCTACCTCTCACGGTCTGGAGTCTAAACATAAAATCCTACCACACTTAGAATAATTTCCTAACTCTGAGTGTTTATTGATTTCTTGTGTTCCCGCGTACTCAAAGCACAAAAAATAATCATCTGTCGTCACATGCAAGGTCTTCATTTGAAAAAGAGACTTATGAAAAGAGTATTACTTGAAGGAAACTTACCAGGACTATCATGAAGTACTCAAAGTTAGTACTTTAACCTTTCTTTGTACCTTAAGATTCCCCGATAACAACGTCAAAAGTAGCGAGATTTGTTAGTACTCACACTGGTTATTGCTCTCATGATTATAATCCACAGGGTTGTGTCTACATGGATATTTTCCAACAAAAAAAGCAGTTGAAATTGTGATAATATATTATTCGCTAATGAACTCAATCAAATATAATGCTAAATGCTATTACGAAATGTAATCTATTACTAAAGCTTGAGGATTGTTGAACTCGTAATTGAAAATAATTAGAAGCAATCAAATTTTGGTAATTTAAATAAATGCTAAATAACATAAATTAAATAAACAAGAAATGCTCCCCTTCTACATTGGTGGGGAGAGGTGGCCCTTGCTCTTTCCCTTTTATCGGTTTAGAATTGTAAATCACCACAAGAAGTTGATTATCCCATAATCATACGATTTATTGAATAAAGAGAATTCGTTTACATCGATAAATGAACATGACTCTCTGGAAATACACTATAAATTCCCTTGTATATCGAAGAGCAATCCTTGTCACTCACAGAAGAGGATGGATTATTTGCAACAATTAATTACTACTCTAACTAAAAGATCTCTATAAAGAAAACAAGCGATTGTTTGAAGAGTTAAAACTATGGAAGAAACAAGTGCGTGTTGCACGTAGGTCGTTGGTCATCTTGTTAACTATAAGGCGGGTCCTTAATTAACTCTCGGTTAAGATGATTTCCGGTCGATTGCTAGAATATCCCGAAGATCATGTGAAGCCCAGACCCTGATCACTGGTATTTATAAGTTGCATTTTGTTAAATCTATTTCCGTCACTAATAAGCGGGTGTTAAATTAGATGACATGATCCCACATAAGTCATATGATGCCTTAGATGATAGTCCATGTTTCATTGTAGCTTTCACCATCGCTCGTGTGTGGCTAAAGTCAACTCGACTTCTTGTCATCATAGTTACTGTAGATTTCTCACTGAAGTCTTATGCCCATATAACGTAAAGTAACTTGCGGCTGGCGTAATACGTGGCGATTAGTAGTCTTGCTATGCTCGAGGAGTGAGTCATAAGCGATCGTGAGGTAGAGTCTTACATTTATTCAATGCCCACGATTCGTACCTTTGAATTAAGATATATTTCTTGAGCACACTTTGTTAACACACACAAATATCCATTTAAACTCATTTGAATAAGTATACACCCACGATGAACATAATAATATTATGCGAAAAATGCCAAACTTCTGAATATACTAAAGTATTAATTACAAATGAAATATAAATTAGCAATACCTTTTATGTGGC